>CM053792.1:918535306-919052806 GCA_028749045.1 Cupressus sempervirens | reverse complement strand
CACATTAATAAACTAATAAACTAAGAGTTATGACTCTATACAGTAAACTAACAACTTTAAATTAATTCAAATTATTATAAAATAAATCTCAAAGGTCAGTTCAACCATGATGTACACTTATAACATGTACTATCTTCTCATGAGCTTCACTATCTAGTCTCCACTTGCGACATACACACTTAAGTTTGACTAGATGTAGACAAAACCTTGTTGTTAGGTTGATAATCAACAAAGTGTATTCCATGTTGGACTATTTTGTCTTGCTTCAAATATGTTCCATCTATCACAACAGGACCTACACTACAAATTTAAATATTTTAAAATTTGATAGATATAAATTTACCTAGATATATATATTTATTCATATATGTACGTGCACACATGTATGCATAATACCTATGGGGAACAACATTCCATCAATTTCTTCAGGATCATATAACTTTGTCCTCTTTGCAGTACATCACAATAAATAATAACTGACACCTTCATGATTTTCAGGCTCAACAATCACTGCAAAGACATCTCCTGCATTACAAATATACGTGCACATGTGTACAATACATATAAGATAGTTCAAATTGATAATTAAAAAACAAGTTGAAATTAATTGACAAGTTGAGATTAATTTTTATGATACTTACCCACTTTTACCAATCCAGAGATATGATTATAATCATAAAAAATCAATGGAATATCATCAAAATTTTCATCATCTTTATCAAATGTATCGATAATATCAAGTGGTACCAAAATCCATGCACTTGTATATCCACATGTTTGATTGATGCATTCTTGATAGTCTTCATCAATGCATCTATCATAAAAACATAAGTATTCTCTTCTCTTCAATGTCCAATTGCAATTATCTACACTCATGACTAAATGTAAGGAACGTGTCTTTTCTATCCTCTTGCAATCATGCTTTTTTTTTCTATTAACACCTAAAAGTTCATTAAATTTTAAATATGGATAAACTACATTTAAACTTCAATGAATTAAAAGATAAAAATTAACAATAAAATTTTATAACTTAATTTCATATAATTTAAATAGATGTACACATCCATACCTATTATCATCCAAAAGACTCTATATGGTACCTGTCGACTCATTATTGATGATGTCCCAAGTTCGTATGATGGAAAATGTGTCTTACACTATTCAACAACATCATGTGCATCATTTACACAAACTCCCTAATAATTCATTTGATACTCTCACAGAGCACATTTGATGCAAGTTCCATCACCATCATGTTCACCTTTTCCATGGCCACTCTCAAAGAAATTCCATATGTTTTTTATATTCTCATTGTGATGATATCTACATAATGCATAAAATGGTCTAGATGATTTGAACTATGTGGCACATCCATCAGACTAAACATAATGTTTATCAACATTTATGTCTCTTTCTTTCAAATAAGAAAAGAACATATTGAAGCAATGTTCTACATAGTGAATGTCATGTTCTTTATCATCACTTATATAAAAATGATATTCCTTTTTAATTACTTGTGCTTGAGTTGTACTATAAACACCATCCAAATCTAACTGTGCATGTCTATAACAAATATGTACCATAATAGTGACCTGCTTAGTAAAGAAATAATCTGATTGAATTGCTTTCTGATGAACAAAGGAATAGTTCTATACAAAATCAAAAATTGATACAATCGTTCCAAGTGGGAAATTATCTCTCAAAATTTGAAACTTTTGTGCTTGCCACTTTGCAAAAACTGCGTGACAAATATAAGGTTGAATCAAATTCTTAAATCTATCCATAAATGTTAGAATAGGTAACTCTTCAACATATTCCAACCTTTTTGTCTCTTTCCCCATCTTTGTTTCATTCTTCACATACTTGTAACTTTTTCAATTCAATTTTTTTGTTACATTAATATGTTCAATTTTCAAAGGAAACAGAGCCAATTCACCACATTTTTCACATAATCCATTGATGCAATTTATTTGACCAACTGGATCATCTATTTTGTCACATATAATGGATTATATAAACTCACTTCTCCTACTAGGAGGAGTAGCATGAAAACCATATGTGTCTTCTAAAAACTTTTGAAATACTTGATAGTGGAGATGAAACTCAATATGATGATGACAACAAAATGTTTCAAACACTTTGTTTGACCTCACAAAGTATGGCTTTAAATTTTCAAACAAAATTTGCCCAAATTTTACATTAGGATGTTCACTACAAAATGACACATATAACTCATGTTCTGTTGTGTCCAACCAATGTTTTGTATAATGTTCATATTGACTAGATGCAATCCTATACCTGATAATATCTCTACTATTTGGTGAAGGACAAGTGTTATCAATCCAAAATGATATGACTAATTTTTTTAATAACTCTTCAATCCTATCAGAATGAGGTACTCTACACATGATTGCCTAATTGCCCTCCATAGTAGTGTCATCCATAATTAATCTTCTCTTAACATATTCTCTCATTATTTTGCTACTAAAACCCATTTTAGATGAAATTGAAGATATTTGTCTATTTTGGGCTATATTCTTATTTACAATAAACATAAACATCACTTTTCTTGCCACAAACTTATCTTTAATTTGAGAGTGTTTCCCTATGTTTCTCAAACCTTGTTTAACATTTTCCATCAAATCAGTTTGCATGTTAGAAAATCTTCTCTTCTTTGATGTTGTGTCTACACCTAACAATTTCAATGCCTCTTGCAACTTCTTTTGTGTAAAAAAAAGTGAAAGCAATTGAGCTTGTTCAAGTGTTTCAATGTTATGAAATTTAGTCATAATTTCTCTTATCTTCTTATTCATTCACCTTTTCTTAAACAAACTTAAGAGCTGAATAGTAGCTGCAATTCTTCTCAATTTATCCACATCAATTTTAAGTAAATGATTTAAATTTTTATGAGAAATAACATCTTTACAGATTGAGCAATATTTAGGAGTTTTTCCATACTAGTTCCTGCACCTGATCCCGACCCTTCTCTAACTTCTGTTACTGGAATTTCTACAAGGAGCAATCTTTAGCCTTCTCCAACATTCATTATTTGAGATTCCACAGGGAAAGATTCTGACCATTCTCTGACTTCTATTATTTGAACCTCTATAGGGAGTGATCTTGAACCTTCTTCAACATTCATTGTTTTAGATTCCGTAGGGAGTGTTCCTGACCTTTCTCCCATATGCACTTCTTCTACTTTTGTTGAGCCTTCTTCAACATTTCCTTCACCTTGTTGATTGTCTGCAACAAATTTATAAATAAATCAAATTAGATAAAAAAATAAGATTGAAATATAATTAAATTTAAGACCATTAAAAAAATTTAATATATATAATTACATACCTTGTTTAATTCAATGATAGCATGCAATAGTCTTCTGAAGATTTCTTTGTTCTGCTTCATCAGATCTCTTCCTTGCATATTTGTTTTGCCTTCCTTTCTTGTTTCCCATTATAAAATCATTAAAAAAAAATTTTACCCCTTGCCTCAAGATAAATTTTGCGCAATAACTATATAAAAATGTTGCCTAGTATGACTTTGCAGTATGAATTCACATTATTTTAAAACTAACCTGTCTACTGGTGATGACAACATTTTTTTGAATGTTCGCATGAACATCAATAATATGAAATGTTCAGGTGAACATGTTAAATTGAATTTCTAACTGTCAAAAAACTTAGGGGTGCATGTTTTCTACGAACACATGTTCACAGCAAACCCATAAAATATGTTCGCAACAAATAATATGTTCACAACAAACATGTCAAATTACAAAATTTTGACCCTCTTTTCTTAAAAAATTAAAATTGGCTCTTTTGACATCCAAAATTGAAAATAATTGTTCTCCTATTGTAAAGTAAAAAATGCCAATTTGTGTTGCTCGAAGCAAGCTTTCCAATGACTATAATTGTAATACATATTATATTCATTAAAATTTTCAAATATGAGTTTAACTCATTATAGGTTCATTACTGATTGAACAACAACTAACTCCAACATATAAGGCCCACAATAGTATCCTATTATAGATCTTGATGAAATAAATGTGATTAGGAGTTAGGTTATGATTGACATTTTCGTTACTAATAATGGATTATGAGCTCCTATTAGAGACTCAAGTAGGTTTTGGTTATTATAAGATATGATCACATGAAATGAAATTCTAGATGTTCAAACTAGGGATGCGATCAAGGGATTTATGAAATGATTCACTAGCCAAATTAGGAAAGATGTATTAACACTTTCTCTCCTAAGAAATAACAATGGATGTAGATTATAACAACGAAAAAAAATCATGACGACACAATTTTGGAACATTCTATTGGCTTGAGGGATTAACCCTAGAACACACACACCCTCATAATGTAACAAAGCAGTATTGCTAGGGAGGTTGTTATGTTTAACTGACTAAAAAGATACTAGTTACATGTTCCCATATTAGTGACCTCCACTTAAGACATATACTAGGACCCATTTATCTATTTTAATGATGTAACATCTATGACCTCAGTGTTTCATGGTTATGATAGACAAGTAATGTTATGGTTTAGAATGAAAATTTCATTATGTTAAGAGAGATAAATGTTGATACACATATCTTGATATTGCAATGTTTTGAATATTATATGGAGATGAATTGTTTGAAAGCCTGGTGTGAGGCCTCACCCCGACCTGTAGAGTATTATGAGTAGAGTTGATCAAACTTTAAGTTGAATATGTTGTATTAAAAAGTCAAAGCTATGCATTTCATAACTTGTAAGAAAATCATCATGTTGATAGTTTTGTTGCATATGTAAAGTTATTTATTCATTTGATTTTCAAGTTCAACAAAATTTGTTTGAGAAAAAAAAAAAAAAAACTATCCAATCAACAAATACATTCACCTAAAAATTTATGATGGAATAGACAAACATAGAAAAAATATAACTTGAGAAGAGTATACACTTAGATCAAATATTTCTATAGGTGGGCATTTCACCTCTTTGGAAAATGTATGGGCAGTGAAAATAATGCACTCCCCAATTATAGAGCAATTAAATATTAAAAATAATCTTCTTATGGGATACAAATAAAATATCCTCTTTAGAACAAAGGAAAATAACATAAAGACACACTAACCTACATACTTACCTAGTGCCTAACTCATGTCAAATCCACACCCCCTTACTCATCATCAAATAAGGATAAAATAGAATAAAGTGTAACCAATGGAAAAGACATAGTCTAGGCACCTAGTCTCTATGAAAAAGAAAGAACATTGTCCTCAACACTTGGACACACTTTCCCTCGGCGTTTCTTGCCTTATGAACTCATTTCAAATGCATTAAATTTTATATTGGTGCTGACATAAAGTCAGAAATCCCTATCCTCCTCCTTAGTCATGCATCCCATGAAAAAGGTAAGTAAGGCCAAATATTAATATGTGCTTCAAACCTTGTAAAGTTTCCACCATCCAACACCTTGGGAAGAGTGGCTAGGCACCTAGGGGAGCCCAAATCATCTTTTCACCTCACATTAGGCAAGGAGCGACATGTTTTTTGAAATAGGATGGGGTGTTATGCTAGGAAGGTAATAAGAGTAACCAAGCGAGAGGAAGGAAATTGAGTAAATATGCCAACTTAAGTACAACATAGGAGGAGATAGGTGGACAAGTACTACCGATTGATAAATGGAAGTGGCACCAATTAAACAAGTTGATAAAGGCAATGAGACTACGTAATGACAAGAACTAACCTAACAACTAAAAAGTATAATTTCAATATGGAATTTGAACTCACTATTCATGGTAATCCATCCTTAACCTACCAAGAGATTGGGAATGCTACAATGAGCCTGGTCATCATAGATATGATTGTTAGGTACCCTATCTAGGAAGAGTTATGAAATTTCATGTAATAGTAGGTACACATAAAAGTGGTGACTTAAGTCATTTTAAGAAGAATAATCCTTGTAAGAGCTATGGAACAATAATTTTATAGTCTATATAAGTTAACTCTTGAATATATCTAAAACAATAAGGAATGTGAGGTGATCTTAAGGCAAGACTCCTGAGTGGAACATTAAATTCAAATCAAATAAGTCCTACATAAGAGAGTTGTGTTCCTAATTACTGAAGACTTCTAGGAGGAAGTTGATAGCTAGGGGGGAGGATGTAAGGCCCACAATAGTATCCTATTATAGATCTTGATGAAATAAATGTGATTAGGAGTTAGTTAGGTTATGATTGACATTTTTGTTACTAATAATGGATTATGAGATCCTATTAGAGACTCAAGTAGATTTTGATTATTATAAGATAGGATCACATGAAATGAAATTCTAGATGTTCAAACTAGGGACGCGATCAAGGGATTTATGGATTGATTCACTAGCCAAATTAGGAAAGATGTATTAACACTTTCTCTCCTAAGAAATAAAAATGGATGTAGATTATAACAATGACAAAACATAAATGGTTGCATTCATAGATTGTTTTTAAATCATGACGACACAATTTTGGAACATTCTATTGGCTTGAGGGATTAACCCTAGAACACAGACACCCTCATAATGTAACAAAGGGGTATTGCTAGGGAGGTTGTTATGTTTAACTGACTAAAAAGATACTAGTTACATGTTCCCATATTAGTGACCTCCACTTAAGACATATACTAGGACCCATTTATCTATTTTAATGATGTAACATATATGACCTCAGTGTTTCATGGTTATAATAGACAAGTAATTTAATGGTTTAGAACGAAAATTTTGTTATGTTAAGAGAGATAAATGTTGATAGACATATCTTGATATTGCAATGTTTTGAATATTATATGGAGATGAATTGTTTGAAAGCCTGGTGTGAGGCTTCACCCTGACCCGTCATAGCATGGATATTTTATTTACATTTTGATATTCAAAACTTTGATATTTGGATAGTCATTTGAGACTTAGATGGACAATGGATTGTTTTATCTACATATTTTGATACTACAATAGTGTTTACATTATTATATGCACTTAGAACCTGTTATTGTATAAGAAATGATTGGAAATATATGGATGCAATTTTATGACATGATACTATTAGATTTTGACACAATGTTAAATGCTAATTTGATTATGGCTAAATGTTAATTTGCTTATGATGCTTAATGAGGTAAATGATTATGATATGTAGAAAAGGTGATCATGATGATTTATGATACACAAGTAAATGATATTTTAATTTTGATGATTTATTTAAATCAGAAAGATGTTAATTTGATGGTTTATGACATGCATATTTGATATTCTAACATCTTGGATGATTTAAATGGGAATAAATAGGAAAGGAAAATTTATCTAAATTATGGTTATCACTATGTGAATTTATATTATATATGTCATATGACACCTTGGACTACTAATGCTCAAGGTTATTGTGCAAGAAGTGGAACCATGGAATTTTTTGAGGGAAATAAGTTCGAAACCTTGTGAACATAGTTTAACCAAGGCAAATATTTGGAAGATTCAAAAGCCTTGTTGTGAAATTATTTTGTTTCGTAATGTAAGTTTGCTTGTATGAGAAAATGTTTGATCATAATAATGCATTAGGAATATGTCATGGTGATGTGGAATGTGCTTTTATGTGTCACTTGACACTTGTGAACTTTGTGTGGAATGACATGTCATTTATGGTTTAGAGTCAATGTGGCATTTTACCCTAAAACTAATTACCTTGTTAAATTTAGGACATGACACGACACTTCGAGAAAATTAGTAAATTAGGTCAAAAATATTTTGAAAAATATCTAGGAAATAGGATATTGAGATACCTTTCTATTCAAAAATAATAATAATTAGATTTATGATAAATTGAGTTCAAGTTATCTGTGTCAAAACAAACGTATGTCTGAATTATGATTGGTGTCACTTCAAAACTTTATAAACTATACAATATTCAACCAAATTGAATCAAACCAAATTCATCCTCTAGATATTGATGTCAGAAATCCAATGCTAAAAGAATTACGTCATTATCTTTTCTAGAAAAAAAGTTATGTGTGTCAAACAGACTGTCACTCTTTAAAAATATTGAATTTTAACATGTACCACTTTTCAAAGGAGAAGAAAAAAATGACATAAATACTTTTTTTTGTTTAAATTAAAAAATATGGTTACAAATTAGGAATAGAGTACTACAAATCACTAGTTTATGTCGTCATGAAATTATTCATAGTTTTAGAGATATAGTCACTCAAACGTGAGGTTCATTTCAAAAATATTGATTTCAATGTCAAAATTGGTCAAAAAGTGAAACCCATTATTGTGGGATCATCCCTTAAGGAGTCATTATGCTTATGCTGCAAGAAAATAAACTACAAAGAAAGAACCTACACTTTTGCTACAAGAAAGTAACACATTTAACTCTTTACTAAAATGAATGCTGGAAATACAACTATACACTAACTTATATTTCAACTCAAACCATCCACTATAACAACTCTTGCAGATGCTGTAGGAACACTCGAAAATTATGATGTTGTAGGAAGTAACTTATAACATCTATCTAAAATTACTAGAAATGTTGGACGTAAATATACACTACTCTAATTTAATCCACCTTCCAAGTGGGCCCCCTTGGTTAACTTCTGCTAATCTATTAACATAGAATGTAAACCAAGAATTACTTCATTATATTACAAAACTCCTTACATAAGAACAATACATAAAACTATAAAACAACTCACTATAGAAGACGACAATGTTTTTCCATAAAATTTTCTCTAACACCAAAACTATTGATCCAATCCCTATAAATAGAGGATCAACACTTATTCTAAAATAGGAAAGAAAACAAACTAACTACAAATCTATCAGAGAAGAAGAAGGAAATATAATAGCTCATGGTACAAACAATAAAGTTTGGATTACCAATTCAACATGATAGTGAACATAGAGGGAATATAGCAACACTTCATCCCTACATTCCTAGAATAATAGCTCCTCCTTTGTAGAAACTGTGTCTCCTGGTACCATTATGATTCTTCTACCACAGCTGGGCTTTAATGCTCCTCCTTGAATGTTGTTGACCATCTTCCAGCTTCTTCCCTAACAAGTTAGTTATGATGAAAAAATATTTGAAAATAAGAATAATCAAATTAAATCCAAATATTAGAACACATATTCTGATGGTTATATGAAATACTCATTTTATGAATAATATTGGAAAAATATGACATAACTATCTACCCATGGGTTAATGGTTCTATATAGACTTTATTATAAGTTCAACTAAGCATAAGTTCACAAATTTCTTGGTAATATTAAAATAGAGTATTAAAATTAACATAAAATAGAGGCAATAATTAGCCTCATCATCTGCCCCTTGGTAAGTTTAAAGCTTATCCTCAAGAATTGCATCTTTTGGCCATTGATCGGAAGTCTCTAACTTTAGTCCTCCCTCACCTATTACTTCTGAAGGTATAGTAGAATCCTCTTGTTCTTTCCCAGACTTCCCTTTTATGATCCTCCTACAACTCATCAAGTCATTCAGAGTTTATGTCATACAGGGTCCAAAGGAGCATAGGTGGCTACATTGTTAGTGGACACCAAAGTTTTGGTCTAGTTTGCCTTCCTAGCTATATGTATTTTGGATCTCAGTGAAGGGATGCCTTTAGGTTGATAGGATTGTGTGGCTCTATTTTTTTGACTCCCTTAGGTAATCTATCCCATCTACTTTTAACACTAGCCATGGCTCTTTGAAAGAAAAAGTAAGGCATGTTATCATATTCTACATATACCTTTTTTCTGGTCTCAAAGACTTGCTTTCTTATCTCCTTTTGAATATCTCCATAGGTTAGCCTGAACCAATCCCTAAGGGTTTCTTCTAGTTTAGTTCTCTTTGCTCTTAATGGAAAGGGTTATGTTCTCTCCTCATCTCTGTAATTATTCAAGTGTCTATCATAATTGGCCTCATTATGCATCTAGGACATTAGAGCCCTAAGGTGTATATCCACTATGTAAAGTAAAGGATTCCATTAAGTTTATGTAGGGATAATGAAATTTTACACGTACAATTCACAAAGTAAATTTTTCTGGCATGATGGAAGAGTTTGGTACAAATCATAGAATTCCAAAGCTGACCTAAATTTTTTATTTATATCTCTGAGGGTTATCATGAGATGGAATAAAAGAAATTATTATTTTAAACAAATGGCATAGATCCTAGGTGGTGGCCTACAAGTTATTACTTGATCAACCAATTTAAGGGCATGATCCATCTTTTTCTTCTATTTTGCCAATTGCTGTTTTAAATCTGCAATTTCTTCACCTTGGTCTATTATTACCTTCTTCATTTCATTTTTCTCCTCTTTCCATAGGGTTTTTGTTAACACATGTTTATTATATAACCCAAAAAGAAGCATTTGTAAGGTAACTGGGCCACTATCCTCTTCCCAATTATTTTTCTTCCTCTATTCCCTCCATGATTGTTCTAAGAAATTTGTAAACCATGTTTTCTTATAGGGAACCAGGGTAGTTTTTGAATAGGCTAACTGATGCATTATTGGGGCTTTTTCTTCTTTATGACTTGGAATATCTTTTTGACTTGTTGGGGGATTATTTTTTCTTTCATTCATCTCATTCTTACATCCCTCATTGAGGTTTTGAGGAATTTCTAGAATTTTAGGTTGATTGGGGGAATCATTCGGGACAACTTGTATTGGGGATTCTTCATTAGATGACTTGGGTGAAGTGGAATGGGTTTCTACAAACACTTTAGGAGTTTGCCCTTTCATTCTAGGGCTTCTTCGGATAAGCCTTTCTTCAAGCACCACAACCTTTTTGCTACTAACCCTTTTTGGTGTCTCTATTGTAGGAACTAACTTTTTTTTCCTTTGTTTTGAGACTATAGGGTTTCATTTTTCTACTCCTAAAGCTGAGGTTTCTTCTTATAATTTTTTTTTCTCTTTGCTTAGGAAGAGGTAGGTACATTTCTCATTTGAGGGGGTAAAGATACAATTTCTTGCACATTTTTAGTTTCTGCATCTTGGGTGCTTTGCTTAGTAGTTGTGTCAATGGGGACTATATTATCTTCACTAGGTTGTTCATTAGGGGTAGTTTGAGGTTGTAGGGTTTTGTGCTAGAAAAATTTTGTGCATGACATAGGAGATGCATCCCAAGAGATCTCTCTATGAGCAATTTGATTAGGACATGATGAGTAACAAAGTTGTCCTTCCCTTTCTAGATTTCCTCAGCACTAATGCATAACATATTGTACAAGAAATTGGGGACATTCACTGGAAAATTATGCCTTACATAACTAAGTAACTTAAAATGATGTGCATACAAATATGAAAATCTTCCTTCATAGGTAAAATACCTAGTAATATGTATGACTAACTCATTGTACGGCGATAGAAGAGACATTCTTTTGCATCCTTGCTTAGTAATATCCAATGGAGGGTCATTTGGTATGAAAAATTGGGCCCTAGCTGATCTAGCATCATGTCCATTGGGGTAATATTCTCCTCCTACTGGTAGCCCAGTTACTTCTGTTATCCATTCCTCTATGGCAACAACTATCAATCCCCATACTATTGCTTCATCTTCCTCAAATGTACGTATAAATTCAGTAGCTGGTTCTTTATCAAACTCTATTAGTTTCAAGAAATATCCTAGCCAACCACATATATTAAATCTTCTTACTACTTCTACATTAGAAAGTAAAACACTATGTTTCACTGGTTCACGTCACTACAACTATCCTCCCATTTGTGCAAACTAATTTCAATATTTGCTCTATTTGCAACAATTACCTTCTTCCCTTGTGAATTTCAGACTCTCTTCCTTTTTTTTTGAAAACCATGGACCCTTTTCACATTCTTTTCTATAAATTTCCATCATGAACAATATGTCATGAGAAAAAATAATGTGGCTTTAATAGAAATAAATCATAGATATGTGAGAATCACTTCAAAATTGAATTTGGGTCACATCTTAGTTTGACAATGAGGAATTATTTAGGAATAAGGGTATGGAACTTGACACTTGCCTACTATGGCAGCTAGATTTTAATCAATCAAAGAGAGAGTATAGATTTGAGGATCTTTAATGAATAAATAGAAATGTCATTGGGAATTAGTAACCTTCCTTGCCCCCTACAAAACATAGGCAAGTGTCCTCACTTGTCATACTTGGCACAAGGTACAAAACTAGCATAATGTCGCAACAATATATTTAATGCAATAATAGATATAACCAATGAAATCTATGCACTAAAAATGAATAAAATTTTAAAATCTTATACTTGCCAATTTGATCATTTCACGTACCAGATAAAGGTGGTGAGAGTTGAAGGTTAGCAGTGACAACATATGTCAATGAACTCACCATTTTATTGAAAGCATTGTAAAATGATGATATGGAAGATGGGTGGGTGGTAGAGAAAGAAATGAGATGAGTTGAAAAAGAATAAATTAGAAAGTGAATGGATAATTTGAACTTTATGTGGACATAAAGTTTTTATTATGGGCATGTTTGAAGGAATTCTTATTGAAGAGCTGTAGGTAGAAGATCAACACCTTCTGCTACAAGAAGTGTTACCTGTTGTGCGTTTGAAATTGCTATAGGAAGACTTCTTTTATTTGGGGTTGTTTATACAACTTTAGCTGATGTCCATTGACTAATAACTTGAAGTGTACTAGATCGATTGTGGTTAACTGGATGACTCCATTTGCAAATACATGGCTTATTTCATAGGAACCCATCCATTGTGTCTATAGCTTGCCTGATATGTCTTTAAATTTGGAGTCATAAAGCAATGCTTAGTCACCAATTTGAAATTTCTTACTCTTAATGTGGGAGTCATGTCATTGTTTTCTTTTCTTCTATATGATTTATGTGCATTCTAGGGTAAACTTGCACATTTCATCCAAAGAATTAAGATGCAATAAGCACTATCTCTATGCTATAGGAAGATCAATGTTTAACTCTAGTGTTCTTAAAGTTTTATGTTCAAAATCAATGGGAAACATTTCTATTTTTCCATATAACAATTCGAATGGTGAACCCTATGGTAGTCTTCAATGTTGTTTGGTATGCCTAGACAACTTTTGGTAGTCTGTTGCTCCAGTTTCTATGGTGCAAACAAACTATCTTTGTCAAGATGGCTTATATCTCCTAATTTGTAACTTTTTCTTGTCCATTAGTTTGAGGGTAATAGGGGCTTGATTTCTAGTGTCTGATATTATATTCCTTCATGACCTCTATGATCAGATTGGAAGTGAAATGAGTACCCTGGTTAGTAAAAGTTCTCTAGGTATGCCATATTGAGTAAAGATTTATTCATACAAAAATTTGGAAACTTTATGGTCATGAGCATGCTTCATGACTTTGAATTTGACCCATTTTGTTAGGTAGTCAGTGCATACATGAATATATGATTTCCCATTGGATGGAGGATCTATTGGACCAATGAAGTCCATGCCCCATTTGTCAAATGGTGTTAACACCATTTATGGTTAACACCATTTGTGGATTGAGAGACATTTCATCTATTTTTTGTTGGTCAGCCCATCCTCTAACATTTATCACACTTTCATGTATAATTGGCTGCATCCTAATGAAGTTTAGGCCAATAGTAACTAGTTGTTAAAATCTTCAATGCTATTCTTTTTGTTGTAAAGTGCCCCCCACATGGTTCATTATGACATGCATGCAGAATTTCATATGTCTCATCTTCTCACACACATCTCCTCATAACTTGATTAGGTCCAGCATAAAATAGCATGTTATCAATCCAAGAGAAATGGAATCTTTTCTCTACAAGAAGCCTTGTATCCTTGTAAGAGAAATGTGGTGGCATTTTATTAGCTGCAATGTAATTAGCAATGTTTGCATACCATGGGGTTTGGATGGAAATATGAAATAAATTCTCATCTAGAAATGTATCATCTATCAAAGTAGTATCTTCTTCATCATGGTGATTCTGGATAGATAATCAACTACCTCATTTGCTTTTCCATGTTTGTCAATGATTGTGATATCAAATTCCTACAAAAGAAGTAGCCATCTTGCTAACCTTCCTGTAATGGTAGGTTTTTTCATGAGATAATTGTTGCATGGTTAGTATGAAAAAATATGGGATAATCAGTTATGTAATACTGAAATTTGTTCAGAGCATAAACTATTGCTAACAATTATTTTTTAGTCACTATATAGTTCAACTCTGGTCCATGAAGGCTCTTACTGATATAGTAGATTGCATTTTCAAGATGTTGATATTTTTGTCCTAGGACCACACCTATGAAATAGTTAGAAGCATATGTATGTATGTGAAAGGGTAAATTCCAATCAAGACCCCTAAAGTCATCACATTCCTTTGTCCAAGAAAATTTAGCCTCTTTGGTAATAAAAGTATAAAGAGGACTAGTTATTTGACTAAAATTCTTGATAAACCTCCTATAATAGCTAACATGTCCTAGGAAAGATTTGACCTCTTTTTGCTTTGTGGGAGTAGGGAGTGTGAGAATTATCTCTACTTTTGCAGGGTCTACCTAGATTCCAGCTTCAGAGATAAAATGTCCCAATACCACACCTTCCTACATCATCAAAAAACATTTCTTACTATTGAGAGACAGGTTTTGCTCTTCACATTGGACTAGTACTTTCTCCAAATTCTCCAAAGTTTCCTCAAATGTGACACCAAATGTAGTGAAGTCATCCATGTATATCTCCATGCAATCATGTGATATATTAGCAAAGATGTTGATTACAACTCTTTGGAAAGTAGTAGGTGCATTGCATAACCCAAATGTTAATACAAAATAGGCATAGGTACCCCAAGGACATGTAAATGTGGTCTTCTCTTGATCTTCTAGAGTAATACTTATCTGATTGTATCCACCATATCCATACTATCCATACATAACCTATGTACTGTGTCTTTACTCATCACATTTATTACTATTTCTAGATCAACTAAAGCATTTTTCACAACCTATCCATTTATGATCAGGTTAAGTACTGGACTACTAGGATTTGAATACTTTTGTATCACTACCTTTCCTAACATGATATCTACTAATTGCCTGACAACATGGACTTTTTGAGGATCTTTCTTCTTCCACCTTGGCTTCTTAAGGCATGCTTCCTTAATAGCTTTTCCATAAAGAGGGACATCTTTGATAGCTTGGAATAGAGGAATTTGGATATGCATGTTTTTCATCTACTCAACAATGTCAAATGTCTCTTCCTCTTGGGATATAGATTTTTGTTTATTTAGCCTATGTGGAAAGAGAGGAGTCATGGTAGTATAGTCAATAGTCCTACTAGGTACATCAGTTGGTGAGTTGATATTTGACAATGTAGCTTCTAGAAGGGGTGCTACAGGAGTGTCTATATCTTCTATGATAATAGCATATTCTAGTGTAGGAAAAGTTGTACCTAATCTAAAATGGATATCAGATACCTTGAGTGAATATGTAGAGTACTGTTGAGTATATGTAGTGTATATTTGTTGTTGTTGTTGCTTCTTGTTGTTTGGATTTGGCTGAGACTAAGTAGGCAATTGGGCAGGCTTAGGATTAGTATTATTTGCTACAAGGGGTAGCATTATTGCAAGTTGTTGGACTAGAGACAGTAGTTGTGGGTTATTAGGATTTTGGTTAGGCCATTGTGGAGGTCCCCTCCATTGGTTATTTTTCTGCCAATTTCCTTGTGGTGGTTGCCATTGATTCTGCTAATTCTACCACTACTTGTTTTTTCTGGTTAGGCCACTAGTTGTTTTGCTAGATTTTACATTGGTTATTTTTTTGGTTTTGCTAGGAAGGTGGGGAGTACTGAGAAGGATTCTGATAGTTTTGGCTTTGCCACTAACTATTGTAAGGATTTGAAAATTGTAAAGGATCTTGAGGCATACCTTGTCTTGAAGCCCATGGTCAACATTGAGTAATGAAGAACACTTGATCATTGTCCCCATCTATCTTCATATAATGTCAAAAAATCTTGATTCTCTAGGTTGGCTGCCAAATTACATGCATGATCTTGCTTCTATTTGTAGTAGTGAGGACGGTACTCCACTAATCGTGATTTAGCTTTTGCATGCTTCTTCTTTGTAGGTATTGTATCGAGATGTGTAGCAACATCATTTATGATGTCTTGCTTGAAATCTAAGAATATATTAGATATCTTGAGCTTTGAAATACCCTAACTAATTCCTTTAGTGGTTTTGGATTGGTATCCTCCACCTTTCTTCAAAGTTGACCTTGAGTAGTTAAGATAGATTTTCTTGAGGTCATCCCAAGAAGATTGGTATACATCACCAGAAGCCATCAGGTCTAGTTCTTCTAGACAATTATCATTTACCCCTCTCAAGAATACTAGTTTTTATGAACCCTCTGCTAGTACATGTTAGGGATTCTTTTGTATTGAATATAAAAAATGTGAGACATAGTCTTCTAATGTTTTGTCCTCCTTTTGTGATATTTTAAAAATGTCATCTCCTCTTGGATCATTTCCCTTGCAATATTCTTTATATTTCTCTAGAAATAGAGTTTGCATTTCATCCTAGGTACCTATTGCATTGGCTCCTAAACCCATGAACCATCATAAGGTTGAATCTTTCAGTGTTGTTGGAAACAACTTGAGCTTGTGGGCATCAATGTTATAGTCAAAGCAATGAAAGCGTATGTTAAACTCAAACAAGAAAGTATCAATATCCTCAATTACAAGGCCATAAAACTTTGGAAGAGTAGTTGTAGGTATATTTTTGAGATAAGCATTGGTTATGAGGCTCGGGAGAGGAAACAGAAAAGTAGGGTGTGCCATTACTAGAGGTATTTGATTATGGGGTTGCTACTAAAAAGGAACATTGGCTACGGGATTGTTAATAACAGGTGGATTTGGACTAGAACTATCAAGAAAGCTGGCCAAGATTTCAGCAAAAGGCTAAAGACCACTTATGTCCAAAGATTTCACTCTAGAGGAAGATCCTATAGGAAAATCAAGGCTTGCATCCTCAAAAGGAAACTCAACTTCTTCTTCAATTTTTTCATTCAAATTAATAGACTCTCGTGGAAGAAATCTTCCATATTCATCTAATTGTCTTCCTCTTTGATGCATGCAATTATATTCTTCACACTTATGAAGAAATTTTTAGGAATACAAATTTCTAAAAAGTTAACTAAAAAAACTATGACCCAAAAAGATATTCCTATCTTGACACCATCCTTGGCAACAATGCGAAAAAATGGTCTGCCTCACAATAGGTATGTGATAATCATGCCCAAGGCCTTACTTAGGAATAGTTTATTCAATCTAAGGATTACTTCTCCCACCATGAGGTGCATTTAATTTGTTAACCTAGGGACATATACTTAAAATGTTTGGCACAATATGTAGACTAGGTTTCTTAAGGAGTCATTATGCTTAAGTTGTAGGAAAGTAAAATGCAAAGAATGAACCTACACTAGTGGTGCAAGAAAGTAAGACATTTAACTCTTTACTAAAATGAATGCTGGAAATACAACTATACACTATCTTATATTTCAGCTTAGACCATCCACTATAACTAATCTTGCAAATGCTGCAGGAAGTAACTTATAACATCTACCTAAAAATACTAGAAATGTTGGAAGTAAGTCTACACTACACTAATTTAATCCACCTCTAAAGTGGGCCCTCTTGGTTGGCTTCTGCTAATCTATTAGCATAGAATGTAAACCAAGAATTAATTCATTACATTACAAAATTCCTTACATAAGAACAATACATAAAACTATAAAACAACTCACTACAGGAGTTAACAATGTTTTTCCATAAAATTTTCTCTAACACCAAAACTATCGATTTGATCCCTATAAATAGAGGATCAACACTTATTCTAAAATAGGAAATAAAAAAAATTGACTACAAATCCCCCAGAGAAGAAGAAGGAAATATAACAGCTCACGGTACAAGAAATAAAGTTGGATAACCAATTCAACATGATAGTAAACATAGAGGGAATATAGAAACATTTCATCCCTGCATTCCTGGAATAATAGCTCCTCATTTGTAGCAATCATATCTCCTAGTACCATTATGATTCTTCCACCACAGTTGGGCTTTAATGTTCCTCCTTGAATGTTGTCGACCATCTTCCAACTTCTTCCCTAACAAGTTAGTTATGATGCAGAAATATTTGCAAATAAGTATAATAAAATTAAATCCAAATATTGGAAAACATATTCTGATGGTTATATGAAATACTGCATTATATCTATAATATTGGCAAAATATGACATTACTCTCTACCCATGGGTTAATGGTTCTATCTAGACTTTATCATAAGTTCAACTAACATAAGTTCACAAATGTCTTGGTAGTATTAAAATAAAGTAATGAAATTAACATAAAATAGAGGCAATAATTAGCCTCATCACCTAGTATACATATGAAAATTAACTCGGGTACACCAAAAAATGCATTGTGAGAATTATATCTTTCCAGCCATAGAAACCAATCACAATTGTAATTGCCATCATTCCATACATATCATTTGTATATGCAACCACAATAAGAAGCTATCCATTTATCCCATAGAAACCAATCATTCCATACTAATATGATGAGAGAGTTGGATCTATTGCTCCAAATGAAAGAATCATTAAATGAAGTTCACCAGCTACATGTGAAACAATATGAGCAATAACAAAAGATTGTCGCCCTACTAATGCAACATTGTTTGTTTTCATCAACATTATAACACTTAAATTTGATTTTTGGATTCTTATAGCTAGTATCCCATTTGATCTTTATCCATTGGAAATGTCTTTTCTAACAATGTATTCTTTATCTCATGAAGTGTGGATGCCTTCTTTAGTTGTTTCTTTGATATTATTGACTGCATTGTTGGCAACAAGGAGCTTGCATACATCTTCGACTATTCCAAGCACAACTGGTAAAACCTTGTTTTTTTATAATTTGTAATGTGCTAATCATGCATTGTTTTTTTTCTTGGGTATATTTTATACTCACGGACCTATTTGTGCATTGATAAATACACCATCAATTGATAGAACAACACAAAAAAGTACTACTAAAGCTGTACCATTTTTTGAAGCAGCTCACGTGACTAGTACTGGTTCATTTGTGAGGATATTGTTGCTAGACAAGAAAACTATGTTTTTGTTAAAATTACCAAAGCTTCTAGGTGCTTTAAAATTGTTATTATTTATAGTGTAATTGTAGTTTACTTATACATAACTTATTTTGGATTGATAATCCTATGATTTTTTGGTAGGAAATGATGTTTTCTATGATCATCTTTTTGAAATGACATTGAGATTGTTTGGACCCACTATATGCAAAAGGTACATAGTTTCATATCATTGTTAGAATATTTTTCTTTTCTTCCATCTATTGTACTATATTAAAGTTATTGATCTAACAATTTTATTTTATTTTAAAAGGTGGGATTAATAGGGTCCTAAACAAATCAAGTCATTACATATTTTGAGGAGCTTTTTGGAAAAAACATTTTTGACAGTGCCCTACTTCTCAAAAGAGCATCCAAACATATAAAGACTATGAGGGATCAATATAGAAGGGGTCTAAAGGATAAGCCACAATACAAGCATCCTCCTATGATTCCACCAATGGAGTGGAATGAAATAATAGAAGATGCAACAGAGAAAAGGCTATGTGGTAAAGGAGATAAACCAAAAAAGGGAAAAAGAAGTACGTCATGATAGTACTAAGTAGAATTTAATCATGCACTAATTAGTGATATTTGTAAATATATAATTTAAAATGTTTCAAATTTTTCATAGACTGCAAGACACATCAAAAGCTATAGAAGTGAGACTACAAAAGGTTGGCCAACACAAAATTGGCTCTGGTGGTTATATGAATCTTCATTCTTGACTTATAAGTAGCAACAATGGAATTTCCTATAGATTTTTTATATAATGTTGCAAACAATTTTTTTAATCAAGTCATAAATGTAATACTAATGATATTAAGAAAAAAAAAAAGGCACAAAATTCAATGTAGAGTCCACAGATAAAAAAATTACCTTGATATAAAGCCACAAAGTCATGGTTGCACACCTACACCAAGAATCTAAAAGCCATAGCCCAGAATCTAGTGCACCAAATAAGTCATAGGTAAATTGGTCAAATGAAAAGTAAATAAAATTTCATAGTTGAGAAAATTATTTTTTGGTGTTAGTTTCCAACATAAATTGACTGCATAACAATGTACATACCATTTCACTACAACTTTCAAATCTTATCATAGAACCTATGCGTGATGAAGGCCATGATGTTCACCATAGTGGTGGACGTATTAATTTTCTATTGGAAATTAATTATGCAATTATGAATACAATTTGACATCTTCAATTGCAATTTGACATGCAACCTTTTTTTGAATATTTTAAATCATGTTGAACATCATGGTGAAGGATTGGAGCATGTTTGAAGTGTTCAACATGTTGAGATGGCTGCAGATCAAAATGTTATTATACATGGTGTGGCATTGTTAATAAAGAAAAATGCATGTTATGTTCTATTGGTTAAAGAAATAATTTTAACAGGCAAAAAAAGAAAAAAGAGTATGCCAATTTAACCCATTTACCTATTATTGCAACATAGCCCCCTTTAGTGTAGTAGCCTCATGCTCCTCAAAAAAGAAAGAGCCATCATAATTTGACATTACATGTGCCACAAGAGGAGGAGAATGAGGAAGATATTGTTGCTCCTATCAGCCTTTTCCTTGAGAAAGCTAAGAAAAACAACAACAAAAAAGAAATGATTTTTAAAAATGCTCTTTGATAAACCTCATTTGATAAATTTTATTGGATAATGAAAGAATGTTGTTTTAAGTAATTATCTATGAATGTTGTGTATTAACATTGATTTTTATGTAATGTTAATGAATATTGTTGTGTTAATGAAGTCTTGATTAATATTGCATATTAATGACTTTTATATCATATTAATGAATGTTATATGATTGTATTGATCAAATGTTATAGTTCATAAATGGATGAATGAATGAATGAAGTATGTAATTAGATGATAATATGGAATTTAAATTGATATTAGGGGAGTGGGGTTGAGGCCAGATGAGCTTTCACCTTCTTATGGTTGGCCTCATTAAGTAGAGAATATTAAAGTATTCTCAAAACCAAGTGAAGCTCAAACTAACATACCTTCAATAATTAATCATTTTCAGTCATTGTAGGTCTAGAATAATGGGATGATACTCTATGGTATAGGTATGAATCTTTGAAAATAATGAACTCTTTTTTATTTGAGCCATTCTTAATTGATAGCTTATGTTTAGTTGCTTGCTAATGATGAATAACTTGAAGTAGTATATCTATTTGAATGTGGTTATGATAAATGTTAAAGCATGTAGCTTTGGTTTTTGAGTGTTGTGTGCCTAAATTTGGATGTATCATCTTCAACGGAATCCAATTTAGTTTTTGGAAACTTGATAATGAGAATAATGATGCAAAACATTATAAGATAGTGAATGGTGGTAGAGGTCAAAAGAAGGCAATGATGTCCAATGTAGTAAGTTCCTAATTGTTATCTATTTATTAAAGTTTATAGTAGTATGTACATGATGCTTGATGAAGGCATATATGGTCTTGTAGAGAAATTAGGTAGGTAACTTGACACACCATTAATAAAATTCACCTATCTAATAGAAAGTTGTCTTGTCTCCAAATAATTTACAAGACCATCTTCCTCTATCATGGAAGTTATCTATGTATAGTTATTACAAAATCATTTACAAGATCATCATCTTCTTCTTCTTTTCTATTTGTGTTTTTTATTTGATGATTTATTACTACTCTCATGTCTTACTATAGTTATTGTTTCTCAAAGTATAGATATGGAAGTACTAGATTCACGGATTTATTGAAGATCTTAAACTATTCATAAGGGTCATAATTATTTGATACTGTTATACTACTAATTCTATATTTAATACTTTAATTTAAAAAATGCAACTTGCAATATGTTCTGTTGCATTCTCTATACAAGATAAATTGATATAAAAGTTCAATTTGATAACAATGAGCATAAAACTGGAACTTATCTAATCTTTTTCTTTAATTTACTCATAATAAATTGCTTTATTTTTTCATAGTATTGTTACTATCATAAACATGCAGACAATTCTAGCCAAAATCCAGAGTAGACAATAGAATCAACTTCTCTCTATATAACTATAAGAATAATGTCTTGATAGTAATTCTTTATGATATTATATCCTATTGTAAATTTGGCCCTTATAATTATAGGCATCGATTTGGTTACATAGTGAAAGGGTATGTCCCTTTTTTTACAAAATTTACAACTAACTGACTCATTAACAATTAACTGTATGCACATAAAACAAGTTTATAGAACAAAGAATTATGATGCCTATTCTAATGATGATGATTCAATAAAATCATTTCATTTCCTGATGTGTTCTACATATTTGATATCTCCTAGTAAATTTTCATCACTGATTACTTCTCTTGCCTTGATATCAATTTTGAACATCTACTCCATCTGCATGTTGGCTTTGACATCTCTAGGTTGTTGTTTTGTGCAACTTTTAGGGCTCATTCCTACATCACATAACACATATCCATCTATCTTTCTTGGTCAATGGTGTCCCATTTTCATCTTTCCAAGATATAATTTTGTGTTATGTAACTAATTTCTCCATTAACCTGAAAGAAAACTTAAATTCCTGTGAATATGCAGTATGATCATCAATCAATATTTATGCTTTTTGAATATCTTTGTCTTCTTTGAGGGTATTATTTTATTTGTCCAAGCTATTATATATCTCATTATGTCTCAAAGCTAGGGGTTTATAAGTACTGTAAATATCCCAAACTTGACCTAGTTTGTCAAGCAACTTCTTAAAATGATTTCTGATCAAAGTGCCAAAGACTTCTTTTATAATCATTGAAACATCTTTCAATTTTGCATTATCTTCTTGTAATTTCTTTAATTTAATTCTCAGAGCATTAGTAGATGATTGTATCATTGATTTCACTTGAGGCTGCCCTAACTTTAACATATTTTCATAAAATGTCTTCCAATTATCCCTCTCAAATTTCACTTTCTTGACACTTTCTTGATTAAACAGTGCCAAGTCCACTTGCATACATGCAACCTTGTTAGGGTCTATCACCCCTACTTTCA
Organism: Cupressus sempervirens; assembly: GCA_028749045.1. NCBI lineage: Eukaryota > Viridiplantae > Streptophyta > Pinopsida > Cupressales > Cupressaceae > Cupressus > Cupressus sempervirens. The sequence continues at coordinate 919,029,638 of CM053792.1, read as the reverse complement.
ATGTCATCAAATGACCAAAAGCCTGCTCAACATCAATAATTGGTGGCCTTTTGTGTGGGGGGTATAAGGTCCACAACATCATTGATTTTTTGTCTTCCACAAATCTTGAACCAATTATGATATCTTTGACTCCATGTACATCAAGTTTCATATCCTTTTTATCAGATTTAATTAAACTATCAAAAATGTATGATACACTTAGATCCTAACTAGGCAGAACCATCACACCTACTTCATTTAATAGTTTCCTTCCTCTTGCTAGAGTCATATGCTCAACTTCCCTTTTGATGTCTTCCTTCAAATTTGTCATTAGTTCTTGTTCATTATCAAGAGAGATATTTTGGATATTCTATCTCAATAATTTTCCTCTATGTTTATACAAAATAACCATAAACTCCTTGGATTTGATAAAAGCATCATCATTTACAAATTTTCTTGACTCCAAAAGCATTTCATCCTTCTTGGTAGTTATCCTGTCAAGGATCTGCACATCATACTCCAAGGGCTAAAGTATTGGCTTGTCTATAGTTCTTGAAATTGGAACAAGAAAATCTAGAATCTTCTGAATGTCTTCTTTAAACTGTTCTCTAGATTTTCCCATTGTTCTTCCAGTTCCCTATTTTGTTCTTAAATCTTTTGTATTACTTCTTCCCACTACAAATTCTTGAAACCTTCCTCATATTCAATGCCTTGGTTAATATAATCACCCAATTTCTATGATTTCCTACAGGCATGAATGTATCCTTCTAGATCATAATTCCTCCAGGAATCCATGGTGTACATGTGATATTCATTCTAAAATTTCTCTCCAATATTTTCATATGACTTAGTTGCACAAATAATAAAGTCTCCAAAAGATAAATTTATTGGAAGGAAAGTCTTCTTTCTTTTTTTACCTCCAAAATGTTATTTTCTAGATTCAAACATCTACCTTACAATTTCTAGATATGTAATTCTATCAGGCACTGATGCTGGTGTTTTCTATATCTCCATTATGTTGGTGTTTGCTATATCTTATTCTATCAGGTACTGATCCTAGTACCTATATGCATATTGTTTGCTATGATTTCTATATCTTCATTACTAATTTCTATATCTCCATAACACAATATGCGATCAGTGATCACATTCAACTTATTGCCACAACTCACAATAATGCCCTTTAAATAATACAACTATCTATCACTATAAATTACAGTGATCTCCAAGTTTCATCGCTAATCACTATATCCTTTTTGTGCTCTCACCACTCAGTGATAGATCATGATTGATATGAAAAACAATGATATATGAAGACTTATTGCTCATTTCTATCTAAAATTCCATATCCTCCACTCATCAATGAGATATATCACTATACTAGAAACCCTTCATTTGCAATTTTTGATACACCTTCTCGCTATTAGCTATGGTGATATCAAAATTTTGGCCTTCAATATTGGCACTTGAAATGTTGCTATAACATATAGCAATATCCCATAGCTCATCGTTGATCTCTATATCTCCATAACACATAATGCAATTAGTGACCACATTCAACTTATCATCGCAACTCACAATGATACCCTTTTAATAATACAATCATCCATTGCTATAAGTTATAGTGATCTCCAAGTTTCATCATTAATTGCTATATCCTTTTTGTGCTCTCACTACTCAATAATGGATCATGATCACTATAACATACAGTGATATATGAAGACTTATCGCTCATCACCATACTAAAATTCCATATCCTCTACTCACTGATGAGATATATCACTATAAGTTATAGAGATAATTACATTCCGTTGTTCATTGCCATATTGATAATGAGTCTTCTCTGCATATTGATGAATCCAATTTCTATATGCTATAGCAATATCATACCCTACTTCAAGCTACCCAAACTATAATCATTGAAAGATACCCCAATATCTGATGCCTCATCGTTGTAAATGTTGTGATAATCTAAAAAATGATAATGTCGTCATGAATTCAAACAAGACCAATGCCTAGATTGATCAATGGATATTTCCATGTGATGAGTAAGCCCTAGGAGTGTAATTCTACAACAGGATTCTTTGACTTGAGTGATAAATAGCTATTTTTTGTCAAAACACAAAGAGATGAAATAAATGATTCCTTATTTTGATCACAAAATCTATCTAGGACATAAAAGGGTAAGAAATGAAAGTAGGTAAAAGGTGAAAAAATATTTGTAAAATATTGAGTTCCACCAAAAGAGATGACTTATCTTGTGGATCAAGTGTAAGAGGATGCCTTCATTTGATTGATCTTGTAGGGAGTGAGAGGATTAACAAGTCAAAGATCACTAGGTAAAGACTTAAAGAAGAAACACACATAAACAAATCTCTCACTTCTCTTATTGGATACAATTATCTAATTTTGTGTTATCTTTGATGTTACACAAATGTCATATTAGTTGTCAATATGTGCTTACCAAGCTCACTTGGTCAGCAAGACAATTTCTCTTGCCTACTGAGGATTCCTGGAGATTACTCCAAGAAGATAGTGTCTACTAAGTTCACTCAGGCATCAAAGGAGGTTATAGCAAAAAGAAGTGTTAATTGGGCTCTCATGGTTAACAAAGGAAAGTTGGTCAGAGTCAGTGTTCATTGAGTTCACTTGGTTGTTGAAGGATTTTACAAGTTCGCAGTGTTAACCAAGCTTCTGTTGGTTAACATAAGAAATCATTTTAGGATCAGTGTTTACTGAGTAGGGTCAACCAATGAAGGATTTTGTTTATTTATGGATATGAAGTTTAATTATTTCAAGCATTGATTTTAGCTAACTATGGTAATGTTTATTGTTCATTGTAAGTTGTAATTGAGCTGACTTGATAATTTGTATGGTATAAATATTAGGTCAAGTTGAGATTCTAAAATATGAGCGAGCATGCAAGTGTTTTGATTGATTGAGAAGGCAAGTGTGAGACAACTTGAAGGATGGTTAGATATCCTTGAGGAGCAGAAAAGTTACATTCAATTAGGAAGCATCTAGCTTGAAGCAGAACAAAGATCTATAATCAACAATTCAATTGCATCTCATTTAGGTCATTTCATTTTTACTTTCTTACCATTGTAGCAGTGATTCCAAAATCTCTTAATAGAGTTGGTTTAACAACCAATTGTAAATCCTCTAACAAGGTGACAGTTCCATTGAATTGTTCTAAAAGACCTCTTGTAGGGCCACTCCTAATAAGGTGATTAAATCCTTTAACAAGGCCACACCTAACAGTGTGTTTTGTAACCTTTAACCAGGTTGGCTCCTAACATGGCTTACTTCAAAAGAGTGAGAATCAGTAACTAGTTAAATTGGTGGTTTTTCCCATATTGGGTTTCCATGTTAAATCTTGGTGTCTCATGTGTTCGTTTTATTTATTTCATGCTTGCAACTTAATCAATATGAATGTTTAAGATTAGTTAAAAGTATAACATACACTGCATTTACCGAGTTACAACATTTTTAGTATGTTTACCAAGTGACAATAGTAATTAGTTTTATCAGACATCTAAGGGATCTGTGAAATATTTTTGTAGTAACTGATTCACCCCCCCCTCTTAGTTAATCCATCTATATTTCCAACAATTGGTATTAGATATTTTGGTGCTTATAGGAAAGGTTTCAAGGACCTAAGCTAAAGATCAAGATGTCTTACAAGAAAGAAATTCCAAAGCTTAATAGAGAATTTTTTTTAGCATGGCAAGGACTCATGAGACTTCATCTAGCTTCCATTGGTGATTTAGGATGAAAATATCTTGATGAAGAATACACAACTCCCACTGGTACATTATCTATTGGTGATATTGTTGAGAAAAAGAATCATAACACCATGATGATAGATATTGCATCTGCTCTTAGCTATGAAGAATTTGATGATATCAAAGATTGCAAAATCACTTTTGAAATGTGGAATAAGCTAAAAGACATCTATGGTGGTGATGACAATGTGAGGAGAGCCAAAGCAAAAAGCTTTAGAGGATAGTTTGATCAGAAGAGAATGAGAGAAGATGAAAACATTACCAAATATGTTGAAAGAATCAAATCAAGTGTTAGTGCAATCAAAGTTTCTAGAGGAGACATCAAAGAAGAAACTATTGTAAGTAAAGTTCTCAGAACATTGCTTCCTATCTATGCAATTAGAGTATCTACTATTCAAGAAAGAAGGCGTGAGACAAATCATAAGATAACTTTGGATGCCTTAGTAGGAAGATTGATAGCCTTTGAGCTAGATAACTTTAACAATTATGTTCCAACTTCCAAGAATATTGAATTTGCATTTGAGACTAAGCTTTCACTTAAGGAGAAAGGAAAGAAAATAAAGGACACTGAGTCAAAAAGTGAAGAAGAATTAGAGGAAAGTTTAGATAGTGATCTTGAAGTTGTTGAAGCTCTACTTGCAAGGAAATATTCTAGAGGTAGAGGAAAATACAAAGGTAAAGTTCCCTTAATCTATTTTTCATCTGAAGAAGTTGGTCATATTGCTGCCAGGTGCCCAAAAAAAGAAAGCAAGAATGAGAAGAAAGGTCACAAGTGTAATGGCAAGAAGGATTTCAATTCATTCAAGCACAAAGGTAAGAAGACATGTTTTATTTCTAAAGATTTTGATAACAATGAAAATAAAATAGTTTACATTGCTGTGAAAGATGAATCTGATGATGATGAAGGAGATAAGATGGCACTTATCTCTCATGTGAGAAAAAATGATACATGAATCATAGATAGTATATGTTCACATCATATGATTAGAGATAAAACAAAGTTTGAACACTTTAAAGACTATGATGGTGGTAGTGTAAGGTTTGTAAACAATGAACCTTGTTGCATAAAAGGGAGAGGCCAAATCTAATTAACCAGAGAACTTGTATGTGATAATGCCTATTGGGTTAAAGGACTAAAGCATAATCTACTAAGTGTGGTACAACTAATTAACACTGAATTCAAGGTGGAATTCATGCATGGCAATGCAAGATTATTGGTTGACAAAGGAAAGCTGATTGGATCAGGCTAACAAACAAAAGGTAAACTATTTTATCTTGATCTTGGTGAGTGCTCATGTTTTATTGCTCAAGTTGAAGAAATTTGGTTATGGCACATAAGGTTATGTCATGTAAATTTTGATAACATGGTGAAAATAAGAAAATTCAGGAAAGTAAGAGGCATTCCTAGTTTGAAGAAACCTGATGTTGGTTTATGTAAGAATTGTCAGATTGGCAAAATGGGAAAGACTAGTTTTAAAAGTAAAAACTATTAGTTTGAAGATATCTTGAAAATTGTGCATACTAATTTGAGTGTACCTATTGGAATAAAAAACTATACTGAAGAAAAATTCTTTATTCTTTTTGTTTACATTGAACCTGATACATTTCTAGACACATCTGTTAATAAGGAGAATTTAACTCTTGAGCCTAGTCACCGAGTTACAAGAAGTTCAGACCAAGTCATAGTTTGATGCTATTGAGCAAATTCCTACCAAATATGAAGGACCTGAGCCACAGATAGAACAACTAGAGCCAGAAGTTGAAATTCAAAATGAAGACAGTGGAATTTGTTCAAAAGGAAAAGAACCTGTATTAGCCAAGTATATTAGGAGACATCATGTACCAGATTAAATTACTGGAGATAAATAAGAAGGCACTATGAAAAGAAGTAAGCTAAAAGGTACATGTTTACTTGCTAACTTTGAACCTAGATATGTCAAAGATGCATTGGAAAATGAAAGTTGGATTGAGACTATGAATGAACAAATAGAAAAAATAGAGAAGAATAAAACCTAGACTCTTGTACTGAGGCCTAAAGATAAAAATGTGATTGGAACAAAATGGGTATTTGGGAATAAGTTAAGTGAAGATGGTAAGTTATCAAGAAAAAAAGCTAGATTGGTGTGTAAAGGATATTCTTAAGAAGAAGGCATTGATTATGGTGAGACTTTTGCTTCTCTTGCAAGATTGGAAGGTGTTAGGACCTTACTTGCATATGCAGTACATAAAGGATTTAAGGTATATCAGATGGATGTTAAATCTACATTTCTCAATGGTATTCTTGATGAAGAAGTCTATATTGAACAACCAAAAGGTTTTGTTGATCCAGACAAAAGGGACATGGTTTGCAAATTATAAAAATCATTGTATGGTCTGAAACAAGCTCCTAGAGCATGGTATGTGAGTTTGCACAACTACTTTATACATATTGATTTTTAGAGAACTAATGATAATATTAGTTTGTACATCGAGGAAGGACCAGATAACAAGATTGTATTGGCAAAAATATTTGTGGATGATACTTTATTTACAGGGAGTGATTATCTCTGTAAAGAATTTTTAGAGAAAATGAACAAAGAGTTTGAAATATCTATGTTTGGTGAGATTAAGTTCTTTGTTGATCTTCAGATTCAACAGAGCAAGAATGGTATCTACATCACTTAGTCTAAGTATATCAAGGAGATACTCAAGAAGTTTGGTAAAGAAGATTCAAAACCAGTTGGAACCCCCATGTGTACTAGATTAAAGCTTACCAAAGATGATGACTCAAAAAATGTAGATTAGACCTTGTATAGATCAATGATTGGAAAATTACAGTATGTAGTTCATAAAAGGCCTAATATTGCTCTTGCAATCGGTATAGTGGCAAGATTCTTAGCTAAATCTAGAGAAAATTATATGATGGCAATCAAAAGAATCTTGAGATATTTGAAAGGTACTAAAGACTATGGTTTATGGTATGAACTTGGAGGAAATTTAGACCTAAAAGTGTTCACCGATGCTGATTGGGCTAGAAATCTAGATGAAAGAAAGAGTATAAGTGGTGGAGCATTATTTCTTGGAAAAAGGTTGGTATCTTGGACAAGTAAAAAGAAAAATTGCACATCCCAATCCACAACAGAAGAGAAATATGTTGCAGCAGGTGAATTGTTCTAATAATGTTTGGTTTAAATAGTTGTTGGAAGGTATGAAGGTTGAGATCAAAGAACTAGTTGTCATGTTTTGTGATAATACAAGTGTAATTAACATATCTAAGAATCCAGTGATGTATTCCAAAACCAAGCATATTTCTATAAAATATCATTTTGTCAGAGAATTGGTGCAGGACAAGGAAATCAAATTGAAATATGTCCATAGAAAAGAATAGATTGCAAACATATTTACCAAGACATTACCTAAGGATGCATTCTTATATATAAGAGGTAAGTTAGGCATCATTCCCCTATCTGAAGCCCACTAAATGAAATTTTAGTGATGCATCAACAGGAATCTAGTTGAAAATATATTAGTTGATGCAGCTTAGTCAAGAGAACATTGCATATGAATCAGTACTCAAGGTACATTGATACTCATTTGCTATGTGTTTTCTTTGGCATGTGTTGTTAAAGAGGGAGAGTTTACTGTCATATCTTTCTAAAATTTGTTTGGAGGAGAAGCCATGTAATTCCTTCACAGAGGGAGATTACTGCATTAGAGAAGTTTTTGGTATAAAATCTAAGAGGGACAATTTTTTTGTCAAAGAAAGTCTTATTTTCAAATTTCATTGTGCTATGACATGTTGTGTTGCCATCAATGCCAAAGAGAAAGATTTTTGGATACAATTATCTAATTATGTGTTGTCTTTGATTTTTGGATTACTCTAAGAAGATAGTGTCTATCGAACTCACTCGGGCGTCAAAGGAGATTATAGCAGAAAGCAGTGTTATTTGAGCTCTCATGGTTAATGAAGGAAAGTTGGTCAAAGTCAGTGTTCACCAAGTTCACTCAGTTGCGAAAGGATTTTGCAAGTTCGCAGTGTTAACCAAGCTTCTATTGGTTAACATAGGAAATCATTTCAGGATTAGTGTCTACTGAGAAGGGCTTCCCAATGAAGGATTTTTTTGATTTAGGGATATGAAGTTTAATTATTTCAAGTATTGATTTTAGCCAACTATGGTAATGTTTATTAGTCATTTTAAGTTGTAATTGAGCTGACTTGATAATTTTTATGGTATAAATATAAGGTCAAGTTGAGGTTCTAAAATATGAGCGAGTATGCAAGTATTTTGATTGATTGAGAAGGCAAGTGTGAGTGAACTTGAAGGATGGTTAGATATCCTTGAGGAGCAGCAAAGTTACATTCGATCAAGAAGGATCTAGCTTGAAGCAAAACATATATCTGTAATCAAAAATCTAGTTGCATCTCATTCAAGTCATTTCATTGTTACTTTCTTATGATTGTAGTAGTAATTCCAAAATCTCTTAACAGAGTTGGTTTAACAGCCAATTGTAAATCCTCTAACAAGGTGATATTTCCATTGAATTGTTCTAAAAGACCTCTTGTAGGGCCACTCCTAATAGGGTAATTAAATACTTTAACAAGGTCACATCTAACAGTGTGTGTTGTAACCTTTAACCAGGTTGGCTCCTAACAAGGCTTACTTCAGAAGAGTTAAAATTAGTAACTTGTTAAATTGGTGGTTTTTCCCATATTGGGTTTCCATGTTAAATCTTGGTGTCTCATGTGTTCATATTATTTATTTCATGCTTGCAACTTAATCACTATGAATGTTTAAGATTAGTTAAAAGTATAACATACACTACATTTACCGAGTTACAATATTTTCTATATGTTTACCGAGTGACAATAGTAATTAGTTTTATCAAACATCTAAGGGATCTGTGAAATATTTTTGTGGTAACTAATTCAGCACCCCACCCCACCCCCCCCCAGTTACTCCATCTATATTTCCAACAACTCTTAGGGATGTTATATTTGATTTAGCTAATAAGAGTGCACATGTCCCATATCGTAACAAAAAACAAAGCCAAATTCTTTAGGATTCCCTAGGTGGCCAAGAAAAGACACTTATGTTTGAAATTTGTGAAGAGAGTGTCTAGCTTGAAATTGGGTGTTGCACATAGCAACAAGGAAAGCAAGGATGTTAGATATCTCAAGGAAAAAAATTTCAAATTGAAGGAAATCATTGCAAGAAAAGATGTTGAGCTCAAGCATTTGTAAAAACCAAATCCCTGAAAATGTCAGCACACTATTAATAAATATCATATACACATTTTGGAATTTGTTGTAGATGAATTCTATGCAAGTGGTGTGATACCTAATCTTATTATTATATTAATTATGTGACTATGACTTCTTTTTATCAATTGAGGTTTTTGACTTATGCACTTGTTATGTTTTCTCAGTATTCAGTTGTGTGTTTTTATAAAATTTCTTAATAAATTAGATTTTAGAAGCTTAAAAATTTACTGAATATTTATTGTATCTAGATAGTTTTCATATAGGTAAAACATTAGTGTTATACAAAAGATTAGTGTTTGTCTTTAATCACTATAGAGATGATTACTTTAGACATATAGTGAAACTATTATGCATGTTAATATAGGTATTGGGCACTTTAAAACATGCCTTTGTTGGAGGCATGCACTAGTCTTGTGCAATTATTTATCTTAATCTCTCCTGAAGCATGTCTAATATATTTTTTCTTTTAACATCTTGATAGATTTATGTAGCAACTATCTCATTGAAAGGGAATGCTTCTCATGCTTTAACTTTCTGTTATAGCTTGCACCTATAATCTTCCAAATTCTCAACTCTAACTCAGTTGATGTTCTTAACTCTATTATCCACTTATATGCAACAACAAGGAAACTCTACTTGGAAAATAGTACCTAAAATGTAGCTCAAATAGTTGCTCTTTTCTTTTGTACTGGCATATCTTTATAGTCTAATAAAAAACTATCAACACTTCCTTAATTGTTTTACATATATACTTAAATGGTTATCGATGAGAACATTTCAGTATCACTTATGGTCTTTTGAGATATAAAATATTATTTTAAAAGAATTTATTATTATTTTCTAGATGCAAGATACTATGTTAGAATAATTTTCTGTTACTCTATTCTAAGCTATTTGATTCAAAACATATTTAGTTGAACTTTGCAATTGCAATCAACACGCGTTGAGGTTCACCATACTAAACAATACATTGCCAAGTGATCAAGAATATTTGTACTTTTCCTCATGATGCTCCAAGCTTGTTTGTCTTCTTGAAGTCCTTGTGAATGTACCTTCTTCTTTGCCATGCTTATCCATACTTAGATCTTGTTGTCCACATTGATTAGTCATGTTCTAAACCTTCATTTCTTCCTCTTGTGCTTTGGATCTAATGACCAAATCATTAAAAAAAAAGTAACACAACCCTACCACTATGTGACTTTGACACAACCTTCTGAAGTCCACCACGATAAAAATCTATTCCACATGAGGATACACTTGCAACACAATCATACTTAGTATAAAAAACAAAAGCTATCCCTTCATGCTAGTATAGGTTGTCCCCATACACATGCTTGGAATAATTTTCACATGACTCTTCATTCTTATGTTATCCTCATCTTTAGATTCCTCGAGCCTAGATACCCTTACCCCTATCAATAAATTCTCATCATCATTGTGTCATCCTTTTTTTCCTTTCACCATATCCTTTTTCTACCTTTTTATTCCTAGCTTAAAGAATTGCCCAATCTTCAAGGGACATAAAATGGTACCAACTAGTATCATTCTTTCTTCAACAAGCTATACTTCCTCTTTGTCTTCATCAACAACTTCATGAATACTTGTTATGAGATGTATTTTGTAACAACTATTGGTCGGCCTGGCACAAGAAATTGCACATTTTCATACACAGGTGAGCTACGTTGGAGCAATTAATAACCTACAGAAATTACATTTTTTTATTTTTTTCTTACTGGTCATGTTTTCTATCGCTTGTTTTGAGGGTATAATTATGAATTTGAGACTTTTGAAATAGGAAGTTTATGAAGATGGATTATAGGTAGGGAATAAAAGTTCTAAGTTCCTGGATGACATAATAATTAGATATGCACACTGCCATAACCTTCTACGACTTGAGACTGTGGAGTCATTATTTGTGTTGCACCGCATAACTCAAGATCCCAAGTAAGATGTTTATCAATATTTATTGTATCCTACTGGATGTTACAACATCAAATTTTTGCATCTTTTTTGAATCATTATTTTTCAATTCATTAGGTGATTTGACCTTTCTCTATTTTTTGATTATTTTATAATGGAAAGAGTTTTCTAAAAAATAATATCCTATATTACTATGCTAAATAGTGGGTGTACTAATTTTATTTTACTATATAAGAAATTGGAGCCAACATGTTTGTCTTAGCACCAAACTCCATCATGCCACCATATATCCATTTTTTGGTTTAGCTTTAGAAGTAGTCAAATCTCTAAGGTGAAGGTTGGAGGTTCCAATACAAGTTAACTTACATCTTTATTACCAAAGAAAGGGAATTCATTATAGCCATATGGTCTTTTAGAACCCATCACCATGCCAGTTCCTAAATTGATAACTTCCAAATGAGTGGTTTTGTACATAGAAGAGCACTCATTTTAATGATTTCTTCCCCCAAACAACCACAATATGTTTTGTTCTAGAGAACATGTCATATTGTTTCATATTTTGACATACAATACACATCTATTAGTCATGTTAGAAATAGTCTTTGAAATAGTCAAGGTAGATACAATAAGTTATTGCAATTGAAGGGCACAATACATTTTGGTATGAGATATTTAGGGAATGATGAATTGATGTTGCAGGGAATTGTGGGTTTTGACTGGGCAGGAGATGCAGGTGACAAGATGAGGACTTTGGGATATTGCTTTAGAATATGACTTGTCTAACAATGATATGCCACTTAGTGTAAGTCTAGTTCAACTTTTATAAATTTTGTTTTAGATAAACTAATAAATACTAAATGCCTTCTTATTTTATGGACATCAACATGAGGTAATGATTAAAATTAACACGAGGTAATGATTCATAGGTTATAGACATGAAGTGATATATTTTAATCTTAGGTCCTTATTTGTGTGAGGACAACTAAAAGTGTAATGAGGGAAGTTACAAGTCCTGCAATTGGTACTATTTTAGCTTCTTTAGCCTATTCATTAATTCCATCAAACTTTAATGTTTGGACAATGTTTTCACTTAATAATGATATATATGTTATATATAATGACTGATTATGGTATGTGATTGTCCATGGTTATTATACTATCATATTTTTATTAGTGGTATAATGTGAATGGATGCTTGTTTATTAAGAGGGCCCTTCCAACCCATGTGGAAGAAGTTAGAGGACACAGACCAAATTCAATTGCCAGAAAACTTTTTTGACTCTATCTTGGATGGACTTAATAGCTAGAGGATATGGAGGAGTTTGCAGGATGTCAATATTGTGTTTCATTAACTCGTGTATTTATTGTTACATGTTCTTGTATTCTTGTCTATTAATTAAGAGTTCAAACATGACTAAGACACTTGTTAGTTAGTACCTATGGTGGGTACCCTCTTTTTTTGTGTCGATTCAATCATGTTTTTTTTGGTTTTCCTTTGACATATGTGGGTGTGAGGGAGCTAAGCATCAATAGGATAAGGTTAACTCACATGACTACTCATAGTATAGGTGGGTTAGCATGCTATGACCCCAACATATATTATCTCCCTCTCCATGGTCTAAATATAGGGAATGAGACACCCTGATAGATGGGAACCTCATCCATCTATAAAAACTAGTAGTGCCATTAATATAGGTCTATGAAATCTCATCTCAAGGTGGTGGTAGACCCACCAAAGACCTAAAGATAAATATCCAAATTAATCATTGACCAAGCTATCGTTGGTGATTACGTTAGATATTTATCTTCTAGTAATTTTTTTAAACAAATCAAGTTGGTCAAAATTTCCACCAATGTATCAACCAAGATTGTTTGAACTTTTGATCTTGGTTGACATTTCCACCAAATATATTTTGACATTTCTACCAATGCATCAACCAACATTGGTGGAACTCTTGACCAATCTTGGTCGACATTTCCACCAAAAATTTGTTGACATTTTGACCAATGCATCAACCAGCATTACTGGAACCTTCAACCAATCTTGATGGAAATTTTCACCAAATATTTGTCAACATTTCAACCAATGCATCAACCAACATTGGTGGAAATTTTGACCAATGTGTCCACTAGGACACATTAAAAAAAGAGGTCAATTTTAACCAGATAAATCATCATAATTCTAACACCTACAAGCTTTGGTCAAAGTTTCAATGAAAAAATAGCCAGAAACCAATTGGTCAAAAATTAGACCAACATGAGTTGAAAATTTGACCAATTTTTATCAAAAAAATAAGTCAAAAAGTACTAGTGCCTCTTTGGTGATTGGTGGAAAAAATGAAACATCCTTCCAAATGCATCTTAAAGCAATTTCCAATGAAAAGCCAACTTTAATTTCTTGTAATAATAGGATATCAACATCTTTCACTCATCTTAGAAATCTTTTAACAATATACTTTTTGTTAGAGGATTCCAATCGTCTGACATTCCAAGATGCCAACATAAACATCTCCATATGAAATGTTTATTTATCAATTTCCATAAGGGAATGGAATCCTCTATAGCAGTCTGGGAGCTTCTCTTGAGCTATTTTAGAGGGTTTTTTAATTTTCTTCAGATTGTCGAGGTCTCCCTCTTTTTCTTCTCACTACTTCCCCCTTACCAAAAATGAAGGGCTTTAAATTAGATTTCTTTTTATTTTTTCTCTACTTAAGTTTATCTTTAAATGCAAAAGAGTCTAGTTCCACTGAATAATCCTTCACTATATCAACCCTACCATCTAGGGGAATGCTAGTCAATAACTTGTCTTCAACTTGGAAAACCTCTCTAGAGGGACTGATAAGGACATCTTTCTAATAATTATGAGAGGAATAGGGGGAAATACCCTTGATAAATGGGGGAGGCAAGGGAGGAGGGGTTAGGATAATAACAATCTTATAATCATTCAACCTCTCCTCAAGGAGAAGATAACCTATTACTATAGGAATTAGTATCTTCTCTAATTCAAGGACTTCCTCCACCCCTTGAATATCAATAGTAGCCTCTAAAGAAGCTTGGATAGGAGGAAGAGAAGGTAAAGACAGAGCATTCCCATAGATGGGAGAATAGGAAGCATGAAGATCTACACCAGGGGGAAAATTTATAAAGCTAAGCCTTTTCTTTTATGGTTCTAAGAGCCAACTATTGAGAATTAAGGTAGGAGCTAGGGGGCCAAGGAGAATTAGAGCTAGGATTAAAATTTTCTTTAGATACTTTTTAATTGAATCCAATTCTACCCCTTGGGGATAGATCTTTATGAAAAGAAACATCATTAGAATTCACAAAAAATTGCATTTTTGGATTATCAAGAGAGGCTTCAATGCCATGCACATTTTACATCCAGGTCGGGTTGGTCTGGTTTAATTGAGGCATGTCTAGAGTAGAGTACATACTCACATGAAAAATGGAGGATTTGAGTTTTAGGGGAGGAGAACCATTAGGGGGGTTTTCCTACTAAGGGGAGGGTGGTAGCCAAAGGTTTCTTGTTCTTTTTCAAAATAGGACAAGCTTTCCTTCTTTGCCCTTCTTTTCTGCACAAGTAGAAAGCATTAAGGCCACCCATGTATGAGATTCAGTATTCAATAGGGGTATTATCCAAGTCTACCCAAATGATATCAGATGCATCTATGCCTAAATAGATTGAGATTAGAACATGCACATTTGAATTAGGGATTATGGTATAAGAATGATCAACCTTCAAAACCCTACCTATTGGTTTCAAAAATTAAGGAATATTGAAATTCTACAAAAATGGTGGGAGGTTAGTGACTGTAACACATCTTGGACAAGATAATGCAATAATTTCTTCATTAAAAACCTCCATAGACAAAGGCAGAGCTCCAAATTCACACCCACCCATTGTCCAGAATTATCTTTCAATAATAGCTCTTTGGGATTCGAGGTTAGAGAAATTCAATATGAAAAGACCTTTTTGAATCATTCAACAAACGAAGTAGTGAGACCCTAACTTATTCCCCTAGACATTATGCATCTAATCATTCAAAAAGTTTCTGGAAGGTAAAGAAGATGGTTCTTTTGTAGAAAAAAAAAGAACACAATTTTAAAGCCTATTTTTCTCCTTGTTCAACTCTAACTGCATTTTTTTGTTAGGCTTAATATTGAATTTAGGGGAAGCTAGTTCCTTGACTCCATCTCATTCCCTCTAGGGATCATCTAAAATAGAAGTAGTAGTTTTTGGCTCAATGACTTGGGGTCCTTGCAACACTTCCTTGAAAGATCTATGAGCCTAGTTTTGTCCAAAGGTGTGTTGGCCATGGTTAGGATCCTTTACCTTCTCCTTTTCAATTTATTAGGCACCAAGCAATGAAAACAAGGGTTTCCTTTGAGGGATTTATGGTGAAATGGGAGAGGCAAAAAAAGAGGAGTGATTATGTACAAAAATCTTAGAGAATAAGGCATTAAAGCCATCCCTGGGGGATGAAAAAGCCATTAATTGGTAGTATAGCGTAATGAAGATGACTCTATGGAGCTAGGTTGTAGATCCCTCTTGCTTTCTTGATGTGAAATAAAATAATTATAAATTAGAAATATACTATGCTCCACAGAGTTTCTAGGATGGAGATATTTTAGGGTAAGAGGACATATTTCCAGTATGAGTACAAATCAAATCCAAAATTTAGGGGATGGGACCTTAGGGGATGACTATAGAATATTGGAGATTTTTAAATTTTTATATATGGAGTATTAGACTTTAGAGATGTATTTAAAATATGCATATCATAACATTGATAAACCATTCACTATAGATAACATGGAAATTTAAAACTATCAAAATTAAAATCAAAATTAGAATATGATATAATATACCTAAATATTGCATACAATTAGAAAAAATGCCCAAAGGCTCCAAGTATCAATGTACCATCATCATGCATGAAATCAGAATGACATAATGAAAGTAAATACTAGAAGTGTAAATGAGATGTCCAACTCCATAATAATCAAAAGCAATAATGTATCTAAGTATCTACAAAGTGGAAAGACAAATATATGGTTGTCCTCTAGGAATCTAAATCTATATCTAAATCAAGATCAAAGCTAATTTATTCCTTTGAATCATTGGTAGGGGTAGGCAGAGGGTCCTCATTGAATGGAACACCGAGAAGCCCTAGAGGTGTATCATCCTCATCAATCTACAATACATCCTCAGAGTTAACATCCCAATGTAGTGCTAGAGTCTATCAATACTCAAGACATTTTTTCTCTTGTAGTCACAATACATTGTGAATAGCTACAAGCTTCTCTAATCATCTAGAGGTAAGGTTGTTCGTCTTGACCAATTAGATGAGTCTATATGTAGACCAATTTCTCTCCAAAGTAGAGGAACTTGTAACCTGTGAGAGAAGACTAATAGAAAGATCTTTTAGCTTAGGTGTGTCTCTACCATGCCATGTCCACCATCCAATCAGATCCTTTTGAGCTAATGTAGCTTTATTAGTTCTCACCTCTAGTCTACCAAATATTGGACCACAAATATTGGAAAATTCAACTCAGTGTGCTTGAATTCTTCTAGCATCCTCTGTATTATAGGATTTTGAAAGGGCATTGAAGAAGCCCTCCTTCACCTATATTGAAAAAAATAAAATTTAAAAGTTAGAGTTTATAAAATTTAAAAATAAAATCAAAATTTTAAAAACATATTATAAAATAAAAATTCTTAAACATAAATTAAACTTACATCCTCATCACTAGATGGAGGTACTCTCCCAAGCCTTGTTACATACCATTTTGGATTGATTGCATAGGCTGCCATATGAAGTGGGGTGTTCATAGTGTTCCACCTTTTCATTACAAAGGGCATAAGATTCTCCTCATAGAACTCCAAAGTAGGTTCCTTCTCTTTAATAGCTTTCTTGATCTTCCCAAGCATGCTATCAATGGCCTCATAAATCTATCCAAGGCTAGGAGAGTCAGTATCAACATATCTAAAGACCTACACAATAGGGTCAATGAAGGTGAAAATTTATTTGCAAATGAAAGAAAATTGCAAGTGAGAAACATCATACGTTAAAAAAATCACCAAGTGCTTAAATCAAAAATATTTTCATTAAATCAAAAATAACAATTACAATGTCAATTATATGAGTTTCTTACCTCATTGTGGTCCACTAGTTCTGATCCAGGAGTCTTCATTTGACAAGTCTTCCATCCAAGGTGCTTGATTCATGCCATCTATTCTACTTTGCATTTACCACCATGGACTATAAGGCCTCTTGGACCTCAAGCATCCTCTCCAAATAAATGAAGTAGCTAGCATATCTAGTGTCTACATGCTTGAGGAATTATTTTTGGGAAAATGTCCTAAATAATGCAAGAGATGTGTGATGATTGCAAATAAACATTTACACATGTCTAGCCTTAAGCACCATATCCTTTATCCAATCAATTTTCCCAAAGTCCTTCAAGGTGTTATTCAATTCATGTAAACAACATGGGGTCTGAAAAATATGTCTATAGGTTCTCTCTACTATCAATCTAGCTGTTTTATGCACCCAAGCTGAAACAGTGACTACTTGCACAATATTTGAAGGCCCTACCTCTTCTATAGCATCCTTCAAAATCCAAAATTGGAAGGATGCATCCTTCTTTTTTCCTGAACAATCAATGGCTCTAAGAAAATAGGAACCTTCTATACTAGTGGCAATAAGATTGATGAGTGGCAGATATTTGATATTGGTCCAACCATCCATGATGATAGAACATCCATCACTCATCAATTTTTATCTCATATCCTCCATCAAAATGTTTACTTTTGAGTACTTTTTGTCAACGATAGTGGTGTGTAATTTAGTCTCTCTTGGTAGTAAAAATGAGGGACCAACAACATAAATATCTTTGCACATTTTTTATAGAATGAGGAACAAGAAACATGGAATGGTGGGCCATGATAAATAAGGAATCTACCAATGGACTCTTCATCTCTCTCTTTTTAATGTATGTTAAAAAAAAATTGACCACATTGGTATCTCTCTTTGCCTTTCCCTTCCCTTTACTAGTAGTGCTAGTGGGAGTGAGTGTGGGAGTGAGTGTGGGTGTGGGTGTGCTACCTATAGAACCCCTACATTTCAATAACTCCCCCTCCACTTACAACCTATTGGCCTCAAATTTTTCATCATCCTTAATATTTTTGCAACCTTTCACCCCTTTCCCACCTATCCATAAAAGATGACAATACACTTTTGTGTAGCTCCCAAAATAATGTTTCTTAGATATATGGCACTCACATTCCCTACTACCCCCCAATTTATTTTTCTTATTATTGTCTTCTTTTGTGGAAAATTTTAGGAGAGGTTTCTTAGGGTTGAACGGACCTTTGACATATTTTCTAAGGACTTTGGAAGGGCACTCAAATGGATTAGGCATTGCATCTTTCATAGGGACATTTATATTATGCTCAAATGAAGAATCATCCATGGCTATTGTAGGCCTTTTTCTTGGTCTTTGTAAATGTGATACTTGAGTTTCTTGCATGGAAACATCCATGGTATTACTAATTCCCTCACTCCCACTATTGCTCATGTTTTTTCCTTTGTATTATTCAATGTATTATATTGCTACAAGTTATGGGAAACAAAACATTTCAATGTTCCATTCAACATGCACTCTCTATGTCATTAGAAAAAATGAAAAATGTCAACAAAAAATAATAAGGTTTAAATCAAACAAAAAGAAAATAAAAAACATACCTAGAATGAAGAAGAAATGAAGTCAAAACCTCTTCTTGCATCCAAAATGCACTCCTTTTTGGCTGCTACTATTTTCCTCTTCCTCTTCCCAACTTGCAAATCACTCAAATGAAGAAAAGACTTGATTCTTTTATGTTTTAAAGCTAAAGTAGGGTTTTCATTATTTTTTCAATACCTAAATTCTATGTGGGGCCCATGCAGATGGGAGACAAAGACCAAAAATAAATTTTCAAAAACATTTTTTTACTACTGATCGAGTGCTGGGACAGATTTTCATGTCGGAGTTTCCTGTGAATCATGAAATGGCATTTTGGGGATAGTACCCAAAATAGGCCATTTGGAATGACATGGGGGATGGCCAAACGAGGTACTTGCATCCCCATTTCATACCTGGTATGGGTATGAGGATAAAAACCCAAGGGATGTACCCCCATGGAACATAGGAAATATATGTTAATAAAGGTTTTAATTTTCTAGATAATTATTTTTAGATTTATTTATCTTATATTGAAAAAATATATAAGATTTATTTATTTATTTATTTATCTTATACAATAGTTGAATTTTTTTTCTATTTAAGGAAAATAAATACATAAATTATCATTTGAAAAAAGAATATTTTATTAACTACCACCTATCATCAATTTGGTTGCATTATTGTCACTTTGGAAAACTACCATTTACTTTCAAGGTAACTTGGTGCTTCAAGATCTTAGTTATTAGTTTTTTAGTTTATAGAGTAAATTATAATTCGATTATGAGATAGTTTCTTAATTACAGATAGTTAAAATGAGTGGGAACTCTATATATACAATGAATTCACTTAAAAACTAGTAATTGTATCTTAGTGTGCAATGGGTATGTCGCAAACATATGGAAAATCAACTAAGTATTTGTGCCATTTTGTGTCTCTCCCTTTCATCCTCTCTTTATTTCTTCATCTCTCTATCAATCTATCTTGCCATCTATATATTTTTTAAATATCGTCTTCTCTATCTCTCCTTTTCTATCTCCCTAGATCTCTTTCTATCATTATCTCTTAATCTATCTCTATATCTCTATCTAATTTTCTTCCATCCTCTCACTATATATTTCATTGCTCCATTGCTCCCTTCCTATACCTTTAAATCTTTACATCTCCATATTTGTTCCTTCATCTCTTCCCCTATGTCTATCACTATGTATATATTATTATGTCTCTAATGAAGGGTGCTCTCCTTAATACCACAAGCATGAAACAAAAATAGAGAAACAATAATTTTTGAGAGAAAAATATGGGCTCCTTATTATCTTCACAAATATGAAATTGCATAATTGTGAAATTCAATATGAAAACCCACATGGGAACCTTTCTTACAATATTTGCAAGACAAAGCTGTGAACTATCACCTAGATTTTTCTTACACAACCTATAGGTCTTCCTTATATAGAAAATTTTCCACTAGTTGGGAAGGTTGTAGAGATAAAACCCTAACCCTTGAGGTTGACAAACCCTAAAATTACATATACTCAGCTCAAAATAATTAAGACTTTTATTTTGGAATTTTGTGGTGGCCCAACTTTTGAAGACCATAATTTGTGATTCGTTGAGTCAATTTTCTATTATGACCCCATTATGGAATCCTTAACTTGCTATCTATAGGGTTTGATTTGTGCAAGCTCCATTTGACTGAGTTTTAGATCTCATCTAGGGTTTCTAAGGCCTCCAAAACTAGGATTGAATTTTTTGTAACAAAATTTCACACCAAAAATATGCAATAACTTTACATATACTCATGATATGGTAGTGAACCTACACTAGCAGGTTGATATATCCAAGATGAACCTCCACCTCTTAAATTAGGACATTTTGAGCTCGTATGTCTAACTTATTAAGTAGCAAGACTCTACACAAATACAACCCTTAGTATTCAAGAAACCAAAAGGAAATTTTTTGGGTGATGCAAGATTGTTGTTATAGCCAAGATGCTCATGATCACTCTTCATGCCTCTCTATCCTTTTATATCTTCTCATGTTTATCTCTATCCATATATCAGTTTCTATCTCTATCTTTATCTTTATATATATTTTTGTCTCATTTTCTCTCCTTCATATATTTATGTCCAACATCTCCCTCTATATTTGTTAGAAATAGAGATTGATACTGGTAAGGCTGGGGGATGAATCAATATTCCAAGACTTTTTACCCAATAAAATATTATAGAACATAGCCATATACTATCATAAATGAGTAAACTAAAAAGAAAATTACACAATAAAATTATTGGTTAACAAATTTTTCTCCCTTGAAATATAATTATTGAACCAGATCTATTACCCTATCCTAGAAAGAAAATGATTAATCAAGAGTTGGGCAAGTGTATTATGATCACTTCCCTTTGAATTTTTAAGAAGGTACAACTCCCTTAGTATAATGTTCAATGAATCATTACTAATATAACAAATGTACATACTTTTTACCTAATAGTATTTAAGGTCACTCAAATCATTGTTAGATGTAGAGTGTAATAATTAGAGCATAAAAGGATATATCACACGTAGAATCAAAGATTTTTTTTATCTATGAACTTAGAATTCATTCATTGTTAACTTCACAATTTTCAAATTGATAAACATCTTCTTATTTCAAATTCGATAAAAGAGTAACACAAGGTAAAATATCCTCATAGAAACATACACTCTATTAATTCAAAAATATAGATTCGAATTGTTCCCTATATTTCAATAATCATCATTTCTCATAGAAAAATATCTAGATTCTAAAGTTTTCAGATATTATATCAAAATAATAAAAATGGTACTGTTAACCAAAGGTTTTTGAACCCATATCAGTTCTAGCTAAGCTAATATATAGTCATCCAAATATAACTAGAGAGATATCCTTAAAAATGTGACCTCTTTGTGAGACTATAAAATAGTTATATGATTGAAGATACAATTTTAGGATACTTATCCTTGGTATTTGCTAAATTAAAGAAAACACTAAACAAAAATCAAGTGGATAAGCAAAACTCCTACTTAGTACCTTTCTCATGCTCTATTATAGTGCCACATACATTTTTTTAATCTTTATAGGTGTTCATTAGCTCTTGGACAACTAAGATGTTAGGGTTTTTAAGATGAATAAGCCACATTTTCTACACTTTGTTTTATCACTTTAATTTTGTCACCCCTTCTTCATGCTTAGGGATCTGGTCTACACAAAGGTAGATGATGAATTTTGTCCTTGCAACCTTGGTAGAGTCACTTGGGATCAGGTTACTATTGAGACAAAAGTTTGTTCCCTTTCTTGAGGTATGACCCTCAAGTGACCTTGTGTAACATGGAAACAACCTCCAAGTGTGGGACTTGTGCTTTGAGGTTGAATCTTTGCAGAAGGTAGGCTTCCTTACAATTAGGATGTGCCTACACTACCACTTGAGAGGAAATGGGAGAGATAATGCGTGAAATAAAATGTTGAAGGGAATGGGGGCTGATGCACAAGGATTGTAATTTGGTTACAACTCTTCCTATAGCTACACAAAACATCAATGAAAACCTAGAATGCACTAAACTTGACTCCAATCTATATCCCAAAATGACATGCAGGTTTGAAATTGATGAAATGTTGAAAGGAAAGATAAGTTTCAGTATTCAATAATTGTCAATAGATTAAGCACAACATGTAAATTTAAGAAAATAGAAGAGAAATTTACACAACAAGGCAATAAACATGCAAAAATA
The DNA here is from genome assembly GCA_028749045.1 of Cupressus sempervirens. NCBI lineage: Eukaryota > Viridiplantae > Streptophyta > Pinopsida > Cupressales > Cupressaceae > Cupressus > Cupressus sempervirens. The sequence goes on along the minus strand of CM053792.1, from coordinate 919,007,243 downwards.
ATGAATGGAAAGAAGAGGTAAGAAATAGAGCCATTTCATTAATTGAAGGAAAAATTTATAGAGCATAATACTGCTACAAAATACAGATAGACAAGAACCTAGAAAACATATTTACAACTTCCTTTTAAAGAGTTTGGGCATAACTCTAATTTAACTTAAAGTTAAAACCCCTAACCAAGTGGGGTTAAGTTGTAGAGGAGAGCAATAACTGAGTATCAAAAAAAATCTGATCATGAAGTGAAATTTGTGCCATGAAGTGACAGGAAGAGCCAAGAATGATGCACTCAGTCGTAAGAGTTTAAATCCCTATGTTTTGATAATGATATGAATTAAAAAGGCATGGAGTGCATTGGAATCATGCAAATAGGGCCCAAGAAGTCACTCAACATTGAAGAATTGGCCTTGATGGCGTGCATGGCCACATGAAGTTGATTCATGCCACTGGCAAAAAAATGTGGGCAAAGATAATAGGACATGTTATCCACCCCAAACATGTAGGTTTGACCATGTGGGGGAATTATATTTCCCTAAAAATAAATGTTTGTCATCAATGAAGATCTTTTCTTTGAAATGTATGCTCCACATGTTGTGGGAAACCTCCCCAATGAGAGATTAAGTTGTAGCCATTGATGTAGATTCTTTCCTTAAAATGGATAGTTGATATGTAGTGAGGAGACTCCTTAATATGCATTGGATCCAATAAATATCATGTAATTGTGGGCTTTATAGCTTCATGGAGATTCCAAAGTATGAAGAAATACCAAAATGGTGACACTTGGCAACATCTCATGCTTTCGTGAGACAAGAAGACCATCTCATGAAAACACACAAGTCATTGATGTAGATCTTATTTATTTCCAATGAATGATTAAGATGTAGTGAGGAGGTTCCTCCTAAAAAAGGAAGTGGATAGCATGAAAGGGGGGACCCTCCACCATGTGGTGGAATTCTAGATCTCAGAGCCTTGTGGAAGCACTGTAGAGTGAGGAAATATTGGAAAGGTGATGCATAGTAGCATGATGCAATCTTGGGCTTTAGAGCATTGAAGACAAAATATAACATGAGGAAGCATCAAAATGGTGATGTGTGGCAACATCATATGCAATTTTGGGCTTTAGAGTCTTGTCAAAGCATTGGAAAATGAGGAAATGTAAGAGAGGTAACACTTGGCAACATCTTGTACTTTTTTGCTTGATAGAATAGACGAAAATCTTTTAATCCTTTGTTGAGTCTCCATCATTGATCTGCACTACATGTTGGGCTAACTTAAATGCTAGAGATGGGACCCTCTTCCATGTGGTGGAATTCTAGGTTATGAGGCCTTGTCTAAACACTATGGTATGAGGAAGTTCTAGAATGGCAACATGTGGCAGCATCTTGCACTTTTGGGAAGATGGGAAAATAGCTAGCAAAAACTTGACAATCATTAGATCTCATAGTAGAGTCAACCTAACCAAGAACAAACCAATCAACTCAATTAAAGAAGAAATTGCATGTTAGTTAAAGAAAAAATTGAATCAACTCAGTCAATGAAGGGATCGAGCTAACATGAATTATTAGCTGCCAACTTTAGCACGATGTAAACTCTATGCAAAGAATCCATCCCGCTAAAAATCTCTCAGATCGGTTATCAATGTTGAGCTAAATGACAGTAAAAATGGCCAACATTCTTAGTGACTCAATAGGATTCTTGCCTACTAAGCATGGATTAGTGTCCTTAAGAAATATTGGGCATGGACTTACCAAAAGAGAAAGACGTCACTCCACATGTAATTTCACAAGAAATCTATCTATGCAACTAGAAAAATTACAAAACTTGCTATATCTAGGAAGGAATAGATGTGCTCGCGCACTTCTTGGAAAGAAGAAAAAACCTACTCTCTTATGTATGTTAGAGTAAATAATTATTTATTCTTTTACTTAAGTTTACTTAGGTTAATGCATTTAGTTAATAGTTGTATTCTAGGAGTTGTTGACAACATGAGAATTTTTTCCTATCTAGTCATACTTATCCTCTCACCTTGATTGAGGATATTCCAGCTTTTTTGGATGTATGCTTAGTTGTCAACCTTATCTTCTAGCACTTTCTAGCTTGTTCTACAAGCTTTCTTGAGGCCTTTATATTCGATCTCTCTCATTATAAATTCACATCATTCACATAGAAATTTCATTTTCCTATTGTGAAATATTTTTTCTCACTTTGTTGATTTGCTTCAAGCTCTTGCTTCTTTCTTCTTTAGTTTCTCTTCAACAAGCTATTTTCATGTAGGTGATCTTGGCATACTATGAAGTTAGCTTTCATCAACTTCTACATGTTATCAGAGCCTCTCTACTACTTCTTGGTTGAAGGATTTTTTGAAGATGTGATTTAGAGACACAAACCCTAGTTTGTTATGAATTTTGCTTCAATCAGGGGGAAGAGAAAATTTTCAGAGCACTTTGGGCCTAAACGAACATTTCTATTGAGTTCAGAAGGTCGGTTATAGTCAAGATTCATATAGAACTTTTCAATTTTGGCTTTCATGGCATCTAGAGGATTTTTTAGAGCCCCCTATAGGCAGCTATATGGATTGTACAAATTTTCAATTTTGTACAATACGTATGGCCATACAGTTGTCAATTTTGTTGCAGTGACTGTATTTTTCCTGTGAGCTAGTCTTTTGGAGCTGCAGTTGGTTTTTTGGCCATAACTTGAGCAAACAAACATCTTTTTCTGATCTAAAAGAAGAGCTGAAAAGCTGACTTAGAGATAGAGACAATGGTGTTGGTTTCATCAAATTTTGAATTCATTTGAGCTCCCATTTTTGGTGTTGAAGTAGAATATTTTGTTTCTTCCTTCTTTGCATCTGGAATCCCAATTTTTTTCTCAATTTTTGTGCTTTCTATAGTTGTTTTCTTTGGTATTTTAGGGATATCATTATTAGTTGTGGGGGGCATTTTTTTTCCTATAATTTACTTCAGAATGTCAGATCCATCTATGACCTAGCTCATGCCACACAACTATCACACCTAGAAGGCACAAATGACTAGGCTTCTCATGTCAAGAGGCTTATGGTCATGTTTGGATGAGAACCAACCTACTCTAATGCACCCTTTTGAGGTTCATTAGCACAAGCATAAAATGGATGAGGCCATGTGATTGATTACACTAAACATCTCAGATAGTCTTCTATTTCACTTGGATGGTTTGACCACTTTGCAGGCTATTTGGATGAAATTCTAGTCTTTATGTGTTACAATGAATGAGTTCTAGGCACTTCATCTTGATGCAAAGTTGAAATATTTGACACCTATCAACTTCTCCAACATTGAGGACTTCTTAATGAATTTCAAATCTTTGCGTACACTTTTGCAAGGATGTGGGAAAAACAAGACAGATAATGAGTGTATCCTTTTGATACTCTCCATGTTGCAAGGCCAATATTAGATCTTCTCTTCTATGTTCTACTCCACTATGGATGCCTTGGGTGATAGACATAGGATGCCTTCATTTGAGATATTTTATGATTAGTTAACTTGTGAATAGTCCAAGCTCACTTAGATGGATTCACTTTCAAGTTCACAGTCACAGACATTGCTTGCCAAGGATACACAGGAGCAGAAGCCGAAGTAGATATTAGATTCCTCTTCTACTAGTTCATCATTATCTTCTAAGAAGAAGGAGAAAAAGAATATTGAGACTCTTAACTATTCCTATTGTCAGAAAGGATCTCATGATGAGGCACATTGTTTTCAAAAGAGATTTGATGGCTATGAGAAACAAATTGTAGATTTGCAAGCTCTTCTTTAGAATATCACTATTTCCTCTCCATCCTCTTCTACCTCATATGGGTTTGCCTTTTATTCATCCTCCACATCTTCAAAATCTACACTAGATCTTGGAAAGGATCATGTATTATAGGCTTCTATTACATCTCCTTCATAGGTTCCTTGAATACTAGATTCAGGTGCTTCTCACCATATGACGTATTCTCAAGGTATCTTCTCCACTATTGAGGCTTCTCCCATTCCTCATATTCTCATGGGGAGTAACACTTCCCTACCAGTCTACAGGAAAGGTTTAGTTCGCATCCAAGATGGTATATTCAATGATGTCTTGTATGTTCCATCTCTTTCTACAAACCTTCTCTTAATTTCTTAGATTACACGTAGTGGATCAAGGAAGATAGTTGAGTTCACTATAGATTCAGTCTTCATTTAGGATTTTGAATAGGAGATCTTATTGCTACAAGGGGATTTTATCCTTCCAATTGTCTCTACACCTTCTCACACTTTTTCCCACCATCTCCATTTTTAGAGCATGACTCTTCTCTTTCGTAGGAGCATCATGTGGTGCAGTTAAGATACTTGAACCTTTGTATTGTTCCTGAGAGCCCTATTTTGATTTCCACACCACATCTAGTTGAGGAATTTTCTCCTCTACAAGATTCTTCTTCTACTCTACCTATTCCTCTAGCTTTATTCATCAAGCCTCCAAGAGCACTTGTCACAGATTCTACAAAGGACAGTCATGATAGTATCATCACACCTACTTTTGGGATTCCCTTTTAGTATCCTCATATTTTCTCCTTTGAGCATCGACTAGGCCTTCCATTTTTCCCTCTCATTCATGGGTTTACTTGTTTTTTTCCCTCATTTACTCTGCATTGGAGTTTTATTGGTTTGATTCTTTCTCTAGGGGCTCCACTATTCTGGGGGGACTTTGGCATCTTTTCTATCTTTCATGGGAGGGCTAGTTGTACTTATGGTTTTGAGATAGTCTCTTGAAATATTTTTGGTGGAAGTTGTCCTTGGAGGGTCTTGTTGAGGCCTTCCTTCCTTCCTTCTTTTTTTTTAGCATGTTTGTGCTTAACTCTTTTTGGGGGAGGGTTTTTCCCATGAGGTTTTCCCTCTTTCCCTATTCTTAGAGGTTGCATTTCTTTGCATTATACATGGGTACCTAACATGTCCTTGTTGTTGGGACCCATTCTACTTTTTATCTTAGTTTTTGTGAGCTTAAGGCATTCCCCTAAGTTGCACTTAAGGGGGGGTGTTAGAGTAAATAATTATTTATTAACTATTTATTCTTTTACTTAAGTTTAGTTAGGTTAATGCATTTAGTTAATAATTGTAGTCTAGGATTTGTTGAAAACATGGGAATTTGTTCCTATATAGTCATACTATCCTCTCACCTTGATTGAGGATATTCCACCTTTTGTGGATGTATTTTTAGTTGTCAACCTTATCTTCTAGCACTTTCTAGCTTGTTCTACAAGCTTCCTTGAGGCCTTTATATTCGGTCTCTCTCATTGTAAATTCAAATCATTCACATAGCAATTTCATTTTCCTATTTTGAAATATCTTTTTCTTGCTTTATTGATTTTATTCAAGCTCTTACTCCTTTCTTCTTCAATTTCTCTACAACAAGCTATTGGCATGTAGGTGATCTTGGCACACTGTGAAGTTGGCTTTCATCAACTTCTACACAAGTATTTAAAATGCAAAAAATAAAAATAAAATCCATTGAATGGCTTGTTGAAGTAGCTTCCCTTCCTTACAAGTTGATTTATTATTCCATGCATAAGGGCAATCAAGTGAATTAGCAATTATGACAAGCATACTACTGCGTGGAACACCTTCTTCCCAATGATGAGAACAATGAATCTCTCCAACACTTGGACATGAAAATTTTGAACAAAATTTTCTTGCTCTTCCTTTTGATAATCTTCCTTATGCTCTGGAATGAGCATGACTGGAGGCAACGTGCATTTTTAAAGAGCTAGATACCTTATGGGGCACCCTCTTGATGGCCCTAGGTCTAGGCAATCAACCTTGACCATGTTGTGCTCTGCAATACTTGTATCCTCATGGCCAGTAGGGGAGAGCCTTGATGTTATGATTGGTGATGTGTGTACCTCCAAATGTTGCAAAATGGTAGGACTGATCTATCTAAAGTGGGAAAATCTTTTCTTTGGGGTCTCTTGTGCTTCAACTACTTGCAATTAGGCAAGCTTAAGCCTTGTCTCATCTATTGCAATAGCCAACTTTCTCAAAAGCTCCTCCTCTAACTAGGCCTTTCTCACTTCCCACTTTGAAGAGTGGAGATAGGCTATAAATTGGATTTTATTCTCATAATATCGAGGATTAAGAAAAGTAAACTTCATGAAGGGGATCCATGAAGAAGTGTTTAAACAAAGAACTTCATAAAAATTCTAAAGAAACCAAATAATCAAAATCATACTAGCACTTGGTCTGTTGAAACTAGTAGATGCATAGATTTTCCATGGTGTTAGATGAAATGCCTCTAAAGAGTAATTTCACTGAGAATAACACCCAAATTCTCAATGGATGGGTCTTCAAATTGGATGACCAATGGACTTATGTAGCTAAATTTGTATCCCACTAGGCATGCAAAAATATCTTGACACAAAATGTTGCACCCTTACTTGAGGTATGACCCTCAAGAAACCTTGTGTAACATGGAAAAAACCTCTAAGTGTGGGACTTGCATTCTAAGGTTGACTTCCTTACAATTAGGATGCACCTACACTACCACTTGAGAGGAAAAGGGAGAGAGAATGGATGAAATAAAATGCTGAAGGGAAAGAGGGGTGATGCACTAAGGTTGAAATTTGGTTAAAAATTTTCCTATAGCTACACAAAACATCAATAGAACCCAAGAATACACTAAACTTGACTCCAATCTATATCCCAAAATGACATGCAGGTTCAAAATTGATGAACTACTAAAAGGAAAAATAATTTTCACTATGCAACAATTGCCAATAGATTAAGCATAACATGTAAATCTAAGAAAATAGAAGAGAAACATCTATAACAAGGCAATAAACATGCACAAATAATGAATGACAAGAAGAGGTAATAAATAGAGCCATTTCATTAATGGAAGGAAAAAGTTGCAAAGCATAATGCTGCTATAAAATATAGAAAGAGAAAAACCTGGAAAACTTATTTACAACTACCTTTTAAAGAGTTTAGGCATAACTCTAATTTAACTTAAAGTTCAAACCCCATCCAGGTGGAGTTCACTTGAAGAGGAGAGAAATAACTAGGTATCAAAAGAAATATGATCATGAAATGCAATCTTCCCCATGAAGTGATAGGAAGAGCCAAGAATGACGTACTCAGATGTAAGAGGTCAAATTCCCAAGTTTTGATCATGATATACATTAAATAGGCATGGAGTGCATTGGTGTCATGCAAGTAGGGCTCAAGAAGTCGCTCAGCATTGAAGAACTAGCATGCCACTAGAAAAAAGTCATGGGAAGGGATAACAAGATGTGTTATTCTCCCACAACATGAAGGGTTAACTATAGGGCTGGGGGGGTGTGTCTAATTTCCCAAAAAATAAATACTAGTTCTCAATGAAGGTCTTCTCTTTGAAATGGACAATCTAGATGCTAAGGAAAATCTCTACAATAAGAGATTAAGTCACAACCATCAATGTAGATTCTTCCCTTGAAACAAATGGCTGAGATGTAGTAAGGAGACTCCTCCAGATGCATTAGATCCATTAGTTAACATGAAATTTTGGGCTTTAGAGCTTCACAAATACTTTGTAGTATGAAGAAACATTGGAATGATGACACTTGGCAATATCTCGCAATATCTTGCACTTTTGTGAGATGAGAAGACTATCTCATGAAAATACACAGATCATTGATGTAGATCTTCTTTATTTCCAGTGGATGACTGAGATGCAGCAAGGAGATTCTTCCCAATGAAGGAAGTAGATAGTATGGAAGGTGGGAGCCTCCACCATGTGGTAGAATTCTGTATCTTAGAGCCTCATAGAAGCACTGTAGAGTGAGAAAATGCCAGAAAGGCAATGTGTGGCAGTGTGACATAATCCCAAGCTTCATACCATTAAAGAAAAAATGAAGCATGAGGAAGTGCCAGAATGGTGATGCATGGCAACATCATGTGCAATTTTTGAGATTTGGAGTCTCATAAAGACACTGGCGTATGAGGTAACACTCTAAAGGTGAGACTTGGTAGCATCTCACACTTTGTCATTTTACATAATGGATAGTGATCTTTTAATCCTCTATTGAATCTATGTTGTTGATTGGTGTTGCATGTTGGGATAACTTAAATGTCAGAGATGGGACCTTTTGTCATGTGGCATAATTTTGAGTTTCAGGGCCTTGCCAAAACACTATCATATGAGGAAATGTCAGAATGGTGAAATGTGGTAGCATCTTGCAATTTTAGAAAGATGGGTAGATAGCGTGCAAAAATATGAGAGTCATCAAATCTCATAGCAGAGTCTACCCAACCAAGAACAAACCAATCAACTCAGCCAAAGAAGAAATTAAAACTCAATTAAAGAAAAAGTTGAGTCAACTCAGTCAATGAAGGGACCAAGCTAACATGAATTTTTAACCATCAACTTTAGCGAGATGTAAACCCTTTGCAAAGAATTAGCCTATTGAAAATCTCTCAGATTGATTATCAATGTCAGGTTAAATGGGGGCAAAAATGGCCAATAGTTACCTTCAGTATTAACTAATCCGATGTTTCCCTCAAACATCATTATGAAAAAGTATGTATCATGCCCAACCTTATAATCATATCAAATATATGTCACATTACTAGCTCTAACATAATTTTTTATATTCTTATATAGTTCCTTTACCTTTTCTTATATCCCTCTAACTTCTAAAATGGTTACTTTGAGCACAACATTCCTCCAATTCCTATTCTTCTTTAGGGAAAAAAGAATACACTTGTCCACCATTTGCAAGGGTCTTTTAGCTAGAAACTTAGGTCCCATATTTCTCAATTTCTAGAATATGTATAGACACGACAACTCATTTGGATTCATCAATCTCCCATACTCTAGCTTGAGTTTGTAGTTTGTCAATCAAGGCCTCCACATCATTATACTACTCTAGGTTCTTGAATGATTTTTTTTCTATAATTTATCACTCTATTCATCAAATCATCAAAATAAAAAACCAATGCTTTGTCACACTAAGTTTGGCTTAGTAATTGTTGGTTCTAAGGGGAGGTGGGATCAAATTTTTGATGGTATTCAGCCAAGGGTTGCAGTCCAAAATAGCTGAAAGAATCTATATATTTGGCCATGACCTTGATGATATGTTTTAAATCTTTTTATCTCTGTTGTCTTTTCAAAAATGATTCAAAAAACATTTAGCTAACTCTTCAAAATGATGATAGTCTATTGACCTCTCCATAACTTCTAGGTCAACCTTCACTATTACAAAATCTTTGATGGTTGGGTCTTGAACGTCCCCTTTGGCTTTGTACATGACAAATTTAAAACCCCATCATCTAGTCTTTGAATATTCACTCAACCTAACAATTGTCTTCATCTTTTTTAACTTAAGAGTCTTTGTTGAATATTTGCTAACCATGTCTTTCATTGGTATGGAGACTGTTACCAAGCTAGGATTTATATTTACCAATATAATTGACCATTGTGGTGTGGCATCTACTACAACTTTATAATTTTAGGGCTTTATAGGAGTGGATGGGACCTCCATGGTTGAATCATCAAAATCAAGTAAATCATATTTTTATTGTTGAGTCTCCAAGGTTGTGTTAGATTATGGTGACTAATGGAAGATGAGGGTAGGTTGAAGGTTGATCATTTTAATGGGTAGAACTTTCAGTTATGGAAAATGCAAATGAAGGACTGTCTTTATCAAGAGGATTTATTGAAGCCATTGGAAGGAAAACCCAAGAAACAAGGAACTTTGACAAATGAGGAGTGGGAAATATTGGATAGAAATGCACTTGGAAGTATTTGATTGTGCCTAGAACAATTGGTGACATTTAACATTACAAAAGTGAGGATGACAGAAGAGTTGATGCAAACCCAAGAAAATTTGTATGAAAAGCCCTCCACTTCAAATAAGCTATTTCTAATGAAGCAATTATTTAATATATAGATGATAGAAGGTGGATCTATTGTAGATCATTCAAATGATTTTAATATAGTTACTACTCAATTGTCTTTTGTAAATTTTATTTTTGATGATGAAATTAGGATTCTTTCTTTTGTGTTCTTTGTCTGAAAGATGGAATGACTTGCTAATGGTTAGGAGTAGCTCTATTTCTAGATCTAATACCCTAAAATTTGATGATGTGATTAGTGTTATTTTGAGTGAGGAAAATTGTAGGATTTCCTCAGGTGGATCTACATCAGGAAGTTCTTTGAATGTACAAAGTAGAGGTAGAACAACTAAGAGAGGAATTAATTTTGGAAATCATGGAAAATCAAGAAGAAAATCAAAGGGGAATATGTCTCAATCTAGAGGACCAAGAGATTGTTGGTATTGTGGGAAACCAAGGCACAAAAAGAAAGATTACTAGACTCAAAATAAAAATAAAGGAGATACTCTAAAAAGGACCAAGGAGGAAAGTGTGGTAAGTAACAAATCTAATGAGGATACTTTGCTTCTTTTTCTTTAGAAAGTGTTTATGATTCTTGAGTTTTAGATTCTAGGGCTTCATTTCATGCTACACCCCATAGAGGTTATTTGATTGATTATGTCCAAGGTGATTTTGGGCTTGTTTATTTGGGGGACAATGAACCATCTCATATTTTTGGAAAAGGAAAAGTTAAGATTAAGTTGCAAAATGGGAATCATTGGCTACTGCATGAGGTAAGACATGTTCCAAGGCTAGGTAGGAATTTAATTTCAGCATGAAAACTCACTAATGAGGGTTGCGTAGTTACTTTTAATAATAAATTTTGAAAGGTTTCAAAAGGTTCCCTTATAGTAGCCAAAAGGTTTGAAAGTAGGAACCTTATATCTTTGTACAAGTCATATTGTTCCATCTCCTTTAATTATTTCAAAGAAAAATGAATCTTCAAGAATAGTTTCTATAGTTGAACAGGGAGAACAAATAGTTGATGTAGATCCTGACACAATGCTATGGCACAATAGACTTAGGCACATGAGTGAGAAATGTATGAAATTAATTCATTCAAAGAAAGTTTTACCAGGTTTGAAATGTGTCAATGTAGATTTTTTTGAAAGTTGTATGTATGGAAAACAAAAGAGAGTGAGTCTTGTGAAGAGTGGGAAAGACAAGAAAAATGAGAAATTAGAGCTTCTACATACAAGTGTATGGGGACTAGCTCAAGTATCTTCCCTTTGTAGCTCTCATTATTATGTTACATTTATTGATGATGCAACTAGAAAAGTATGGGTTTATTTCCTTAGACAAAAAAGATAATGTATTTCAAAATTTTAAGAAATGGAAATGCTTGGTTGAAAATAAGACTAGTAAAAGGCTAAAATGTCTTAGATTTGATAATGGTTGTGAGTATTGCAGTTATGAATTTGAATATTATTGCTCCACTGATGGTATTCATAGACAAAAAATTGTTCCATGGACTCCATAAGAAAATGGAGTGGTTGAATGCATGAACATGACAATAATGGAGCGTGCAAGTAGCATGAGGTTACATGTTAGGCTACCCTTAAAAATGTGGGTAGACGCTATGAGTAGTAATGTATATTTTATTAATAGAGGTCCCTCTACTCCTTTGGGTTGTGGTACTCTAGAGGAAGCATGGACTGGTAAGAAGGTGAGTTATTATTTTCTCAAAATCTTTGGTTGTGCAACTTTTGCACATATAGATTTTGAAAATAGAACCAAACTGGAAGCTAAGTCAAAGAAATGTACAATTGTTGGATACGAAATTTTGAATTTGGTTATAGGCTTTGAGATTTTGAAAATTATAAATTTGTAAGTAGGGATGTCATACTCCAAAAGATGATGTTCCAATAGTTCCTAATGCTTTGCAATAACCACAACAATAAATACCATGCACTCTAGTGAATGTTTACATTCAATAAGGCTAAGTAGACCTCGAAAAATATTTTCTCCCTCTTTGTACTCTATTTTAATAATTTATATTGGTGAACCTAAATGTTATGATGAAGCTGTGTAGGTGGATACTAAGATTCAATGGGAGTCTACAATGATAGAAGAAATGGACTCCTTGCTGAAAAATAAAACTTGGGATTTATGTAAGTTTCCTAAAGGTGAGAAGGCTTTATAGAATAATGGGTTCATAAGTTGAAAGAAGATGATGGAGGTAAGAAAATATTTAAAGCCAGGTTAGTTGTAAAAGGATTTGCATAGAAAAAGGGCATTTATTTTGATGAGATATTCTCTCATGTTGTTAAAATGACTTATATTTGCATTATTTTAAGTATTGTGGCTACTAAAGATTTCCATTTGGATCAGCTTGATGTTAAAACATCATTTTTTCATGGTGATTTGGATGAAGAGGTATATATGGTACAACCATAGGGATTTGAGGTCAAAGGTAAGGAGAACTTAGTCTGCAGATTGTAAAAGTTTATATGGCTTGAAGCAAGCACCTCAGCAATGGTATTTGAAATTTGACAACTTTATGCATGAGCATGGATATAGTAGGTGTCACTTAGACCATTGTGTTTATTTTAAGAGGTTGGATGATGGCATCTATATTTATGTTTATATGTCAATGATATGCTTGTATTTATGTCTAACATGGATCACATTAAGGGGTTAAAACAATAGTTAGCACATTTATTTGATATGAAGGATTTTGGGGTAGAAAAAAAAAATCCTTGGAATTAAATTTGCGAAGATAGGAAGAACAAAAAATTGGCATTATCTCAAGCTGATTATATTGAGAAGGTGTTGCAATGTTTCTCTATGGAGAATGCCAAAATTCTCATCACACTTTTACATGGTCATTTGAAGTTGACTAAGAAGATGTGTCCAAAGACACAAGAAGATGAGGATAAGATGTCTAAGGTACCTTATGCTTCAGCTATAGGAAGCTTTATGTATTTTATGGTATGTAAAAGACAAGATTTTGCACATGTAGTGGGATTCGATAGCAGGTATACATGAGTCATCCTGGAATCGATCATTGGAATGTAGTCAAAGGGATTCTTAGATATTTGAGAGGAAAATCTAGTAAGTGTTTACATTTTGGGGGCTCTACTATTGACTTACAAGGCTACTTTGACTCATATTTGGTAGGGGATTTTGATACTAAGAATAGTACTATAGGTTGTGTATTTACTAGTTGTGAAGTAGTAGTGATTTGGGTTTCTCGATTACAAAAGGTGAATGCATTATCCACTATAAAGGTAGGGTATGTTTCTAATATAGAGGCAACGAAGGAGATGATATGGCTTTAATTCTTCCTAGACGAATTGGGACACCCACAAAGGGCTAATTATGTGTTTATAGATAGCTAGAGTTTCATCCATCTTGTAAAGAATTCTGGTCTACATTCAAAGAAAAAACACATATAATTACAGTTCCATTTCATTCAGTCAGTTTTAAATGATGGAAAGTTAAAGTTGGACAAGATACATACATATGAAAATCCAATAGATATGTTTACAAAGGTAGCGACAAGGGAGAAGATAAACTCCTCTTCAGCTTTGGTTGGTCTTCTCGGTTGAAAAGAATAAAGGAACAACTGAGTCCAGGTTGCTTCGATCTAGTGGGAGCCTCAAAGAGTAGTGATATTGCTACATGATTAGTCTCCAAGTGGGAGATTGTTGTCTAGTATGTGTAATACCCCAAAATTGGCTCATTGCCATCTCAACCAATTCTGGTCTACTTTTTATTCAATCCTAAGACCTATTCTAATAGGCAATTCTCATTCTGCTACTCGCTACTCGACTTAATTGTCAAATGCAGAAAACCTAAATCTGCATTCATCATACTATTTATTTAATTTCTATAGTATTTACTCATATTAGTCACATTAAACCTATTGATTAATATTTAATTTAATTATTAAGTATTTATACTTTAATTAAATTAAATTATATCCTAAGGTTAATGTACTATGGAATTAAATTTATTTAATTTAATAAATGTGCCTATTTTAATTAATTAAACGAAATTATTTAGTTAAATGGAGAACTTACTTCTAATTAATTAAACAAAGTTATTTAATTAAATGGGAAGCCATTCCTAATTAATTAAATGAAGTTATTTAATTAAATAGAAAAGGTAATTATGAGAGCATGTCTCATTTTATTAAATTAAATATCTCAACAAAATCTCTCTTCAGTTCAAAAAAGGGAAATTTCTAGTTCACTATTGATAAAAAAGGAATTAAATCAGTTAACTCCTTTTTCTACTCAAATTGAATCAATTAACTCCTTTTTCTACTCAAATTGAATCAGTTAACTCCTTTTTCTACTCAAATTGAATTAGTTAACTCCTTTTTCTACTCAAATTAAAACTGTTAACTCCCTTTAATTTGGGAATCTCCCTTTATGACTGAACTTCACCTTTAATCCTGACCGTTGATTGAAATCGATCTCAACTGTTGATGGATTCCAGGAAAGTCTATTTAAGAGACCCTCCTCTCTTCATTTCAAAAAAGGAGGTTGAATAAGAATTTGCATCGAATTGCTGCTGGATTGTGCATTCATTTGAGCCCCCTACTTTCATATTCATTTTCTAGTTTAATTCTAATATAGATTTAATATGCATACATTTAGTATAATTTCTTTTACTTGCTCTTAGATTAAATGCATACTCCATTCTAGATTAATCTGCATAATCATATAGATTAGTCACATTTTCTTTCAAATCTTTCATTCTTAGAGGGTTTGGTTGCTTAAACACCTCAAATTTGAGGATATTTGATAAGCAAATCCCTTTAGATAGAAGGTAACAGGTTGCTTTGCATGGAAAATCTTGGATGAACAATCTCATGTTCATTCTAGGATGAATTCGCATACAAAGACCGTGTTGAAGTGTGTGTGTTAGTAGAGGCCACATATTCACGCATACATTTTTGGTGCTCACCGTGGGGCTCGAAAATCAATTTTTCTGGCCTCTTTCTTCTTCTTTTTTAAATCATTTTTTTTGTTCTCTGTCTGTACTATTCCGTACAGGTTCAAGAATCTTCGCGTGAGACTGTTAATTTTCGTGCAAGGATCTAGAATCTTCGTGTGAAGATTCTTTCTGCATCGCATGAGAAAGTTCTTGTGTGTGCAAAACTTCACACGAAATTTGTTTCTTCGTGCGGGCCGTGATATAATTTCGTGTGGGTCGTGAAACTTCTTCGTGCGGCTCTGTCAAAAATTTCGTGCGAGATTTTGCTGACAGAGCCTATTTTTTGCATTAATTTTTGTATTTTTTGGTTTTTCTGCTAACTGCTCACGGTTTCTAGTTTTTTTGTGTTTTCTAATTTTTTGGAATAACATAATAGAGGTTTGCGAGACAATGGGAAAAGCATGCTAAAGTTTCCATAAATAGGTAAAACATCTACTAAGCGTGTTTTGAGGACTACTAGGTAATTCTCTTTGACTGATAATACTTCATTTGGAGCTAAAACGAACATCTCTTGTGTCAAGCTTGTGTGTGTATTTCCTTTCATGTTCTCATTTTACAACACATGCATAATTTGATACTAGGTTGTGATCTCTATTAGTTTCATCTAGCAGGATTGGTTTTTAGTGATAGATCTAATTAGCTATCTTGGGTTATTGGACTCGCTAATCCGTCAACCTCTCATTCCACCCTGTGGTTGCAAGCTCAGCACCACGTTAAAGGGGAGGGGTCTACAAGACATAAGTGTTAAAGGCTCCACAAGACAACCCTTTTGTGCTTTCTAGAACTCACTAGTTTTTGAGTTGTGGACTCATTTTGGCTTGTGTGAGGGGTTAAATGTTCCACATTTTTGGACTCACCTTGCATTAGTTAAAGCGTTAAGTGTACCACCTTGTGCTTTTTGATTGCTTTTGGATAGATTTTCTTTTAGAAATTAACATCTGTACACATAGTAATTAGGCCCCCATGAACACTATTCGTGGATCTTGAGGGAGTGGGTTCCTAGTGAAACTCCTCTCTAAGACGGATTCCTTGTAGGTGGGGAGGATACTTTGAGCATCTTGTAGATAGATGAATCTTCAACTTGTTGATTGAGGCATCCTTTCTCTGAAGAGGTTGATAGATCATTGGGAGTTGATATCATAGATCTTTAAGAGATACTCTTAGTTTAGCATGTCAGATTAATCTATCTGCTTTGATTGGGCTAAAAGTGAAAAGGTGTCAAAACATTGAATTTGGAAGCTAAGTCCCCTTGTGGTAAACTATTGTGAGTTGGTCACCTTTAGAGAGGGTTAACCATAGCAGAAAATCCCTCTATAGGGAAAATTACATTGACGAAACCTCGAGTGGTAATAGCCATTTTTGATGTGGTAGTGACTTACCGATATATAAATGTCCTTGTGGAAGAAATCTCCACGGGTGTGGTTCATTGTGGGTTGTCAAATCTCCCCAGTAGCTCTTGAAGATTAAGTTCTCAGACTGTGTTAAAACCTTGGTGCACCGGGATTGGAGGTCACTCCTATGAGTCATAAAAGTTGCAAAGTCAAAACATTACTAAAAACCTTAGAGAGGCCAAACTTTTCATTTTCTAGGAATGTGTGCAATGATTGCAAAACTCTTTGAAAACATACACAAATACCTCTCCTAAAGATTAGCACAAACTAAGTCACTTGATTGTTTATGCGCAAGGTTACTTTTGCCCTTGCTCATTGTATTCAAACGTGCTTGAAATCACCTACTTGCTGTTCTACGTGCTTGTTTATCTATTTGGTTATTGAAATGATCAAAATTTGTCAAAATCAATTGCTTTTGTAAAATTGGTCTGCCTTCTTGCGCAAAATCATTTTTGTCTCGCGCTAAATCATTTGGTCCTCGTGCGATGTCATTTTGTTCTCGTGCAAAATTAAATTGCTGTTATGAGTCTTCGTGCGACCCTGTGAGATTTCTCTTGCAAAATAAAAAATTGTCACTAAACTTCGCACGAGCCATAAAACTTCTTCGCGTAGCCTATAAAACTTCTTCACGCGGCCTGTAAAGGTTTCTCGCATGAGATCTTGTGTCAGCATTTCCACTTTTGGTCTGATCTAGCTATCTGCGATCTGCACGCTGCCTTTTTCTGCGTCCATTTATCGCTCTCTATCTGCAATAGTCCCAAACAGTGACACTTCTCTTAGCTAATGACTTGTGATCCATACTTTAACTAGTCTTGTCTCTCAGTTATCTTGCTCTTGTCCTTTAGTGCTTGTTGTACTCTATGTTATAATAGTCATAATCTTTGGTTGTTCTAGCCTTCAAATTAGACTATCTGTACCTTAGTATACTGCACTCTTATCTTTCTTTTCTGAGACTACGTTCTAGTGTGGTCCTTGTCTAATCTTTTTCTTTTTGTCATTGTCTATGACTGTGGCAACTCGACTTATGTTCTAAAACTTGGCTATCACTACTTGAAACATAGTACATCAAAATGGCTAACAACAAATGTGCTAAATCCAATATTCCAAGTGAAGAATAAAAGCTACTTATTACAAACATGAAGCAACAAATCCAATCAATGGGTGCTCAACTTTAAAGACTAAAAGAAGAGGAAAACACATCATCGAACAAATTCTCCTTGAGCAAAATTTTCCCTTCCTCCTATGACAACCAAAAACCACATTCTTGTGATTTTGAATCCAAGAAATTTGAGAACACCTCACATACACCCAAGAAATCTAGGAATATCTTTGAAAACGAACCTTGGGAACCTAAACCAAAGCGTGATTTCACACCTTTGGGAAAATCTTATGAATTAACCTTGGAAGAACTTCTTGAAGAAAAACTCATTACTTTACCTAAGCTCACTTTGGTGGGAGTTTCCTTTATGAGTAACTATTGTGTCTATCATAGACATAATTTACATAAAAATTCCCATTGTAAGGAGCTGAAAAACAAGATCCAAGATCTCTTTGACAATGGTATGATTCAAAAATCTAAGCTCTCAACTACTAAAGATTCTACTCTCAAGAAGGATCAACCTCATGAAACCATGTCTAGTAATGGTTCAAACACAACTTCTACTTCCTCCAACATACATCCACCTTCTAAATTGTCCAATCTTTCCAACACATATTGACCAAAAGAACTCACTACTCCCCCAGTTGACTATGTGTACCCTCAAGGACTACCTTTAAAGGAAACTCAAGCTAATCTTGACTTAGCTGCAATCCTCTCCCATACCACACAAAGAAAAGATCCAAAACCTCCATGTGTTGCTCCTCCTATTGTCCCCACTCTAGCTATTCCTCCATTTTCCCTTCAAGAGCCTATTATGCAGACTCCAGAAATAGATTCGAATACAGATTCAGATACTCCCTCATCCTCGAAATTGGTTTCATGTCAAGAGGACTACTTACATGATGAAGAAACAAGTGTTGATCAAGACCAAGATCCATTCATCCCCTTTCAAATCTTCCAAGATCTCGTGCCTCCATCTCAAGAGCCACATAGTCCTCCATCTCCCATGTCATGCACCTCTACTAAGCAAGATCATGATATTCCTTCAACCATCCCTAAGGAGACTATTAAAGACCAAGAGAAGGATACTTTTCCTATGTTACCTAAAATTACTGTTGAAGAGAAAAGTGTTCCCTCACTCTCTTGTTCTACCTCGCTATATTCACTTCCAAACTATGCTCAAGCTTTAAATACTATTGTCAAAGGTATTGGTCCTATAACAGTTACTCATAAATCTATTGATGGCTTTGGTCATATTGCTCACTGTAAAGATGCTGATATCCCTACTCATGGTCCATTCACATCTTCTAAATCTATCCTTGGTCCCTACCCATCTAAGCTAAAGCCTTCAAACCTTTCATCTATTTTGGGACCTTATGTTCCTCTATCTCCTACTTCCACTCTTAGCTCATTATACATTCCTCCTACCCTACCGCAAGATCAACAAAGATACACATAATTGAACTCTTCACATTCACCTTTCCATGTAAACCAGTCACATTGGCCTCATTCATCCACAAGTCCCAAGTCCTTTGGAAGCAATTTGGATGCTCAACTCAAACACAAGTGCATGAATCCATCCTCAAAAGTTCACTATGTCTCCTCTAATCGACATGTGAATGTCAAGAAGAAAAAAACAAAAAAGAGACCGCAAAGGTCCACTATTCAAAGAGCTCAACCAAAGAAAGTATGGGTTCTTAAATCTGTTATTGAAGAAATGCATTCCAAAGCAATCTAATGAAAAATCAAAAGCTATATGGATTCCCAAGTCTCTTTTGAAGGACTTGAATATCGAAAAAAAATCAAAGTTGACATTCAAGCTTCCAAAGGCTTCCACTCCATCTTCTTCCCAAAATCTTCCTAAAAAGATTTCAAAACCTTCTACTCCACCTCTCTCCAAAATGGCTTTGCTACCTCATATATCTAAGCCTCCCTCTATTTCATCCATATTTTCTCCATCATTCCACTATCTTTCAAGGTGTGTGTCAATGTTGATCTTTCTTAATATCTCATCCACCCTCATGAGATCCTCTAAATCTTATGCTTGTTTGCCATCCTTGCTTGTTTTAGTCTTCCAAAACCAACAACCTTATCCTCCATATACTTTTTCTACTATCTCCCTCCATTACCTTATCAACATCTTTGAGCATACCTTGCTATGGCCTTGGCTTATCATAACTTATCTTTCTTATAGGAGTGTTATCTCATTTGAGAAAGGCTTGAATTCTTTCCAAAAACTCTAAAAATCTAAAAAAAGAAAAAAAAAAGAAAAAAAAAAAAAAGAAATGAAAAAGTGCCTTGGTTAAAACCACTTCTTGTGGCACCTTGGTAGCAAAAGTAAAGAAAAATAAATCCTTCCTATGGTGAATACCACTTCTTGTGGCACCTTGGACAAGTACCATGATGAAAACCTCGTAAATAGGCATCATACGTAATTCTTCCATCCATGACATCCTATCATGATCTTGCTTATCCTTCAGATGTCCTCATTTCCAAAGTCATTCACTCATAACCTCCATAACAAAAAATTTTCTATCATATTCAGTTAACCCTTTGGTCTTGATCAACAAAAGAAAGAAGAAAACTCAGTTCTTGGTAATCTCTTCACATGGTCACTTTCTTGGATTACTTACATGACAACTTTCATTACAACATGAGCTTATATTGTTATATCTTTTCCCTAGCTTGGGTAATCTTGTGAAGGCTTTCCTTGAGGGTAACATTCACCTCTTCATATTTGTTGTCTATCCATCACTGCTTATCCACTAGCTTGCTACTACTTCTCATCCTACACCTTGCTAGACACTGGAGCAAAATCAAGGTGATCCTTCTTGTGAGCTAGTAATCTCTGAAAAAGTTCTAAAAAATTGAAAATTCTTGAAAAAAATCAGAAAAAGTCCTGAAAAAAATTGTTACCCTAGTGAAAACCTAGCAATAGGCACCTCAAAAAAAAAAAAATCAAAAAGAGGAAAATACAAAAAAAAAAATTGAAAAACAAGAGAAGTACCATTGGTGAAAACCTTGAAATAGGCATCATGGTAGCAAAAAAAGAAAATCTTGCCAAGAAGGTGAAAACCTGATAAACAGGTGCCTCCTGTTCCCAATGCTCCATCTTGCAGTGCATCTTTTGGCTATTTTGATAGTCACTTTCATGCTTTTGCATTCCTACTTTTCCTACTCGTATCCATGGATTGAGTCTTGTCACAACTTGGGGGCATTTCCCCCTTTAGTGTCACTATTTTCGAGATTCTCCTCATAAAATCTCCTTTGTGATAGTCACCAGCGATCCTCACTGCATCTGCCTACTATCACAAGTGTCACTTTTTTGAGATTCTCCTCATAGAATATCCTTCACAACAGTCACCAGTGGTCCTCACTACATCTTCTTACTGTCGCTAGTGTCACTCTCTTCAAGATTCTCCTCATAGAATCTCTTTCACAATAGTCACCAGTTGTTTTAGCTATGTCTGCCTACTATTGCTAAGTTCATGTCTCCAGATTCCTTTATGGAAGATCTCTCTTGCATCAGTCACCAGTCATCTTGGCTGTGTCTGTCTACTGTCACTGAGTCCTTCTTAGGTTCTTCATCGTGAAGATTCCTCTTTGACCTTAGTCACCAATTGTTCTGACTGCATCTGCCTACTATTGTCACCCTACTAAAGAGATTTCTTTTGAATGTATTCTGGACATTGACACTTGACGTCAATCCCAAACATTAAACTCAAAAATTATATACTTGTTTGGATATGCTAAGCATTTTCTTTGTTTGCTTTGTTTTTCTTTATCATATCCCTTCAAGCAACTCGATGATATCATCTTTGACTAGAGGAGTAATGACTGGGGGCATGATCTTTTTCTTTGCTTTCTGTTTGCAGTTTAGTTCCAATAAGTTGATCTATTCCTATAAGAGGGGTGTCCACTATAAGAGCCTCCTTCTCGTATTGGATGGTCGTGTGTACCTCGACTCCTTTTATATGAATACGCCAATGACATTGGTTCTTCTCCTTGTTTGTTGGAGTGAAATATTCATGCTATAGTACATACTAATACTCGTCCTATTAAGTGAATGTATGGGTCACTGTGAGTATATCTAGCATACTTTTGTCTCAGGTTACGAACGCAAGGGTCATTGCGGACAGAATGAATACTGAGTACTTAGAATAAGAGAGATCTCTTGTGTGTTTGGTGTGCCTGTTATGCAAGCAACATTCAGGTCATCCTAGCATTTATGCTTTGATGCTTATGTTAACTTGCTACATTAAAAGGGACAAATGTTCTGGTCATTCTGGCTTCTTGTTCCTCGAATGCTTACATTTAATCCCGACAACCCAATAACATATGTTATATTCATATTTTCATGATTGCAATGTCAGTGGGAATTGTATAACATATGAGCTGTATTTTATATCTGGTGATGATTAAATATTGAGGCTCAGTAACCAGACCTAGGGTTGCATTTAACATAGTCTTGCATTGCATACTTCACTTGCATAAGCATGTGATTCAATTGCAAATCTAATTTCACCTTTTCTGATGAGGGATTGCTGATCTCTTCAAAGTATGATGTTCTTTCACGAACTGCACAAATGATTGATTAATCACCCTCTTGGCTACTTTGGTTGCTCTAAACCCATTTTTCAGGATCGAATTCAAAATCTGACACACTTAAGTGGCTCAAAATGCATTTAAATTTTTTTTGATACTTTACAATTCTTGGAATCTTTTCAACTCAAACTTGGTCTTTTGGACCTCGAAATCACTCCGGATCAACTTCCACATTTCTTCAAATTGTTCTAATCTTTTCTCTATTTCTTCAGATCCTTCTGATCTCTTCATATATTTCTTCAGATCGTTCTAATCTCTTTATATTTCTTCTGATCATTCTGATCTCTTCTATATTCTTCTAAACCTTGAATTTCTTTTGTATCTTTCATCATTCTCCTTACATCATATTTCTGGTGTTTCATCTTTTGATTTTGCTCCCGAGGGGACAGGATGATTACATCATTGAACTTGAATTTCAAATCAATTTGAATCTTCATCGCTTGGGGCATCTTGTTCCTATCTTATGTCCTTTTCACTTGGGGCATCTTGCTCCCTTCTATTTGGCATCTTTTTTATCTATCTTTTCTTTTCATCAACTAATCAATCTTATAACAACTCTTCTCAGAGTTCGATGGATAGGTATTGGGACAGTCTAAACCCTAACTCCTGAGGATCAAGCCTTGTTCTGGGGATGATTCTATGACTCATGATTGGATCTTGTTATCTTTTTTTCAATCCCAGGTATCTAGGTGTTCTATCTAGATCCTTGAAGGTTAAACTTCGTTCTGGAGATAGTCTTCTAAATGCTTTCAATCTCAGGTATCTAGGTGTTCTATCTAGATCTTTGAAGGTTAAGCTTCGTTCTAGAGATAATCTTCTAAATGCTTATCAATCTTAGGTATCCAGGTGCTCTGCTTGGATCCCTTAGGATTAAGCTCTATTCTAGAGATAGTCCTTAAAAGCTTATCAATTGGTCTTCGTATCATCAACTTCGAAACCAATCTCATCTTCGCATCATGCTTTCTGATTTTCTTTGAACTGAATATGCTACTCACACATTCATTCAAAGAGGGGAAAAATGTAATACCCCAAAATTGTCTCATTGCCATCTCAACCAATTCTGGTCTATTTTTTATCAATCCTAAGACCTATTCTAATAGGCAATTCTCATTCTGCTACTCACTACTCGACTTAATTGTCAAATGCAGAAAACCTAAATCTACATTCATCATACTATTTATTTAATTCCTATAGTATTTACTCATATTAGTCACATTAAACCTATTGATTAATATTTTATTTAATTATTAAGTATTTATACTTTAATTAAATTAAATTATATCCTAAGGTTAATGTACTATGGAATTAAATTTATTTAATTTAATAAATGTGCCTATTTTAATTAATTAAACAAAATTATTTAATTAAATGGAGAACTTACTTCTAATTAATTAAACAAAGTTATTTAATTAAATGGGAAGCCATTCCTAATTAACTAAATGAAGTTATTTAATTAAATTTAAAAAGTGTCTCTAATTAATTGAAAGATTATTTAATTAAATAGAAAAGGTAATTATGAGAGCATATCTCATTTTATTAAATTAAATATCTCAACAAAATCTCTCTTCAGTTCAAAAAGAGAAATTTCCAGTTCACTATTGATCAAAAATGAGTTAAATGAGTTAACTCCTTTTTCTACTCAAATTAAATCAGTTAACTCCTTATTTTACTCAAATTAAATCTTGTAACTCCCTTTAATTTGGGAATCTCCCTTTATGACTAAACCTCATCTTCAATCCTAACCGTTGATCCGAATCGATCTCAACCGTTGATGGATTTCAGGAAAGTCTATTTAAGAGACCCTCATCTCTTCATTTCAGGGGAGGTTGAATGAGAATTTGCATCGAATTGCTGTTGGATTGTGCATTCATTTAAGCTCCCTACTTTCATATTCATTTTCTAGTTTAATTCTCATATAGATTTAATATGCATACATTTAGTATAATTTCTTTTACTTGTTCTTAGATTAAATGCATACTCCATTCTAGATTAATCTGCATAATCATATAGATTAGTCACATTTTCTTTCAAATCCTTCATTCTTAGAGGGTTTGGTTGCTTAAACACACACACTTCAACACGGTCTTTATATACGGATTCAACCTAGAATGAATATGAGATTGTTCATCCAAGATTTTCCCTGCAAAGCGACCTATTGCCTTCTATCTAAAGGGATTTTCTTATCAAATATCCTCAGATTTGAGGTGCTTAAGCAACCAAACCCTCTAAGAATGAAGGATTTGAAAGAAAATGTGACTAATCTATATGATTATGCAGATTAATCTAGAATGGAGTATGCATTTAATCTAAGAACAAGTAAAAAAAATTATACTAAATGTATGCATATTAAATCTATATGAGAATTAAACTAGAAAATGAATATGAAAGTAGGGGGCTCAAATGAATGCACAATCCAATAGCAATTCGATGCAAATTCTCATTCAACCTCTTTTTTTGAAATGAAGAGAGGAGGGTCTCTTAAATAGACTTTCCTGGAATCCATCAACGGTTGAGATCGATTTCAATCAACAATCAGGTGAAGTTTAGTCATAAAGGGAGATTCCCAAATTAAAGGGAGTTAGCAATTTTAATTTGAGTAGAAAAAGGAGTTAATTGATTCAATTTGAATAGAAAAAGGAGTTAACTGATTCAATTTGAGTAGAAAAAGGAGTTAACTGATTTAATTCCTTTTTGATCAATAGTGAACTGAAAATTTCCCTTTTTTGAACTGAAGAGAGATTTTGTTGAGATATTTAATTTAATAAAATGAGATATGCTCTCATAATTACCTTTTCTATTTAATTAAATAATCTTTTAATTAATTAGAGACACTTTTCTTATTTAATTAAATAACTTCATTTAATTAATTAGGAATGGCTTCCCATTTAATTAAATAACTTTGTTTAATTGATTAGAAGTAAGTTCTCCATTTAATTAAATAATTTCGTTTAATTAATTAAAATAGGCACATTTATTAAATTAAATAAATTTAATTCCATAGTACATTAACCTTAGGATATAATTTAATTTAATTAAAGTATAAATACTTAATAATTAAATTAAATATTAATCAATAGGTTTAATGTGACTAATATGAGTAAATACTATAGGAATTAAATAAATAGTATGATGAATGCAGATTTAGGTTTTCTGCATTTGACAATTAAGTCGAGTAGCGAGTAGCAGAATGAGAATTGCCTATTAGAATAGGTCTTAGGATTGATCAGAAATAGACCAGAATTGGTTGAGATGGCAATGAGCCAATTTTGGGGTATTACAGTATGGAGCCTAATCAATCTCCAAGTGGGGATTGTTAATTTGTGGTGACTGATCAGGGAAGTACTGTACATACTACATAATTCCTCAATGGAAAAAAATACTTGTCTAAAATAATTTAGGGTTAGGGATTTCATAAGGTTTAATACAATAATTGTTTCTTGTAAAGTTATTGATCTGCAAGGGATTACAAATTGTAATTAGGTTGTAATCATTGGATAATAATAATATTGGACTTATTTGGTGGGCATAGCTCAGGGATTGGGTGAACCATGTTAAATCTTTGTGTACTGTGTTCTCTTCTATGCAATTTATTATTTTGTGATATTGGTTATATTTGCATTTAATTTTTATTTCTTTTCTATTGTTAATCCTAAAATTTTTGAGAGTTTGGTCTCTATTCCTTCTCTTTGTCCAAATCAACATAAACTACTCCTTTCTAGTCATCTCATTGCACTTTACATATCTAGCTATTGATCTAGACACTCATAGTGCAAGATGAATAGTGATAAGTTAAATGGTGGTGTTCTGAGGAGTAGATTTTATTCTCTTGCACTTAGTTCTACCTAGATCATCATTATGAAAAAAGACATTAGAAATAAGAAATGGACTAGACAAAGATGTCTCTTCTAGATTATCTCCTTTAACCCTTTGTATTCTCACTTTCTTATTTTGAATTAACCATCTATTGGTTCTCTAAATTACATCATGAATACTTTGTTGTATGTTTCAAACCCCTTCTTTCAACTAGTCAACTATATCTAGGGCTATTTTTTTAACTTTTCCATATACTGGGTCAACACCATTTGAACCATTATCTACCACCCCTTTTGTGCTAAATTTTAGTTGTAATGTAATAATTTGTGACAACTAAAATTTACTCCAGTCTCACTTCCTGACTTCTTCTTTGTAGGGGAAATCCTCCCAAAAGTCCTCAAGGTGGGGGAATAGGTAGAAACTAACTATTGAGGCTTAGGGTTCTTCAAGAAAAATCTTTATTAGCAAATCCTTATTTGGTATTGTAATACTTAAAGTCAATGCTATGCAAATCATAGCCTATAATAATTATGTCTAGTAGATATTTGTAGGAAAATAAGCCCAATGTTATAGGGAACATGATTTCTCAGTCTTCCTCAAGAAAATAGTTCTTCACCACTTGAGAGAGTTGTCTACATAGTTCAGCCAATATAAAACAATCAAAGAAATACTTGGGTAGTTTCATATATATTTCCTTTGAATCCTCCCACTCAGATTATGTGAAATAGGGATACTAGATCTTAAAAAATTCAATACACACTTACCAATTTTTGGGCTTAATCTTTCATTCTTCTATCCTAGGCTCCTTTGCGTAATTCAGAGCATATTTTACCAGTGGGCATGTCATGTATCCTCTTATAATCTTCCAACCCTCTTATTCCTTATATCATTGGGTAGTACTCATAAATGGTGATATTAACTATCCATGGTTCATGAGGAATCCCCACTAGTCCTCAAGTACATGTGAGTCAATATGTGGTCTACAAGGTCATGAAGAAATCCTTGCTACTAAGATAGACCATTTTTAACTACTCTCTCATGGGATCTTCTATTACTTCTCCTTAATCCATATATCAGTTTCCTTCTAGAATGAGTGGGATGAAAATTTGCATCCATTCTACAAATAAATGTGTTTATGAAGAACCTTGACCATCTTCAACAACATAATTAAATATTTAAGATAGGGCTTCATATGATCCTTGGTGAGAGTTTTTATTAGTTCTGAGCCACCCTTTTGAATTTTTAGTAGCTAGTTTCTTGTGATAACACTTCATTATGTATCTACACACTCATTGAACCTTGCAAAAAACTAGGTAGGAGTCAACAATCCATATGCCCTATTAGGTAATTTGAATGTAGAGGTGATATTTTACCTATAACCCATGAATAAAACTCCATGATCATATTTTCTAATAAATTGGTGTCTACTATGGTATATATTTATACATTCATGTATCAACTCTAGGCGATCACTTCCAATAATATCACTTGTAAAAGGTTAATCTAGTTGAGTTTCTAATCTTTTCTTAAACTAATCTAGACTAAAATCCATGAGGTTTGTATCACTAATATTTGGCCCATCACATACCAAGCTAGTGGTATTCCCATATAGGTAGAATGAAAACTTCATAATTTAATTTAGACATTATTCTAACCATACTAAATCATTTCTAGGTTTCAACAAAAACATCAAAAATAAAGACAAAGAGAGCACTACCAGGACTCACTTTGAGAATGAAGACACTTTAGACAATTCCTTGTACACAACTATTTTTACCTTTGTGACTTTTCTCTTTAAATTGTAACTATTAATTATTTTCTAACATCAATCTTTCTAAATAAACAAGATGAAAAAAATCTTACATCTTAATTATTGTATCTCCTATTTTTGGTGAAAGGACTTTGATTTGATGTTTTTACGACATTTTATTAATATATATTCTATCACTCTCACCACCTCATCAAGTCATGATTGTCATGTAACATTTCCAAATCATATTTATTATACTATCATGTACAATACATGACCCTTTTAGGATGGTCAACATTAAATTATTATTCTTCATTAACTTTTTCACAATGTATCAGAGAACCATTTTGAACTGCCTTGAACCCATATGAACCTTGATTTGGAAGGCTTCACAAAGATACATTATGATTCATATTTTTTACATGTGTTGAGATTATAGATTTATGTATCTACATACTAGGGATGACACCATTTGGTGGACCCACCACAATAGAGTCTTGAACTAAAGTGAACCATAGTTCAAAGTGGTTCTCTAAGGTGCAAGATGTTTTGAATTTATCTTTTCCTACTTTGAATCATAAACCACCACATTTGTATGTGATTATTGAAGCTTGATTGATGGGCCAACTTTTATTGTTCTTTGAATTCCTTGAAGCTCATTGAACCTATTTGAACTTGATTCAAAGTGGTTCAAAGTGGTTCATAGAGGTTCATAGGTACAAGGTAGTTCACCTATTTTGAGTGTTGAGATACTTAAGTATATAATAGAACAAG
Organism: Cupressus sempervirens; assembly: GCA_028749045.1. Taxonomy (NCBI): domain Eukaryota; kingdom Viridiplantae; phylum Streptophyta; class Pinopsida; order Cupressales; family Cupressaceae; genus Cupressus; species Cupressus sempervirens. The sequence goes on along the minus strand of CM053792.1, from coordinate 918,978,964 downwards.
TTACAAAGACATAAGAATTGAACTAACTAAAAGGACTCATATGAGATTTGAATTTGAAGATTTATTAATGAAAAAGGATTGGGTCACACTTTGTTTTATATATGATTTAGGTGTCTAAGAAAACTCATGAATTATGAACATGGATTATATAGACTAGCTAGTCTTCAAAGTAAAAAATAGGTGGACTCAATATCTAATGACTAATATTGGATCTAACTAGGGACTACACTTTTGCAAAATGAAGAGGACTCAAAATCTTTGGTTACACTAAAAATAAACAAAGAAACTGGGAGCAACACAAACAAAAAATGAAACAAATTGAACCTCTAACCTACTATGTACACTGTGGAATTTTAGAACAACCTTAGAATTTAAAAAAAAACAAATATTTCCCACTATAGGAAAATGGTAAGCCTATCCCATCAAGATCTGCAAGATAAGAAGTATTGTGTCCCAAAAAAAAATTGTATCTTGTAGGGTCCTTTCCATGAAGATTCAAACTTTCCATGAGCTCCATTGGGTTCATTTATTTTGTCCCATAGAATAAATTCATCATGTTCCATGAAATTGTGAGGCCTTTCTCTTTTTTCAAATATTATCTTATCCTTCACCTGATATTTTGTAATTCGATCCACCAACTTAGATCATTATTCTTCCAACTTGGTTACGTACATTACTCTTTCCTCCAAAGGTTCTCTGAATGATCAATTTTCAACCACTATTTCCAATTTTATTGCTGCCAATTCCAAAGTTAGAGATAATTAAGCACCCACACCATATACAATCTCAAAAGGAGCCAACGTAATTTTCCTCTTTGGAATGATCTTGTTAGCAAAAAATTATCATACAACTTATTTTGCTAGTCTCTAGAATTATCATTCACAATCTTCTTCATTATGGCTATCAGGTTCTTATTGTTTAATTATTCTTGTATGTCACCTTTGAAGTATTAATTTGAAGAGTAAGAAAGAGTGATGCTATGATTGTAATAGAATATTACCAATTTTTTAGATGAAAAATATATAGCATTATCTATAATAATATTCTATGGGACTCCAAAATGAACAATAATATATTCTTTCAAGAAATCATAGATCACCTAAGAATTGGCTTTCTTTGTGGGGATAGCCTCCACCCATTTGGTAAAATAATCTATTGCAGTCAATATATATGTATGTCATTCACTTTAAGGGTGTTCAATGGACCTATGAAATTTAGTCCTCATTGTTTGAAGGGCTCGTCAATAATTTTCATTCTCAATGGGAGAGTTGCTAAGTGTGGTTTACTAGTAAACAACTTATATTTATCACCATGCATTTTTAAACATACCAAGCCAATAGAAAAAAATTGAAGAATCTTGAAATTTGTAATAGTTGAAGATAAATTCCCACTTTATGCCTCTGTTTGAAAGGTTATGAAGAGATCTTATCGTTGATATTTGTCTACATACCTCAAAAATCTACCATCCAAACCTCTCTTATACATGACATATTGGGATACCACATATTTTTCTTCTTATAGCCTCAAGTTAATTTTTCGTTTTGGCGAAAGATGCTCTTGATAATATCCATATGTTAAATAGTAGACTATATCAAAGAACAACAAAAATTTCAAACTTACAAATAACACTTATGGTAGTTCTTTTGATGTCCTCTCTTGATCTTGTGCACATTCAACTATTAATCTACATAACTCGTAGCCCCTCACCAATTTAGTGGGCTTAATTATTAGATCATACTCTTGCATTTTCGCTACCTAATTTTATACTTGTTGACTCCTACCTTTTACTATGTCAATATGTTTTTCACTTTTAAAATTTGGCATGTACACTATTGCATGTGAGTGTAAAATATAGCATCTAAAGTGTATGACCAGCTTGAAAACAACTCATGCCTCTAAATCAATGAATATTTGATATCATTCTTTTTTTGTAGTATTCTCATAAAAGTTATGGGAATGTTTGTTCCAACTTCATTCTTTTCCATCAATATGTTGAATAAAGTATGTTTAGATGCATAGCACTAAATGGTAGAATATTTTCTAAAGTCTTGAGTAACTTGTTAGATGTAACAATGAGAAAGTAAGTTCTTCGGGGGGTAGAATCAACACTTAAAAATTTTGCCTCTAAAACATTTCACCATACATCCATCTCATAACTTAACATGTAAAGTGAAATAAGTAACCATTCATCACATCCAAAGCATAAAATAAATCAACACATAACACATAAGATTTTGGTTACCCAGAAACCCTCCAAGGAGAAGGTAAAACTAGGGTGGGGATGACACCCAAAAATCTTCACTACTATAGTTGTAAAGTGTGGCCTATTATGGCTACAAATTTTTGATCATAACCTATGATCTACCCTATAAAAGGTCTTCCCTATTAAAGACTTACAATACTATTAGGTCTCACCTTAATTAAAGGATTTTAATTCACAACTAAGTAATCACTCTATGAGGAGATTCATGGAATCATGTTAAGACTACTCTATTAAGATATTTAATATGTATCACCTATTAGAATGATCAACACCTAATCCTTCAGTTAGCACCTTGTTGCTTGATGTCATATCTCCTCTTTACTAGTTATCTCTTGATCCTCTTGATTAGATATGTCTTCTCTATCCTTTGTCTAACTTTATTCTTCTCAAACTGATTCTGCATTGTAGCTCCATAACTTAACCATCATTTCCACCTTGAAATGCTCTCTTCACATCCTACTTCACATGCACAATATTCTTTAGGATTTTACCTCTTTTTGTAGGCATTATGGAGATGGGCTAGGTTAAAATCAATGATTGTGGTTAATCCTTAATGACACCTAACTCTTCCCTTTATCTGATTGGTTGTATGTATTAGCATAGGGATCCATAATATGACTGGATCCTTAATTCTTAATATCAAAAATTCATGTTCATGGTAGTAAAAAATGGCTTAAATAGAATTGTGTGCCATAACAAACATCTCTGCCAAAAAATGGTAACTTGGCATCAATAGACCCTGAGTCTTTACTATGCTCTATATACTAATACTTAGCTTTTGAATGGCTTGGCACTCACTCTTTCTCGACACCTAAATCACTCAACATGCTCTTTTTTCTTGACACCTAATTCACTTGGCACACATTGATTGCTCGACACATACTAGTGCTTGACACTATCATATTACTCATCATGTATTGTCTAGAGGCTTATGTGAGGCATACACTATGCACTTGGCTTGCACTATTCTCTACTAAATAATGACTATGTGTTTTGTCACTACTTTGTCAAAACCATAATGAGATTAACAATCTTCCCCTTTGACATGAGTGGCAAAATAACTTTGTCATGGCATATACAATCTTATTTTATGCATAAGTTAGATAATATAGTATATATGTTTGGTTCCTATATAAATTTTCAAATATTTCAAAATTTGCAAGCTATTGTCTCCCATACCTTATTACTCCACTTGAGTAAATACTTCATTTCATTTATATAGCTCCTTTTGAGTAGATATCTACCTTAACAAAATTTACAAAATCTTCAAAATCCCCCTTTTTTGACACTTATGTCATTTGTGCGGTACAATGATAGTGTCTTTGTCCAAAAATGGCTTTTGAAGTTCCATTATGATTCCTAAAGTAGAATCCTAATTATTTTTGGTAAGATCTAAAGATTGAATCTATTTTCTAGATTCATTTTCATATCTAATAGACCTTCTTGAGTAGAAAATGAGAATCTTTCTTCATTAACATTTCTACATAGGCTAGTTCCTTCTGCAAAACTTCCATGTGTAGAGCCAACATGGACTAAATGTTGATCAATGTCGATTTGAGATTTGCATCCTTTGCTTGCAACTTGGCAAGCCTACTTTGTGTTTGAATTAATCTTTAAAAATTAATTTGACTAGTGCTAGGAGATTTCCTCAATGTAGTATATGTTAACTATAAATTTCCTTACATTTGGTCAATTGACTATTGAGTCTCTTTGGTAAAGATATCAAGACCACACAGTTTCCTATACAGAGAGAAAATGTTGTCCAAAACTTGCTTCATAGTTTCCATCTTTGTTGATAAATCAACTTGTCTAAGTGAAATTGCATTAGACATCTTAGCCATAACCTTAGTTTGAAACTTCCTTTTAGACAATTCTAATAGATTTACATTTGACTCTACATCTTCATCCTTAATCTTATCAACTATATGTACAAGTTTCTCTAAGATAGGCTTATTTGAAATTGAATCTGAGATATCAAAATCATCTACAAAATATCTCTAATATCATGTGGGGGCACAAAATATGTGTCTTGTTGTGTCTCAGTGGATGCAATCTCAACCTTTTGAGATTCCTCAATCCATACCAATACATGATTCCTATTTTAGTGACTTCAAATATTCCTCTCTCAATGGATTTACATTCTATTTAGAGAGATTAAGGATCACTTCAATGGTCACTAGGTCCTATTGACTCTCTTTCTCACCATGTATAGGAATGGTGCTCGGCACATTAACATCCTATGCACCTTCCTCAATTATCTCATCCTGAGCAGTCTCAACTTGTTTTGTTTTAGTTCTCTCTACCTCTACTCTTTCTTGTCTTCCATGGCTTGCGTGGTCAACCCATAAATTTTTTTCCATAGTAACTTTCTATGGGTTACTACCTCTTCTACTATACTTCTCAAGATATGAAAGGCTTTATATTTTGGAGAAAATCTCCCTTTGTGCCTCTCTACTACCTTTTCAATCATCTTTTTATCAAATTTAGGCATGACTTGAGCTAAAGTAGCCTCCTTGATTTTCTTTTTAGACTCTATGTTGAATTTCCATTTCTGCTCAACACTTTGATATAAGTTCTTGAGTAGTGAATTAGAAGTCTCTAATGGAGTGGTTTTAAATATGGTCATTATATCATAAATAGCCTCTTCAATATTATGCTTATCTCCATTATATAACTTATCAAAATCAACATGTTGAAAACTTGACAAATTTGCATTACTATTTATGTTGTCAAATAGGTTTTCAATATCAGATGAAGGATTGTGGCTTACCACTTTAAATTGATAGTTGTCATCTGATTTAATCCTTTCCTCATCTGATTCATCTTGAAGTTTCAAACTTCTCATTAATCTCTTAGTGGGAATTCTCAACTCTGTTGTATCATCCTTATTTTTTCTCTTTTGTTGATTGTGCTTTCTTAGCTTGTATGGTGGCATCCCTTTTGCTTGACCTTGTCAAAGGTGCATCTAACTTCTATTGTTCTTTATTAGCCACTTTCTTAGGTTTCTCAACCTTCTTCTATGGTGCCTTCCTCTTCTCAGGTTTTTGCTTGGCTTCCTTGTCGCCCTTTGAAGCTTCATCTTTACCTTGTCCTTTTGTAAGTTGTAAAGGTCCTTGAGATTTATCTTCTTCTTCTTCTTCTACTTTTTCTTTTCCTTCACCAAACTTCTCTTTAATTTTCTTCACCATCTTATTCTTCTTTTTTATTATTGTGGCATTCTATAAGCTTATAGTTACTCTTGATTTTGCTTCATCATAATTCCCAAAGGATGTAGCATCATCATCAATCTCTTCTACCAACAATGTAGGAATGGCTACAGATGCCTCATCAATATTTATCTCATATGGTAGTGGTCTCAACCATCTAACCCTTGGAATTTCTACATGAACATAAGAATAGTCGGTATCTACTAGGAAATAGACATTGTTATAATGTTTCTACACTAGAGATATAAGAATTATTGACCTTTGCTTCATTGATTTCTTGAAATCTTCAAAATAAATGGTCAAAACTAAATTTAAATTCTCTCCTAATTTATCAATGAATTCACCTATCCATTGAGCAATATACTGACTAGACTTCCAAACTACCTTGCCAAATGTAGGCAATGTATTTTGGACATAAAATAATGTATAGACAAGGAGTGAACCAAACTTACAAGAAGAACTATTTTTTGTTCCTATAGCTTCAAGGTTTTCTAAAAGTTGTTGAAGCAACAACTCAACTAGGTCATAATAATGATCTTTCTTTATGATCTTGTAACCTAGGTCAATGAAAATGCATGGCACATTGTTGAGTTAGCTCGACCAATACAATCTATGTTCAATCACTCTCACTATGAATGAAACAATAGGGTCTTCAATTGTATCAATTGGCATTCCCCTCTTGTTCCATATGGCTCCAATATTCTTCTCAATTACTTCTTTTGCATCGCTTCTCAATGTCTTTGGCCTATCTAGGGTAGGATACCCTATCACTCTATGAATGCTCCTCTTTGATATTCTAATAGGTCCATTCTCCAACCTTAGTTAATTATCATATATTTGACTCAATACAATCTATATCCATTCTATTTTGAAAAATTATAGAAAATCTATGGCATGTGTTAACCCTTTTTTCTCTACAATTTTGTTTTCTTCCTTAAAAAAATCATTCTCATACAACTTTTGATAAGTCTCTTTGATTTCTAAATTGCCAACTTCTCCAACATTGCATGTGTAACAACATCTCACATCCTAGATCATTAAAACCTTGGGTGAATACACCAGGAAAATCTCCTTTGTATGCAACCTCTAGAAAAGTGTGAAACGGTGGTTGATAAACATCATTACTGATCAATTTTACATTCATAACCTCTTTACCTTCCTTCATTACTCCTATTGATAAACTTTCTATCATATTTAACTTGTTAGGGTTTGCAAAATTCAAAATAGCATAACTCAAAATAAGTGAAATACCTTTCAAATTGATGTAAAATGCCATTTTGCAGTTAAATATGGTATGAAATTGTTGGAATCTCTTGCTCAAATAACCTTCATGCTCTTCAATCTCTAGTAAACACAAATGACTAAAAAAATTGAGTATATACTCTTCAAAAAATTGCAATTAATTCTTAGTGCATATACACCTATAAGCTCGATCACTATAGGGTTTTCATATCACTCGTCTATCAAGCTAGCTTAGTAGTCACTACAGTGCCTCATTACTGAACACTTACTACAATACTTCCAATACTCAACAACAACATAACAATAGAAGATAATGATAGATTATCTCTTTATTCTAATCAATTAATCTTAATATATGTTGATAGATCCTTTTCATTACATGAATTCTTGGAACTGATGTAAAATATATCATTTTAGATGTCAGTTCCACACATACCTTTGATTTCCTATTTGAGGGTAATGTGATCACCTAATACATTGGATAAAGTGACCTCATCTTAACTTGATGTGATACAATCTTCATTCTTCTTCCATGTCTTGTTCAGCTGCATCTTTATCTTTTCAACATCTACCTTTACTTTGGCTTTGCTGAATTTGTTACTCGATGTAGGTGATTGAGTTGGATAGTTTCTACTAATGATCAGTCTTGAGACAACTAAAGCATACAACCTCATTCAACCATCTCTTTTGATTACCTCTGAAATATGTCCTAATGCAAATTATAGCAACAAGATCATACTCACCACAATAATGACAACTATACCTTGTATTGTAATCCCAATAATAAGTATTCCCATGATGAGATACCTTGGTTTTCTTGTTTGATGTCCACTTAAGTTTAGATCTGCATTCATATCCCTTGTATCCATACTTCTGATAGTTGTAACAATATCCTTTAAATCTTTGAGTTTTGGTGGTCTTTTTTCTGCATTCGTGTGCCTAATGTCCTTTCTTTTTGGAGTTATGACAATGTCCCTTGAATTTCTTCTTGGGGTTTTTTATTTCCAATGTTTCTTTTGTAGAAATTTTTTGCATGACCTAATTCTCCATAGTAATGACAAGTGGGATTTTTTATCTTTCCCTTATTGTTCCTTTGTTTACCACTTCTAGATGATTCTCCTTTCTCGGTGATAGAATATCTCAATCTAGCATTGTCATTGTTTGACCTTGGTGCTTCCATCAATTTTTAAAAATACTTTATGGCTTTACTAGGTTTTTTAACATTTTCCTTTTTTTTCTTCAATTAATTCTACAATAGGGTATTCTATGTTTCCAAAGTTGTAATCTCAATGTCTTTCCTATTTCTTTCTTGATTTGTAATCATTAGTAGATTCATTAGATCCAATTGAATTATGGATAACTTTTTCCAATCTAATGACTTCTTCTCAAGTCTATTAGCTAATAGTATTTTGTCTTCTCCAATCATGACTCTATCTTCTTTAGCTTTCTTTTTAAGTTCAGTTGTCTCACATAACAATACTCACTGAGTTTCTTGTTCCCTTTTTAGATTCTTGATTTCTTAATTTAGAACACTGTTCTTTTCCATCAAATTCATTTGAGTTTTTGTCCTCAAATAATCTAGTAGTGTCTTCTTCTTGATATTGAGTGTCATTTTTTTGAATGGACAATTATTTTCTTTTCTTCAATGATTATTGTAGCTCATCTCTTACCTCCTTTAGTTGATGTAGGGCAAGCTGCATTTCAATCTTCTAGTTCTCAATAGTCTTTCCCAATTTGTAGGCTTCCATCTTCAAGATCTTACATCCAAACATGTCAAACATTTTTTTCTAGAGAAAAAATATCTAATACTAATTGTTTGAATTAACAATGGGAAAGTAAGTTCTTTGGGAGGGGTTGTGAATCAACACTTAAAACTTTTACCTCTAAAACATTTTACCACATATCCATCTCATAACTTAACATGTAAACTAAAATAAGTAATCATTCATCACATCAAAAGCATGAAATAAATCAAGACATAACACATAAGATTTTAGTTACCCAGAAACCCTCCAAGGAGAAGGTAAAATTGGGGTGGGGATGACACCCACAAATATTCACTGCTGCAGTTGCAAAGTGTGGCATATTATAGCTACAAATTTTTGATCAAAAGCTATGATCTACCCTATGAAAGTCTTCCTTATTAAAGGCTTACAAGACTATTAGGACTCACCTTGATTAAAGGATTTTAACTCATAACTAAGCAGTATGTTAGTAGATTACAAAATCCTATTAAGACTACTCTGTTAATAGATTTACTCTGTATCACATATTAGAATGATTTAGCACTTCATCCTTTAGTTAGCACCTTGCTTCTTGATGTCAGATCTCCTCTTTACTAGTTATCTCTTGATCCTCCTAATCAGATTTTTCTTTTCTATCCTTTCATTGTCTGTCTATATTCTTCTCATACTAATTCTATATTATAGCTCCATAACTTAGCCATCATTTACACCTTGAAATGACCTCTTCACATCCTCCTTCATGTGTAGTTAGCATGAATACGGATGATAATACTTTGGGTAGTATCCTGAGAATCAGAGAGTATTGATATGTTGCATTCATGACTATGTTTGTCATTGATGTCAACATAGCATGGTTTTTATAAAGACTAGTTGAGTAGCAGACAAAGATCTTTATGGTATGAACAATATTTTGATTGTCTAGTCATGTGTAGTTATGGACATCTTTACCATTATGTCCTGATGACATGGTCAAGTGCACAGAATCTAAGTCAAAAATATATGAAAGATGTACCTGATACCTAGAGAGAAATTTAGAGACATGGTATTGGGAAATTAGTTTTTGATTGTTGTTGGTTACCTTACATCTAAGATGGAATGAAGTGGTGTGTAGTTAGGCAATGATAGATGATAGTCAGATGATGACATTAGTGAGTGTGCAAGCCTTAGTATTGTACATGTGAGTTTTTGTATAGACTATGAGCTGATAGTGCTATTATAATTATAATTAATTAATTATCTTATTATAATTAATTGGGAAAGCCTCAAGGTCAACTCAACAAATTATTATGAAGATATGGTATAAAGGAATGATGTTTTCCTTGATTGAAAGTAGTATGATAAGCATTGAGATCATTATTGAAGTGTGAAGTGCAAAAAGTAGCAGATTTCTTATTGAATGCATGTAAGCGATCTAAGGGATTATTGGATGTGAGATTCAAGATCTGGTTACAAGATTTGAAGGAGTAGAAGTTCAGTTGACAAGACAAAGATAAAGGATTGAAGTATATTTCAGTTCTATTATTCTGCAAGGAATAATATAGAGATCATTTGGATAGTGGGTTCATTGGTCTTACCCTCAAATTTGTTTGGGCAGTGGGTCCAGCTATCTTCCACAACTCCTAATAGGGTTGGTACAACTCCTAACAGGGTTGGAATCTCCTAATAGGGATTCCAAGTCTCCTAACAGGGACTCATATGTACTAAATGTTTTGATAGACTCCTAACAAGGTTTATCCTCTAACAAGGAATATTTATATTAGTACATCATCTTGTGGGTACCATCCCCACTAGGTTTTTCCTTCTAATCAAGGGTGTCCCTAGTTAACATATCTAGTGTTATTGTATATGAGTATCTTGTTGTGGTTTTAGTTTATATTACTCATATGGTTAAGATTTCTTAAGGTTGATAATTGTGATATTAGTTAGATAACTAATTCAACACCCCCCCCCCCCCCCCCCACTCTTAGTTATATCAATGGACTATATTTTCTAATATAATATTCTTTAGGGTATTACCTCTTTTTGTAGGCATTATAGAGATGGGCTAGTTTAAAATTAATGGTTTTGGTTGATCCTTATTGTCACCTAACTCTTCCCTTGATCCAATTGGCTACATGTATTATCATAGGGATTTGTAATATAACTAGATCCTTAACTCTTAAAATAAAAAATTCATGTTCATGTCGGCAAAAAATGGTTTACATAGAAGTTTTTGACATAAAAAACATATATGCCAAAGACTAGTAATTTGACATCAATAGACACTAATACTCATCCTTAATTGTGCTCTGTATAATGATACTTGCCCTTCTGAATGGTTCAACACTCACTTTTGCTCGACACCTGAATCACTTGGCACACTCTGTTTGCTTAGCTCCTTTTATTTTCTTAGCATTTAAGTGACTTGGCATGCACTAACTACTTGGCACATACTAGTGCTTAGTACTAACTATCATATTACTTGGCATGTATTCTCTAGAGGCTTATGCTTGGCATACACTATGCACTCGTCTTGCACTATTATCTACCAAATAATGACTAATTTTTTTGTCACTACTTTGTCAAAACCATTATGAGATTAACATAACTAAGGTGGGTGGATGGTCCATTTCATTCTCGATATCATGAAAGGATCTCTCAATCTCATAAATCCATTTGAATATTTTATTTTCACTCATCATCTCTACTATATGTATGGATATCTCTAAAAAGTCTAGCACAAGGTTCCTTAAGAAGTTGAGTTGACAAAAGAAAATTTAACTCCGCTTCTTCTTGAGGGTAGACTCAATTGTTGGATAGACTTTACTAGGTAAAAGTCTATTTTAATCTCATTGTTGGATACTATATGACCAAGAAATATCCCTTCTATAGCACTAAAGAAAAACTTCCTTTGGTTTAAAGATATATTATGGTCTCTACATCTCTACAATATGATCTACAAATATCTTAAATGGTTTTTTCTTCTCTTTGAAAAAATAGTCAACTCATGTAAGTACAACACAATGATTTCTTTTTCTCGCATCTCTAAAAGATGAGTTCATGACCCTTTGGAATGTGGCCTCAATATTAATCAGCCCAAATGACATTCTATTATAATAAAATGTCCCTAAAGACATGATGAGGGTTGTCTTATGTTGGTTCTCCTCTATAAAAATTGTTTGGTTATAACTATAAAATATGTCAAGCATTGACATCATCTCTGAACCTACAAGGGTTTGACATACTTGATCAATGATAGGAAGAGCACAGTTGTCATTTAAGCTTGTCTCATCCAAGTTACAAAAAATCAACATAGATGCTTCTCCCCTTTTTATTATTTACAAGCATGATATTTTCTATCTAAGTTTAATGGTGGATGGGATATATAATTCTTTCCCATAGAACTTAATCAACCTCCTTAAGGATTGGTTCAAATACCTTAGAGTTGTAGTTTCTTAGTTTTTGCTTGAAAGGAATGACATCTAGTTTGAGTGGGATGTGTGTTTGAACTAAAAACCTCTAAAATCGTATAAATCACCATAGTTCTAGGAAAAAAACATATCTATAATTCATAAAAATTTTAGTCAATTTAGACTTCTCTTGAAGAGATAAAGCATTACCAAAAGAAAATTGGTTATGTTTAGTCCATTCCCAATGTTTATCTTGTCATATTCATCTTGAACCTTGTGGAAAGGGACTTAATTTCCTTCCAAATTTTCATCTCTATCAGAATAGGTTATCTAGAGTTACTAAAAAATTAGGAATTTTTACCCTTCAATTGGATCGTATCTTTTCCTACAATTCTTGTGCTAGTGAAGAATTACTTACATGCATATTCAAAACCTTCAAAGTATGCATTAGAAAACACTTGAGTACATGATAAGAAATCATTAATTTGGGGTTCTCCTTTAAACACTTGCCAACGTTCAACTTTGTCTGGTACATTGGGTCTGTAAAGGATTTATACTTGATAAGAATCAATTTTAAAGTCTAGGTGAGGTAGCAGTAGGGAAGTTGAAACAACAGGGGAGTCATCTTTGGAATTCATGCTCCTCAAAATATCCTTGATAGCAAATGTGAATAAATTTAATTTCATCCTAGACATGGCTGTGATAGTGCTTCAACTACTCATTTTTCACAACAAATAAATTTTTGAAATATTTTACAATTATTTTTGCATCTTCCCTTCCAATAAATATTTATGCCTCTAGATTTTGCTTCTTGTAGACCTAAAAGAAAGGCTTCATATTCTACAGACTTGTTGGTATTTTTGAAATCCAACTTGTAATAAAATGAGATGTTATATCCTCCTAGTGAAGTAATATTTTCATCCCTAAACCTGAATTGGAACAACTTACATCAAATTCCATCTATTATAGGCTAAGATCTATTCTTGGTGTCTCAATAGAATCATTCTAGTTTACATATGGAAGGATGGAATAGTTTCCAAACTAGCACTCCTCATACAAGATTTGTGTCTTAGGTTCATCCAATGGAAAGATAGTATATTTATTTTTAGACTTCAAATCTAATGTAACTTTCATTTTACTAGCCTGAGGAGAATGAGGAACATCCTCATAACACTCATAATTTTCCTATTAGATAGTATAGGTGTTTGAGGAAACCTAAGTCGGGTTGCAGAATGAGGAACATGTTTTCACATAGTGGGGCCATTATTTCTCATTCTCTAACACTAGATTCAATAGTTGTTGACTCCCCAATAGAGTAACCAAAAATATGTTAGTTAACATATTTTTCTCCCTTGAAATATAATTATTAAACTAACTCTACTACCCTATGCTAGAAACAAAATGATTAATCAAAATTTGGGAAAGTGTACTATAATCACTTCCCTTTGAATTTTTAAGAAGATGCAACTCCCTTTGTAAAATATTAAATGAATCATTACTAATATAAAAATAAAGATAGTTTTTACCCATAATTACTTAAGGTCACTCAAATCATTTTTAGATGTAGAGTGCAATTATTAGAACTTGGAATAAGTCCCTAGGGTCGGATGGTTTTCCAATGTTTTTCTTCCAACATGTTTGGGAAGTGATTCAGAAGGATGTGTGCAATATTGTTAAATAATTCTTTGGGGAAAGGAAGATGTTAAAGGATATTGACTCTATCTTCCTTTGTCTTATTCCTAGGAAGATTGGTTCCATGTCACCAAACTCATTTAGTCTGATCTTTTTATGTAACTCAATCTATAAGATCATTTTCAAAGTCCTTACTTTTAGGATCCTTAGGTGATCCCTAACCTTATATCTTAGCAGCATATTGGTTTTGTTCTAGGTTAGAAAAATTTGGATTCTATTATAGTGGTTCATGAGAACATCTATTCTATGATCTCCTCCAATATCCATGGCTTTGTGATGAAGATAGAATTATCTAAGGCTTGTGACTAGGTGGAATGGAGATTTCTTTTCAAAGTTCTCAAGGATTTTGGATTTTATGATAGATGCATCCATCTCATATCCCAATTGGTTACTACTATCTCTCTTGTTTTCCTAGTTAATGGGGATTTCTTGCTCTTTTTCAAACCTTCTAGAGGATTAAGGAAGTTGGATCTTGTTTCTCCAATCTCGTTCGATATCATGGTCGAATGTTTGGGAAGGTACATTGACAACCTTTTGAACAATGGGACTATTCATGTTCTTATGCCTTCATCTAATCCCTTTTCATGTTCTCATGAGAAATCTATAGATGATACTATGCTAATGGGTATTGCCTCTATTAGGGAATAAATAATCTTTAAGAGGGTAGTTAATCTCTACTCTAGTCAGAAGGTTAATTGGGAGAAAAGCTCTATTTTCTTCATAAATACTCATATTCATAGAAAGGTTAAGATTGCTAATATTACAAGAAGCTCTATTGCCTCATTGTTGGGAACTTATCTTGATCTCCCTCTTGGTTTAAAGCCTCCATATTCATTTTGGGAGTCTCTTGTGGATAAATTTGATGTTAAACTTGCATGCTAGCTAGAAGGGTAATGTACACAATTAATTGGATCAAGTGTTTTTACTTATTTTTTTCCTTCACATTTTACCCACTTATGATCTTTTCCTATTCAAAATTTTGGCTAAATATGTAGATGTTGTTGAAAGGATCCAAAGAAATCTCCTCAAGAAAAGGATTGAGGAGAAGAGGAGGCTGTCACTAGTGGCTTGGGATTTTATTTTCAGGCCCAAATGTAAAGGGGGTCTTGGTATTAGACCTATTAGATTAATGAAGTAAGCTCTTCTTTCCAAATAGGGATGGAGGATCTTTGAAGATATCAAGGAATGAAGCACTAATTAGAAATACAAGTATTTTTTTAACACCCTTGCTATTAAGGATTTCATTTACTCTCTTCTTGTGGCTAATGCTTCCTCCATTTGGAATGTAATTCAAGGGGTTAAGGACATTATTGCCATGGGGAGTAGGTGGAAAGTGGGAGATGGTAGAAAAGTGAAGTTCTAGGAGGACTACTACTTGATGGATTACCCTCTAGAAAGTGCCTTCAATAATAGGGATATTATTGATAGTTTTAAAATATATATGTATGTATGTATGTATGTATGTATGTATGTATATGGGGACTTTGTGTCTAATTATTAGAGAAATGGGAATTGGGTGAATCTTATGGATATTAATCAATAACTTTGGCTAATTCAAAACTCCCTCAATTATGTCCTTATAAATATGAATTTCAAGGATTCTCTTATTTGGGGTCTTCATCCTAGTGGAAAATTTAAAGTAGCCATGGTCCTTAGGGCCAAAGCTGATGAGACACCTCCCTCTTGGGTGAAAGCTTGGGTGAAAGGTCTTATTCCTAAAATTGAAGTTCTTTTACTAGATTTCTCTTCAGCACAAAAGTCTCACTATTAATAATTTGAATAAGAGAGGTTTTCACTTCATCAATAGATGCATTATTTTTCAGAGAGATGATGAAAACATGGATCATCTCTTAATCCATTGTAGCTTTAGCCAAGATGTTCAGAAAATGGTTCTAGATTACTAGTCACTATCCTAGGTCCAAGTAGAGAACTTGGCTGATTATTTTGAAAGCTAGAAGTGTCCAATTAAAAGTCCTAAAGCCAAATCTCTTTGGAAATGATCTCTTCCCCCACTTGTGTTGGGGTATCTAGAAAGAGAAAAATAACTAGATATTTAGGGACAAAGACACTCCCTCATGGGTAGTTGGTCTCAATATTATTAGATCAATTAGGGAGAACTTCATCTCCCACATAGGTGGCAAAGAAGATTTTAACATTAGAAATCCTTCTATAAATCTTTTTGTAAGGCCTTAGTCAAATAGAGATGGAGAAATTTGTTTTTCATCTCTCAATGGGTGGATCAGAGAAAACTTTGATGTGTCTACAAAAGGTAATCTCGATAAAGTTGGATGTGGTGGAGTTTTAAGAGATTATTATGGAAGATTTTTGGATGCTATTGTAGTGCCCCTAGGTATTTCTTTTAGCCATATAATTGAGGTATTTGGAGAATTATATTTGGTTAGAATGGCTATAAAAGATGGATATGGGAGCCTCTAGCTAGAAGGAGACTCTATTAATACAATTAATATTTTAAATAATTAAAATAAAATTACCTAGTATATTGAATCTATCATTTTGAAAATTAAGGAGCTCCTCAAAAATTTTACTAAAGTTCATATTTCCCATAGCTACAGGGAAACTAATAGGGTGACAAATTATATTTCCAATGTGATAGTTAGCATAGCTAAGAAGATGACATGGGAGGATGACTTAAGCACTTGACCAGAGCATGAAGAGTTAAAAAATTATTATGTGACTATACACAATAGAATTGTGTATTCATGAGACCTTGGTGTAGAGTGTAATCTTAATAAAAATGATATAAGCTAGACCCAAGAAAACATTGCCAAATAATGACTCTATGAATATCTCATGTTTCCCTAACTACAACTGCTAAAATTGCTCTTAAACCAACATCTCCATGACAGATCTAGAATGGAATTATTCTATTAATGCAGATCTATGAAAGTCTTTATGAGATCTATATGAAGTGCAAAATAAGAATATGAAAATGCTAAAATAAGTGTATGTGTAAAACTAAACAATGCTAAGTAATGCTAAATAAATACTAAAATGATGCTAGAATGACATTAAATCTCTACAAAAATGATGCTAAATGGATGATCAAAATGAAATCTTTAATATGCCTATAATATAGATGTATAAAACTTGGGTCCCTTTGCTCTTGACTTTCCCTTCTATTTATAAGATTTTAGAAGGGGGTTGGGATAAATATCTGGATTTTACCTTTCACTTGGAGTAAGAGTGAAACTAAAAATATCTCACAAAACCCCAAGAGGAACAATCCAATAGACTTGGTTTGTGAGGATAAATAGGGATTTTCAATTCTTATAAATTTCAAAAAGGTGGATTTCACTTTTGAGAGGGTAAATGATTTCGTTGATTTATTAAATGTTTATTTATTTTCAACTTTTTTCTTTACCTTTTTCCTTTTTATTTTATTTTATGAATTTATGAATTGATTTTCCTCTTGTTAGAAGTGACTTTGGTCTTTTTGAATTTGATCAAAGATTTAGGTGATTACTTAACCACCAAAATGACTTGATGTTGTAATTAATTTGAAAGTTTGTTATTTTCCTCATTTATCTAATTTTGTCTTTAATTTCTATTGTTTGGTCAAGATTCACAATGTTTTAGGTCTTTGCCAATTTTAGGGTGTCTACAAATGGCCCTCTTTGAGCTAATATGTGAAGCATATTATCTCAAAGAATGATTCCCTATTTTTTAGCCAAATTTTGATGATTGAGTGTCTAATCATTGATGTTTTGTTGATTTAAAGTTGGTATGATGCCTAATTTTTGATGATTTGATGTCTGATCACTGATGTTAATTGATTTGAAGTTGATACAATGCCTGATCTTGATATTTTGCAATTTAAAATCCTTTGTTTATAATAGTTTTCTTGGATGCCCCTATTTATTTGATTGATGTTGAAATTTGGATGGGGTAGAACATTTTTTATGTTTGAAAAACTTTGATGCCCCAGTTTGATATAGGTATATTGCCCCCTTAGAAATTAAATTGGAAAAATTGATTTGTAATATACGGAGAAACAAATTGTATTTCTGAAAAATGGTGATGACAAGTTTTACGGTAAATTGGGTTGTAGATATGTCATTGAATTGGATGCAACAATACCTAGATCGAGAAAATGGGTCCAAAGGTATTAAATAGGGTGTAGAAATCTCAAACAAATGTCATAAGAGGCCCCTAGTGAGGGTTAAATAGGTCAAAATACCTTTTGCCCATTTAATTTTTCAATGCCCTTTTGACCTTCCTCCCTTTTGAGCTCTGATTTGGTCAAGATGGTGGTCCCATTGTGAGAGAACAGATTCGAGAGGGGTCATAGATACGAGTGTCTGACTGATTATGGAGCCTTAATAAGTCATCAAGAACTTCTATGATTTCATGTTTTTGGATTTTTGTACAAATTTTTGAGTTTTTGCATGATCTGGACTAGTACATGTATATTTTAAATCTTGTAGCACATTTACATTTTTGTAATGCATATGAAGAATATAATAGTGCCCCTATGTAGCGGATTAATGCTTTTAAATATGTCCTAGTTTTATAGAGAAAATGTTAAAATTGTAGTGCATATGAAAATAAGTATAGTGCTTTTTCTTGTTCTAGCACCTACGTATCTACGCATAGTGCATACGTAGGTCAAATTAGCACATTTGATTTTTTTTGATGAATTGCACCAAGATTGGGAACATGGATCACTAAAGTAGGAGTCTTGTAGTGTTAATGCAATGTTCCATAGTTCCTTTATATTTCACAGTGCATCTATGCAGTATAATAGTACACATGTTGAGATTAATAGTATGTGTGAATAGTTAAATGCATATGGAAGATAAAATAGTGCTTGTATTGTGTATCGCTTATGAATATTGTAGCATGCCCATGGAATAAAAGAATGCATGTGATTGGTGAAATAGCATATTTGAGTTGCATAGCACATCCATGCTCTATTGTAGCACTTTTGAGTAGTGAACTGGGCTTGTAAGGTCAGATTGATGTTGCAATGGCCAATGTAGGATATAGAAGATAACATGTGTGAATAGTTTAACACATATGGAAGATAAAATAGTGCTTGTGTTTGTAAAGAGTGTATCCATTGTATTGTGTAGCACTTATGAATATTGTAGCATGTCCATGGAATAAAAGAATGCACTTGATCAATGAAATAGTGTATTTGAGTTGCATAGCACATCCATGCTCTATTGTAGCACTTTTGAGTAGTGAATTGGGCTTGGAAGGTCATATCAATGTGGCAATGACCAATGTAGGGCTTGTCGAATAGAAAAGTGTCCAGATAGGTATATGTAAACATGCAAGGAATGATCAGAGTCTGAGATAGAATTTTGATGGCCAATAAATAATGATAAGGTTGATGTTCACCTATAGTCTTGTTCATAGAATTAACTAAAACAATAGGGCTATGTAGTCACAAATTTATATGTAGGATCAATTAAATATTTTGAATAGATAGAAAAATTGTGCCCCTCATGATATAGAGTAGGGAAAACTAACATGTCGATCTCAAGATCGAACTATTGGTTGGATGGCTAAAGGTTGTCCTAGATTGATATAGGATAATCACTTGTGATGAAGAACTAATGTCATTGTTTGGTTGTTTGATGAAATAGGTATGTAGGTGGAAGCTCATGGTTTAAGGATTATATCTGTGGCCATTGGAGTCCATAGGTAGATTTTTAGTCACTGAGCATCATGTTATTAATAGATGTAGATTCATATATCTTCTTCAAATGCCTCAATTTTGGGTGAATTGAGGATTATTGATAGCTATGGTTGAATGGTGGCACTCGGACCACAACACCTTTCACATACCACTTGGGGAGATGATGATCACCCTAGAGGATCTATACAAGATTCTTAAGATCCCTATAGGGGAATCTAGCTAGTCATGATCAGATAGATGATGGGACATTTTTTTGAGATATATTTGCAAATGATGATATTGGGAATGATAGGGTGCCATGGTTTTAGATGCTACAATATGATCCTTTGCCTATTGTGTTATCTAGATTGATAGGAGGATTTCTTCTACCAGATAGGCAAAGGAGAAAATGTCTATTTGGATGGGGTTGCATTATTCATGATATGATTGATCAAACATGGAGATTTACATGAGGTAGCTACATTTTAGCCCACTTGTATAAATATTTTCATTAGGTAGTATATTCAAAGGTTGCATCACTTTCAGTGGGTGTGGTGTTATTAAAGATATGGACATGGGAGCATCTTCCTATTACTTAGCCAATATGTGTGTCTCAGTGACCATAGGATATTCCTTAAATATATGTGTATTTAGGTGTTATTGTCCAGCCTCATTTGGGTAAGACTGAGCATTGGAGATGCATGTTGGATGGCATTGATGAGGTTGTGTGGAGGCCATATAGATTTATAGAGCCATAGGAAGAGGATGGTGATGAGATGGTGTACTTATTTTATTCATATTTTTTTCTTAGCCAAATCTTCTCTATGATTGAGAGATTTTGTTTCATTAGGGTAGTCAGAAAGTTTGGTCATCGGCAGGGGATGCCATAGGGATTGGTACATTATGCTAGGGTGTAGGCAGAGAGATCAATATGGGGTCCTACATTGGAGTATGAGTCATGCCAAGAGGTTTTCATGTAGATGATAGGGATGCCTTAGAGATGGTCATTGAGGGATGGTGAGATGGATGCAAGGATGGAGGGAGAGTATGCTCGATGGTTTAGAGAGAATCCCTTTCTAAGGTACATAGATCCAACGGAGCCAATACCAAGGATTGAGGATAAGTCAAGTGGGGGGGGAGGATTATGATAATGAGGGTGGATAGGGGAGAGGCAAGGCTAATGGTAAAGCCAGAGGTGGAGCTAGAGTGTGAGGGAGGTATGGAGGTAGACGTAGGGTTGTGGTGTTGCCACAATAGAGAGTGCAACTATAGGTTCTAGTATAGAGGCAGATGTCAACACAGAGACTATGGGATGTGGGTGGTGGTGGGCTTAGAGAGGTTTGTGGGTGAGGTAGGATTATGATGGGAGTAGGCACATGTAGTGGTGTAGGGTTAAGCATGAGGGATGATGATATGGGTCAAGGTAGGATAGTTCAACATAGGGCCATGCTACTAGATGATGTCTAGTTTGTGAGGAGATATAGGCCTCAAGTATAGGACTCCTTTATTGGGATAAAAATCTCACAACCATAGGTATGGACACAAGTTTCCATGTCACTAATAGTTATACCAAGTGGGTTGTCTAATATGGAGGCTTGTATGAGTTCCATGGAGGCACAAGTTGGATTGATAGGCACATAGATTAGTTAGTTGATGAGCATGGTGTGGGCATTCATATCATCTATGACACTAAGGCCTCCACCTCCACCTCTACTACTAAGCGCAAATGGGGTGACCACTAGTCAGGTTGCCCTAGCCATTCCTAAGACATAGGGTACAGGTTCCTCAGATCAAGCTTCAAGAGATGGGATGAGTACCCCCAGTGATCAGACATAGACAAACGAGGCTGGTGGCCTTTTTAGTGAGACTCGGGATTGATCTTATGTACCATTTTTTATTGCATGCATTATCTTATTGGATGTATCATTTTTTATGATGATCTTTTGATATATGACTATTCAGATCAACTTTTCACATTTGTCTTTATGTTGAATTGTTGTGTCTTTGTATCATGGACTTTATATGTTTGACAGTGGCATGCAGTGATGTTATGGATGATATTATGTGATATGCATATGTTCTTCTTTTTTGATGTTCTTATATGTGGATTTAAGGTGGATGTTTAATGTGTATATGTATAAATTCTTAGTGTAGTGAAATAATATGTAGATGATGAATATAGAAATGAAATGGATGAATGTAATGGAATGGAATACAATGATATGAAAATGAAAATAGGATAATGGAATAGATGGTATGTAGGGATATAAAAATGGTTCAATGTAATGATGAAATGAGAATGAGACAATGAATACAATGTTGTAATATGATGACATGAAATTATAAAAATAATGGAAAATAATTAAGAAAATATGAATGTGATAAGATGAAAATGAATTAAGGAAAAGATGTGATAAAATGATGGGATGAAATGAACAAATAAAGATGATATGATTAATTAAAATTTTTAAAAATGGAAATGAGATGAAAATGGATTGGTGGAAAATGATTAAAGAAAATGGAATGTAATGAAATGGGTTAATGATAGGAAAATGAAAGGAACTAAATGAAGAAATGAAATGAATAGGAAATTATTGAGAGTAGTTATAATGGAGTGGGGTGAAAAATGGAAAGAAATGATAAAAATAAAGAGGTGAAAAGAAATGGTTTAAGGTTGGATATGGAATGATGTAGTAGGATGAAATGAAGATGGAATGATAATGAATTATTAGAATGAATATGAAATGGTGTAAGATGAATAGGAGGTAATTGTTAGATAATGAGATTCAAATGAACTGAGGATGATAGGAAAATGAGATAGTGAAATGAAGATTAAATTATGAAAATGATGAAATATAAGTAGAGAAATGAAACAGATGATGTAAAATTAAACATGAAAGTGATGTAAAAAAAAATGAAAGTAATGAAAATGATAAAAGGATGATGAAATGAAAATGCAATGAGAAATAAAATGATGTGGGACAATGAAATGGAACAAAATAGATTAATGAAAAGAGAATGAAATGATTACAGATGAAAATGGGATAATGGAATGATAATGAAATGAAGTGATGAATAAAATGATATAGAATAATGGAAGATCAAAATGAGTGTAATGGGATAGAAGTACAACTCAAATTTTGAGATTCGAATGTCACAAAGAAATCTTGAGGTATGAGTGATGAAATGAATGAGAAATGTAAAGTAGTGAATGAACTAGACATGATCAAGGATGGAAGAAAAAGAAATTTAATGAGAGTAATTGGTGACCAAAATTTTTGAGATTTGAAGGTCACATAATGCAATAAGAGGAATACATATTGTGGGATAATGAGGTGATGAAGTGTGATGAACCGTGGTGATGTTGTGATTGTTGGAGTAATTTAGAATAACTAAGAAGGGGGTGGATGAATTATCCAAGGTCCAAATGTACAGATAAAACTTTTTAGTACTTAGCAAATACATGTGCATGAATTTATTAGATCATCCAATATCTCAAACCTTTGTATGTTACTGTCCTAGGTCAAATGAACTTTATAGAAATGTAAACATGAAATATCACAAATTCAATCACACAATTTGACACAAGCATTTAATGCAAAAACCCAATTTGGGAAATACCACCAGAAACATGCTACCAATTTTCACTCTTTTGAAGTGAGCTCTATGAGGAGCCAACCCTATTAAAGGTTACAATGCACATTGTTAAATGTGACCTTGATTAAAGGATTTCAATCAACCTATTAAAAGTGAACCTTGTTAGAGGACTTTAGAATATTCCATTAGAATATCACCCAGTTAAAGGATTTAATCATGAATGTTAGGTCAAACTTAATCCAAAGGATTTATCCAAACTGATATAATTGCTAGAAAGTAATTGTAGGACTTGATCTAATAATAAAAAAACTCACTTACAAATTTCATATCTCTCATTTAGCTCTGCATTCTACTTGGCATTCATTCCCCTTCATCTTTGATTGATTGTTCACCCTTAAAGCCTTCACCTCCTTAAGCCTTCTTTCTTAGTATGCCAACTTCTGGTTCATTCCTTCAGCCACCATATGAAGCAACACCTCTAGACTCCTTCTCTTTCTTTCTCGCACTTTGCTTCTAGCCTTGTATATCCTTAAATAGAGAATTTTTATCTTTTTCCACTTAATCATAATCATCCATCTTAGGGTTAAGTTAGATTCATTGAATCATCCCTTCTTTCCACTATTTTCCCTCTAGAAACTTCTCTTACAATCCTCTTCAAATTTGACTTCAAACAATTTGTCTTGAGTTTTGTGCCATTGGCTCATCAAGCTTATCATCAACACAATTCACATAATTCAAGAAATCAATTTATGTTGGTTCAGATTCATAAAATCTTCATCAAACTCTTTATGTTGTCACTTGGAAATAACTAACTTATGATGCTCGAACAACACTAGGTTGCTTAGCATAAATTAAATCTTGCTCAGTCAATACTACCATTTCCAATGCTAGACACATATTGAATTTTTCTTGGCTAGGTCATAACCATCTTTTTTCTCAACTTGAACTAAATGCTTGGCTTACACTATTTGTTTGATCAGGCTTGGCAAACACATACTTTTTGTAAAGTCTCCTTCTTGTTTTTGTTTCAATATCCTTTAATTATAGCCTTAAGTAGATAATCAATATACTATATCATCAAATTCTTACTTGGTCTTAGTGCTCCTTTTATATACCATATACTCAACCTTTCTCTAGGTACTCTTGTTATCCTTTATTTTCAAATCTTCTTCATCAATCAATAAAATGATAGCATTTTAACCAAAGTTAGCAATTGTCCTACTAGCAAGTAATAGATTTGAAATTAGTGAAAAAATAATGATAGGTTATATACTTCAACAATCTTCTTTTTCAACAGTTATGAAGCAAATTTCACTATACTTGAATGTTTAAAACTCACTATGATGGTGATGTTATTGTCAGTCATTTTTTTCCACGTCTCAGTTTTTTCCCAATCTATTGAATGATGTTGTGTAAGAATTCTTGTTTATTCCCCATTTGTGTGCCAAACTTTTTGTTTTTAAGGAACCCTATACAAAATGCAATCTAAATGAATGCAACTAACTAGCACATTTTGTAAAGAGATGGAAATTAAATGTCATCATTGAAAACCTGAATAAAAAGTGATATAATACAATCACCACTAGAACACATATGGTAATATAAAAACTCTATCATATCGAGAATTATCATAGAAAATGAATAATGTACATGGAAAATATGATAACCATTAAGAACAGTCTACCATAGTAAAAGAAAACATGAAGATAAGATTAGTACACACCCACATAGACACATGTTAGATAAGGGACCTCACCTGCGATGGTATGCAAAATTGGTTGAGGTACACATGGCCTTCCAAGTGAGAGGAGGCATTTATAAGTGGATACCAATAATGCATAAAACCAAAGGATCATGGGATCATAATAGTTATAGTAGAAGGAAAATAAAATATGAAGGTTTCATCCTAGTCCTCTAGTCAAATACATCATCAAGGTACTAGAAACACATGGCAGTGAAAGAGCCAATATTTGCAGACCATAATGTTGATAGTTGTGTGCAATAGTGTCAAGTTTGTTTAGTTCTCTATGGATTATATCCATTGTATGAATCTTTTAACAAGTTGTGGAGTGTAATAGTTGTGATTTTGCAGCAAGAAGTGTGGTGATGGTTTTGGAAGATGTGTGTCAATAGGGGATTAGTAGGTGTATCATGGCATAGTAATGTTAGAGTAGAGTGATGAGTGTACTTGGTACTAGTGTGGTGGGTTGCATAGATTGAATGCATGGCCAAGATAAAAAAGTGTGATACATGTTGAGTGATGGCCATAAAAATATGAGCATGTGCATGTGAAAGGAAGCACAATGAAGGAATAAATATCATAGTTGTCAAAAGATTCATTTGTTAGAGAGGTGAAGTAAGTGTGAGGCAGTTAGCATGGAGGGTTCACTAGACTAGTCACAATAGGAGGCAAAGATGAGGGATGCCAGTTAGGGAGGGTAGGCAAGGCATGAATGGAGGGAAAAGTGTGTCCATTTTATGCCAAGTGAGCTAGTGTATTAGCCTCATCTCTAGGAATTGGTTTGTGAACATGGAAAGTCAAGTCAGATAGGATCGGTATAGGCATAGCTTGGGGGCTTAGGCGTCAAGGTGGAAGAAGCTCCTTTGTTAGGATTGTTAATTTTTTCAAGGAGAGAAGTGTAGCATGCAGTGTAGGAGGAACTAGGTGGTGATCCTATGATGCAAGAAAAAAGTAGTCCTCTCAAGGCAAAAAAAGTGTGCCAAAAGCAACGATGGGTGTAGGGGAGATGGACTCTTCTGGGAAGACTGTAGGAAAATTGCTGAGGGAAACTAAGGATATTGGTGTGGGTGAGGTGATGAGAATAGGGATTTAGTTATCTTGATATAGGGTTTGATAAGTGAGGAGATGGGAAAATTAGATGTGGTTGAGCCAAATTTGAAGGCTGAGGGTGTGCCACAAGATACATGTGAAGTGGAGGAGTTGTAGAGAGCACTAGTCGTGAAGAGAGTTTGGGCAGAGAATGGAGAACAAGAATTCACATTTTTATTAGGTTTGATAGATAAATCTTGTGAGGATGGAGTGCAAACAGAATCTAGATGACACCAAGTGGTGTTGAATGTAGAATGGGCATGGGTGCAATTGTTGGAAGTTGAGTTGTACGTGGAAAGATCATGAGCAGAGAGAAATGATGCAAGGATTTTAGATGAGTGTGAATGGACACAAAGGTTGCATGATGCTCTAAGGAGAGTACAAGTGGGTTTAGAAAGTGTGCAAAATGAGATGGTGTTACTGCAAGTGTAGTTAGAGTCTTTTAAGGATGCAGTGTCAAAAATGAACATTGTGTCATCATAGCTACAAGATTGGTTATGGCTAGTGAAGCAAAGGTGAGGTTGTTGCAGCAATGGATTAGTGAGATGAAAGCAGATGTGGAGGACTAGAGAATGATGATTAAAAAAATGCAACATGAGTGTTACAAGGCTCAATAGAAGATCACTGTGTCAGGTATTAATAAGCTAGTGGACAATGTGTTCATGGATATGCAAAGGACTGTGAAAGTGCACCAGGAAGCCACATATTATATGGGGCTATATTATCAGTCAATCCCATTGGGGTAGTGATAGGAAATATAATTTGTGGATAGATAATTTATGCAAATTTTGAATGTGCAACTACATAGTGGGAAGTTCCCGATACTAATGGATGTTGTTTGGGTGCAAGGGGGATCAACGTCAGGAGGTTCATCTTTCAGGACAACACCAAGGGAAATGCCCCCAACTGAAATTGCTACCATGCCACCTCGACGAGGGAGGCCAAAATAAGTGGTCTGCTGGGTGTTGCTTTGGATGTAATTGTACCTTTACCATCATAATAAAGAAAAAGTGTGTTGTTCATGGAAAAAAAAGGGGGAACTCGCACGTTGTGTGCATCTATGTATAATGTAGTTGAAAGTGTCTGATATGTTTTGGATTTTTTGGTATTTTTGCAACTATTTTGGATTTTTTTAGTATTTTGCAACTGTTTTGAATGTCTTTGGCATTTTTGAAACTATTTGGATATTTTTGGTATTTTTTAGAGAGTCGAACATTGTTGAAATCCATAAAAAGTGTGAGCAATGGAATATTTAGAGGAAGATTAACCTTCACTTGTGTGTGAGAACTAGATACGAATAATAGAAGAATTGAAGGTGAGTTCTTAATCAAAGATGAGTATGAACTAGTGTAACATTTTGAGTGTGGAAGTGCACTAGGTGGAAAAAGTAGGAAGTGCTAACTCATGAATTGTAGGCAGAACTAGATTTTAAAAATTCTATGTATATTGATAGCCTTTATAGACATGTTAAGGCCAAAGTCATGATGTTTTCTCTTAGTGTGGACCAAGACAGATACTTATGGGGCTAGTTGAAGGGCGTGTGGGCCTAAAAGGGCACTAGGGGGCCCAAAAAGGGTGCTTGGGGCCTAAAAAGACTTTAAGGGGCCTTGAAGGAACTTGGGTCTTTAAAAGGCATTGGATGGCCTAACAAGGTGCTAAGGGGCCCAAAAAAGGGTTCTTGTACCTTGAAAAAGGTGTTCAGGCCTAAAAAGGCACTTGATGGCCTAAAATGGTGCTAAGGGAACCCAAAAAGGGTGCTTGGGCCTATAAAAGGTGTTGAGTAGCCTAAAAAGGTGCTAGTAGGTCTAAAAAAAGGCATTTGGGCATTTACCTGGCAGGGTAGGCCATTGCAGTCTCTCAAACACTTACTTATTTTGTTCCACCATTAGCTCCAAGGGTCAAGTATTTGACTTACATGGTATTTAGTCTTGTGTATTCCTTCCTATGATGAGGAAGTAGGCTATCTTAGTAGAGTGCTAGAGGCATTGTGGGTGTACAACAAAATGGCAACCTAGTTGGGTGGTGATGAAAGAGTGCGACAAATATCTATAGAAATCTAAGTGATGCCCGAATTACCATCTCCCTAAATCATAAAGATGAGATGTGAGGTCACAAAGGCATTTTAGGATAGCATTGATATATTTGTTGAAGGATGTTGAATCAATCATGGCAGCTGCAACATAAATAATTTTTGACTACCCTTTTGATATTCCTTGAGAACGAGAAGGGTGTAAGGAGGAACAAAGGAAAAAAAAATCAGCTATCCACATTGTGCCAGATTTTCCCAAGCTCTAAGATATGTTTCAAGACATAACAACAATGCTTCTTTATTTATTTATTTATTTGGGTTTTTTTGACATCTTTTCCAAAAGTAATAGGGCAAGGATTATGCCATAAAATATTTAATTATTTTTCAATATAAGGGACCTCACCAAAGATTTCATATAAAATTGATCAAGGTACGCAAATTCATCTTGAAGGAGTGATAATTATAGATGGACACCAGCTCGACATGAAATCAATGGATCATCGAATTGAAACATATAAAAATAATTCATACAAAATTAATAACAATGTTTGCGATTTGATTTTGATTGCTTGTTTGATTTTTTATTTTTTTATAGTTTTGGATGATATTTTATGCTTGTTGACTATTTTTTAATATTTTTTATGTTTTTATTTATTCTTTACTATTTTTTATGATTTTTGATGTTTTTTTACTATTTTTGATCTAGTAACAGTAAAAAGAGAAAGGAAGTGAGATTTGTTGGAATATGGAGACCATAGGGGTGGGCATGAAGACCAAAAGAGACATTTTGGAGCATAGAAAGAGTTACAGAGACCAAAAGTGGACTTTTGGGAACATGTGTATATTTATGAAAGCTAAAAGTGGATTTTTAGGGCCATATGTGTATTTATGGAGGTCAAAATGGATTTTTTGGACTACATATGGACTTATGGAGGCTTAAATGGGTTTTTGGGACCATGTGTGGATTTTTGGGACCACATATGGATTTGTGGAGGCTAAATTGGGCTTTTGGGACCACATATGGATTTATGGAGGCTAAAAAAGGTTTTTGGAACCACTTGGTGGCTGCAAATGTTTAAGATGTGCATTAATTTTCCTATAATTCATGACTATGATATCTTAAAACATAATTAGAATCCATGTTTCCTCTTAGATTCTCACCCTCTTTGTGTTTCTTTTTCTTGGATGTCACTATTGTGAATTGTTTCTAATGTTGAGAAACCACTAAATTGTAATCCACAAGTGTTGCTCAATTGGGTATGTATAAAATTGACTCAAATATGACATCGTGTATCCCCTTTTTATGTCTTCCACTAATTATGTTAGGTAATACTAAGGTAAGCAATAGAGAGGCTACATACAAGAAAAATTAGCGTGGATAGTTTTGTCGTAGCCTTGTTGCATTTTATTTTTCACATTGAAGGACTTGTATTGTTGGGGAAGCCCAAAGGTGTTATCTCTCACTCCTTTTATACCAGATTTTTTTGATATATATTTTTGAATGTCTTCTAGTTGTTTTTTATATTTTTAGATATGATGTGTTTCCTCACAACTTTAGACATAGAACCTCTTAATATGGATGATGTTAATGGGTTATGTTTGTTCTTCTCCATCACAATTGACAAGTTTGTGTGTACATGTCCCAAAAGATTTTGTGATGATATAAGGGCCAATCTAGTTGGCTTCTCACTTTCCTTTCTTTTCTTAGTCTACGTAGTTTTTAGGGTTTTCTTAGAGGACTAAATCTTTGATTTGAAAAATAGATGGCTTGGACTTCTTGTTATAGTTTCTAGACAACCTATTCTAATACACTTTGGGGTGTTCATGGGTTGTGCATTGATGTTCCTCTAGGAATTCTAATTGTTCTAAGCAAGCCACTCTATAGTCCACATCTATCATGACATCATGTAGGGTGGCTCTTAAAGATGAGATTTCAACCTCTAAAGAGAGAATTGCTTCACTACTATAGACCAAGGAAAAGGGCGTCACCCCAGTAGGAATTTGAACACTTGTTCAATAGGCCCAAAGTGTAGGATTTAACTATAAATTCCAATCTTGACTAGTTTCATTGGTAGTTCTTTTTAGGATTTTAATGATGCTTTTATTGGTGGCCTATTCTTGGCCAATACCTATGGGATAATAGATTGACGAGGAATGATGAATGATATGAAACTTTTCACACAGCTCATCAACTATTTGATTTTTGAAATACAAGGCATTATCCATTAGGATAGCATGAGGTATGAAAGACTAAAAAATGATGTGATTAAAGATAAATAAGAAGATTTTTTTGTCGGTGATGTCTGTGAGTGGCACTGCTTCAACCCATTTGGTAAAGTATTTGGTCACTATAATAATTCATTTGTGTTCATTAGAAGAGTGTAGATTAATTAACCTTATCAAGTCAAAACCCTGTTGATAAAAAGGTCATGATGTGGCCAATGGTTTGATTTCCTAAGCTAGTACATGAACTAGATTATCATGGCTCCAACACTTCTTACAAGCTTTGACATAGTTGATGGAATCTTTTTTCCGTGGTGGACCATAAATAGCCCATTTTAAGGAGTTTTTTAGCTAGGGTGAACCCACTATAATGTGATCCACAAATACCAACATGAACCTCTTGTAGAGAAACCCTAGACTTGTCATTTTCTAGACATCTAAATAAAGTTCCATCTAGACCTTTCCTATACAATATGTCAGCCACCAATGTGTAATGCAAGGTTTGTTTGATAAAGTTTCATTTTTGGTTTCTGGATAGACTAAGAGGCATAAGGTTATCGTGTAAGTAGGTGGAAATTTAATCATACCATAGGGAGTTGAGAGTGTTGAGGAAGAAAATGATGTGAGATTCATGTAGAGTAAATGCAGGTTGAACCACCTCCTCTACTAAGAAATCATAACATTTTTCTTCTTTTGATATCTAGAGCGAAGAGGCCAAAGTGGCCATAGCATCAACCACCCTATTTGTGTCTTTTGGAATCTATTCAAATGTAATCTAAACAAAGCATACTTTGAGAGTATCAACCAAATATTTGTAAGGTAGAAATTTTTCATCTTTGGTCTAATATGTGTCATTAACTTGATTGATGACTAGTTGGGAATCTCCATAGAGCTCAATTGCCATTAATTTTCATTCAAAGGCTAATTTAAAGACCAAGAACTATGGTTTCATATTCTTTCATATTATTTGTGCATGGGAATAGTATTTTTTATGACTTTGGTATGGTTGTTCCTAAAGGTGTGATGAATAGAACCCTTACACCTGAACTATGATGTGTATATGAACCATCAAAATAAAACTTCCATGTGATCAGTTATGTATGAAGAATGTGTGTATCAAGAAAACATGCTAAGATGTTATTTGAAATCTACAATGCCTTGTTCTTTGATGGCCTTCCTATCAATATGCTCTATTTAAAATTCACTCAAGATCATGACCCACTTGGATAGCCTCCATGTTAACCTTATGGGTTAAAAGGTAGTAGCATATCTTTTGGGAAGCAAAAACTAGTTCCAAACATGCCTTCTCAATCAAAGTGTAATTAAGCTCATAGTTGACCAAAGTTTTAATTATTTAGAAAATGGATCTTTCCTTTCCTTGTTCATTTTATTGCACCAAGAGGGCTCCTATTGATTTTTATATTAGGGAGATATACAACAATAAAGGTTTGTGTGGCATAGGAGGCACTAAGATAGGTGGATTCATTAGATAACTCTTGAGGAGATCAAAAAAAATTTGACACTGATTAACTCATTTAAAGATTACATCCTAATGGAGAAGGTGATTGAAAGGCACACATTTCTTAGCCAACTGAGATATGAATCTTTGGATAGATTGAAGTCTCCCTTGGGAAGAACATAGCTAGCCTAGGCTCCTGGGAGGTTTCATATCAACAATAGCTTGTACTTCTTTGGGATCTACTAGCTCTATCCCTTTGGTAGAGACAATATATTCTAGGAGTTTTCTAGATTGTACCCCAAAAGCACATTTCTTAGGATTTATCCTAACTTTGAAAGCTTCTAGATGAGTAAATATTTTGTCTAGAATTTGCAGATGATCTTCATTGGTATGAGACTTTGCTAGAATTTCATCTACATAATCCTCCATAAATGTGTCCATCATGTCATGAAATATTATGGTCATAGCTCATTGATATGTGACTCCTACATTCTTGAGACCAAAGGGCATGACATTCCAATAGAATGTTCCCCATGCACAGGTGAAGGTTGTTTTCTCTTGGTCTCAGGGTGTTATCTGGATTTGGTTATAACCATAGAAGTCATCCATAAGAGAGAACATATAATGTCATGTTATTAGATATATAATGACATAAATGCTTGGTAAGGTAAATTCATCTTTGGGACATACTTTATTGACATCACAAAAATCAATGCAGATTTGTATACTACCATCCCTCTTTGAAATAGGCACAATGTTTGAGATCCATAAAGCATAGGCCAATGGCCTAATGAAATTGGTATGAAGTAACTTCTTCAAATCTATTTTGACTAATAGTCCTCTATGTGGATGTATTTTTCTAAGCTTTTATTTGACTGATTTAGCCTCTGTAGAAATATTTAGGTGATGAAGAATCAGATTAAGATCTAAACCTAACATGTCAGCATAGGACCATGAAAAATTAATTTTCCTTTCCTTGAAGAAGTGAATGAATTCACTTCTTTCATCTTAAGTTAATGACTATGCTAGGTGAATGATTTTGAGTTCTTCTTATGTCCCAATGTTGACTTTCTCTATTGGCTTGATTAAAATAGATGACCTCTCTTCTGAATACCTAGGTAAAGCATCAATTATCTCATCATTTGGTGCCACAATTGGGTTTTCACCCTTAGATATGCCATTTCTATTTTATTTTTTATTTTTTATCAAGACATGTCACAACGTGGTTTGACCTACTATAATTTTTAGGTGTTAGACCCTTAGTCTTATGACTGAGATGATTGATACTTGATCCATCCATAGGTACTTCCTTTGGTTCTAGTCTTGGAGATGGTTCAACTGCATTAAGGTATACAAAGATATCACGGTCGATGTCAAAGTTAGGAATGTTATGAGGCTTAGTTGTATCCTAGTTGATAAGCTTAGGATGGATTAAGGATAATGATTGAGGGCATGGATATGGTTAGGTTGGGTTCAAATAAATCACCTTGTTTGATGGCTCACACAGTGTATCAGGTAATTCTATAACATGTTCTTCTTCTTAACTATCTAGGAAACTAGAGTTTTTGAGCTGCTCATTACTCTCATTTTTTAATTTTCATTAGAAAAATATGGAAATAGGATTTGGAATTGGAATCCTTGATCAAGTTCATCATCACTAAGTGATGAGAGATCATGGTTTTGATCTATACCTACTTAAAAACTATTATGTTGTGAATAGACTCCATGTAGTGAAGGGGGGTCTAAGCTAGAAGCAGATTCTTATGTTGTGGCAGTGCTCTGTGTAGATATGTGAATTGAATCACATTCTTTATCATGGGTAGATTCCTTAAATAATGAATCAAATTCCCACTTGGTTGAATAATCATCATCCTCATTATTAATGGCATCTGTGAATAGTTCTTCTACAAGGTGTAGATTAAGGAAAGATAGGTTTATATTATTTATATTGGATGTACTTTGATTCATGACATCCTTTTCTTTTGGTACCCAATAAAAAGTGGAGGAGGAAAGATCTACATATTTAGGTTGTGACTTATCAATATTTGGTAGCTTAGAATAAGGTGAAAAACCTTCATTTTCTCATTCTAAATAGCCTACCCCTGTCTTTAGTTTGTTGGACCTAAAATTTGCTACTAATGGTTCAATAATACCTGTGCTCCTTCCTAAATGGCCTTCACCTAAATAACCTATTTTATTTATTAAGTCATAAACATTACAAATAAGGTTGAATGAAATATCAACATTTTGTACCCTCTTGTTTTCCTCTTCCTTGATGTTTGGAGATATATCACTTCCTTTAACAAAATATTCATTGTAGGGTCTAGGAAGAGTAGTTGAAGTTGGTTTACCATGAGATTTAGGAGATATCAATGGGTCAAAGAAAGAAATTGAATATTCACTTACCCCTTTGCATTGAAGTGTGCACTTTTGTTCCAACTCCTTCATTAAACAACTTATTTCTTCATGATATTTTTGTTTAGATTCTTTTCACAGAAGAGGTGACAAGATGGAAGAACTAGAATAACCCACTTTCTCTTTTCCCTTATTCATTGTGGAAAAGTGGTTATTGGCTTGACTGGTGGAGGTTAAAGCCTCTACTAGTATAGATTGGTTGGCATTGCTTGTCATGATGGTGATTTCTTCCATGTTATGAGGGATTATGTAATTACAATATTGGATGTAGTTTTGGTTTTTGGGTGTAATTACCTCTTGACCCATATATGGAAATTTCAAGCATTGATGGTAAGTGGAGAGAGTTTCTTGCATGTCATGGATCCATGGCCTACCTAATAGGATGTTGTAAGTCAACTTTAGGTCTAGAACCTAATAGACAATTTCTTTCATGACTAGGAAAACCCTTATTGGAAAAATGACCATGACCTTAGAGTATCTTTCCTCATCATCATAGGCCTTAACTATAATTTTTCTCTTGGGGTCAACAAAATCTTCTGTATATCCTAGTGCTATTACCAAGTTTAGTGTGTGGATGTTTAAACCGGCCCCACCATCAACCAAAGCTCTCTTTAGTTTGTTTCTTTGCACAAAGACTTCAATATGTAATGGGGAGTTTCATGAATGGAACAAGGACATTTCATCTTGTGCTAAGAAGAATACATAGTGGGGTGCAACAAGGTTTCTTACCATATTTTGGAACCTATTTACATCAAGATCATATGGCACTAAGGCTTTGGTTAGGATCTCTTTGTGCTCTAGGGATATTTGTAATAATTCAAAGATGGAGATATGAGCCAGAGTTTTTAATAGTTAATTAACTAGGTTGTATTTGGAGATGGTGATGTTTGTGGTTGCTACATCTAAACTAGTGGTTGCCCTCGACAGGACCACTTTAAAGGCTTGACCTTAGGTGATGGCATTGAAGGGTTGTTTCTTATGTTTATCTTTGATAATGATAATGTTGAAAATTTCATCAAATCTATAGATCATGTTGATTGTATTATCATAATTGTGAGCATAATTGAACTTGTCATTAGAAGATTTGGCTTGGTTATTTTTGTAAAATTCACCCTTCTCATGACTCATGAATGGATTTTTAAAGGTTGTATGATCCTCGTTGGTACAAAGGGTGTGGACTTCAATGGTTTCATCATCAATCAATTTTTGAATGACTTCCTTAAGGGCATAGCAATTATTGGTGAGGTTCCCCTAGTTTTGATGATAAGTACAAAAATGTGTTTCATTCCACCATGACGGTTTGACTTGAGGTTCATAGGGCTTAGCTTCTAGTAATATGATAAGCTCATCAACTAAGAGCATTTTCAAAGCTCTTTCATAAGTTTCACATATAGGAGTGTATACTCTAGGTGGGTTGGCAAACTTATACCCTTTTCGTGGAGGGGCTTGGTTGTATGCCACCTATAGATTAGGGGTATTTTATGTTGGAGGAGTAGTTATTGTTTGTTGGTAGAATGGACAAATGTTTTCTTGATTTTGTGCATTTTGGTGAGTGGGAATATTGTTTTTATTGATATTTTGATATTGTTGATTTGGGGAGGGGTAAAGTTGTGGTTTGATGTTATTTTCTTCTACCACTATGTCAGTTACCATGTTTTTGTTATTTTTATTCCACCATGAGCTATGTTTATCATTTGATCAATCAAATGAGTTGGATTGTTGTAAAGAATTATTAAAGAAACCTTTGTCATCTTTTTATAGTTTAATGATATCATTGCCTAGTAAGGTTTCTTCAACTTCAGTTGCATTCTCCAATGTTGTTTTAAAATCCTTAGGACCTTGAATTTTCAGCCAATAATTCATAGGTTTGGAGAGGGTATTGAAAAATATATTAGTTATTTCTTCGTCTCAGATGTCATGATGATATTTGACAAGAGTATGCCTCCATATTTGTAAGAAAACTTTAAAATATTCTCCCAGAAGTTGTATCATGTTGCATATAAGTCAATCATGGTCACTTATCTCTTGATTTTATTGGTGTGGTTTCACAACACATGCCCCATTTCACCTAGAAATGGGGACCCCCTACTTTATTTTTTAGCTTATCAGATCACTAGTCTATGGTCCAAGTCTTTTCCAGGGTTTTTTCCTAGTGTTTTTAGCTAATCTAGGTCTCTTCCTAGAAACCTAGATTAGTGAAAACATGTTTTAGAGAGAGAAAATAAAAATTACATAGGAGAGAGGCACACCAGTGCACCTAGCACATCTCACCAGGTTTTCTAGTGCACTTGTTTCTATAGGAAAACACATTGCCTTAGAAGTGCGTAGCAATGTAGCTGCACACCTCCAAGAGGTGCGCATGAGCTTGGGTCTATAAAATATGGGACTTCCCCCTTCTCCTTACCTTATTCTCTCCTCTAAGCCACTATCAACCACACCTCAAGGTGTGTTGTTATACCCAACCACCCTTGCACCTGCACACACAATATGAAAAAAATTAAAGGCATAAGGTGTGCACCTTGTGCACCAACTAAGGTGCGCAAGATGTGCACCTTGATTTCAATAAACAATACTAAAACACTAAATTAAAACTTAAACTTAAACCCTACCTTCACTAAGGCCAAGCCTTCCTCTAAGTGAAGAAAGGGTGTGCACATAGTGCACCCTTTCTAACACTTCACAATTCCTTTCCATTTTATAAGGGTGCACATCTAGCACACCCCATTTTGTTGAGCTATCATTTTGTACAACGCTTAACAATAGGAATCCTTTTGAACTCCTCTATTGAAAATCCAATCTAGGATCAACTCCAAGGTTTTGGGAGATCTTGCAACCTACTAGAATTCGCTCAGTATAAGATAAATGTATTTGTTCATAGGGAGGCCTTTGCGAGTTCTAACCAATTTTGGATAAGATTTTGAATATGTTTGTTATTTCAAAAGAATAAACACACAAAAGGTATATATATATATATATATATATATATATTTCTTTTTTTTAATGAATGCAATATAACAATATAACTATATGAATTCTGAAATTAACCAAGCGTTTGTAAAAGTAAATAACAAAGATAGGGTAACAAGAGGTTTAAGAAAGCTTGAAAAGTAAATCCCTAATGGACATAAGCTATGGAAACAAAATTTCTATGAATTAAGCCTTTGAAAATATTGGTAGGTAACCAATGAAAATAGGAGCAATGCTTCCTTAATTTCACTAATGCAATCGTCGATGGGAATTTAGTAACTGTAAGATGTTTCACTTTTCATCAGATTGCAAGGCCACAGAAAGTGCACTCTATATAAGAACAAAAAGGATGATCTCTTCTCAAACTAAGTATGTTAGAAAAAATTTTAAACCTATAGCAAACACCAAAATGAAAAGATCGCTCAATCAAAATAACATAATAAAACTATTGACTCAATTACACTTCATGAACATATATTTGCAAAATATAACACACTTAGACAAGAATCACTACACTCCAAATGCAAGTACCAACAACATATATTATTGCATCAAAATAATGGCCTCAAAAACATATTACATTCCAAAATTTATAAGAAATCTTTTCCTCAATTTATAAGAAATCTCTTTACACAAACATATGCTTCTAAACTAATAAAACAAATCTATTTATGTACAAACTAACTCTCTAACTAGTGCTTAGTAGGACTTCATCCATATTTATATCATTAAATAGATGCATGAGCCTTTACACATCTTTAAAAAAAAAAGCATGAGGAAACAAGAAGAAAAAATCCATTAGATGATGTAGGAGTGTCTAGAAGTGCCAAAAATAGAAGCTCCACATTCACTAGATGTTTGTAGGAGTTAAACTATTGTCAAATGCATTTTTGGTGCATGGAAAGCTCTAAATTTGGAACTAGCAGTTAATTTTTGGTGCACCTCTGACTTCTTCAAAAACTTCCTATAGACCTCGAAAGAAGCACAACTTAGAAGTAGCACACCTAGTGCACCTATGCACCTCAAAAGCAGGTCCAAAAAATGCAAAATTTTACCAAGTGTCCAAACTTAAATTCTAACTTCTAGATTTTGTTCCCCTTCATAGTAGAGCTATGTCTGGGTATTTTCTCTTGAATTTCTCAATAATTTTTGTGACTTGGGTTGCATTTGGAAAATCTAAAGCTTCATATTTGTCCTTCACTTTTTGCCTATAGTTGCCCACCTCAATGCGAGTCTCTACAAAATCTCCCAATTTTACATCCAAATCTAATAATGCCTCTTCGGTCCTAAATGCATTTCTAATATCATCATCAATGGAAGCTTCTTCAAAAGTCTTCAAGAACTATTCAAAAAATACTTCTACAGTCATCATTTTATCCCTTGAATCATCTTCAAAAATGTCTAAGCATGCATCACTGTAATGTTTCTCTGTCTCCAAAATTTTCTCTTGGGTTTGATCCTTGAACTTATGAATATCCACATGTAATATTTCCATTACTTTATTTAAATCCAAAATATTCTTTATCTAATCATTTATTTTATCTAACTCTTCTATTGTATATACATCCATTAACATCTGATACCTTTGATCCTTTATTGATTGTAATGCTTGCAAATCCTTACCCCAGGTATGCACCTCATCCATTAACCCAAAATCTTGGTGCAAAATAACCACCGACTTATTTGCATTATTCTACATATGTTGTAGTAGTTTAAGATTTCCTTGTATATCTACACAACTTTCTCTTCAAAACTTTCTTGCCATTGCTAACAAGCTTTCAAAAATGGATCAAGTTGTACATTCTCTTTATCCCTTTTCTCAAGTGTTGCATTTAAAGTATCCTCAAGATTTTTAGGATATAATGGACCAACTACTTCATTTAGATATCCCTTTAGGATCTCATTCTATTTTTGAAGAGTTATCAATTCAATATCATCCTATTCTAAGTTCCTAAACACTTCTTTGATTCCCATTGTCACCATTAATTTGGTAGTGTCCACCGTGGGTTTTCCAAGCACAACCTCTTTGATTTGATAATATTTTGGCGTTAAGTACTTGATATCTACATGCAGAGGAGGGATAGCAACATGAGAAAAGAAGTCTTGATTTTGATCACTCATTAGAAAGGCCAATGTTTGTGCATCTTCTATAGGTTACTCAGGCTTCTTGAGAGCTTCAATTAATTCTCTTATTCCCTCTTCCTTAGTAGAATACTGCTACCTTCTATTTCTAACCATCACTTCTTTTCTAAGCCATCTCAGAGTATGTTCCATCAGAGATTTACCTTTTAAAGAAGAAGGAGTTTTTTCTACTAGGAACTTTCCCTTATCACTCCTATTTGGAGTCTTCTCTTTTTGTAAGAGATCCACAGCGAGAATCTCTAAATATATTGAGTCCATGGTACTCACCTTTGTGTCTTGAGAAATCTAATTAGACTGCTCACATATTTTTCCTTCCTCTGACACTTCATCAATGGGTATTTGTTGTGGCTCTTCTTCTTGTTCAGGTTGTACCTATTCTTTGTTAGCCAAGGAAGAGGAGTAGCTAAACCTTTATCCACACAAGATGAAGTTGGATTTGGTGATGATGGAGAAATTAAAGGTCTTGGTGACTGAGGTGGCTATTGACTCCAATTCTCTTATGGAGGTTGATTTGTCAAAGTATCTCTTATCTTATCACCTACCAACTCAGTGCCTACCAGCATGAAATCAAAATCTAATTTTTGAATGACATTAGCCCCTTCATCTTCTTGCTCATCAATCCATTTTTGCAACTCATCCTAAGAGATTGTAGAATAAACTTGTTGTGTAGGAATGGAGAGTGGTGTAATAGTGGAGCTTCTTCTCTATTCTAACTCCATAGCCCTAGCAAGACTAGTCCTCTGACTCAAAGAAAGGTTATCTTTTTCATCTTTATTGTCCCCTTCTTTCTCTTCTAGAATGACTTATGGAACTAATGGAAAAGGGATAGCCTTTCTAATCAGTTTTTGTCTCCTCTTGACTGGAGTTTTGATCTTTCTTCTCTTAGGAGCTGATGGAGAGGCTTGTACCTCTTTTTCATGTGGAGACACTTCTTGTATTTCTATTTTAGCTCCTTTCCCTTGACTTGGTGGTGGCACTTGAGGATTATCTTGAACTTGTGTGACTTCTACATTTTTTGAACCTTATAGATCCTTTGCCCCTTATTGTGGTGGTGCTTGAGTTGTTACTTCTTCTAGCTAGGCTCGTTGAGGAGAAGTTATTTTCCTCTTACCCTTACCCTTCTTAGCCCTATAGTATCCAACTTCTCTATCAAGTTGGTGCATTGTTTCTGGCCTCACTAGGGACTAAGCTATAAAAGTGGGCACTATCACCATTTCTCCTCTACCTTTTGCTAGGTGGGTTGTAGCTTGGAAAACTATTGCTTATAGGATTGGATCCAGCTTGATTGGTCTTTTGATCCAATCCTTGGTCAATTGGATAACATGCTTTGCCCTATGATTAATATTTGAATTCTCATCCTTATCAATCTCCACATTCATAATAGGTCGATCAAAAATCTTATCTCTATTATACAATGGATCTAGGACATCTTCAATATCTTGTTGTACTAAATTTAAAGGGACCTTTATCTTCAAAGCATTGTC
The DNA here is from genome assembly GCA_028749045.1 of Cupressus sempervirens. Classification (NCBI taxonomy): domain Eukaryota; kingdom Viridiplantae; phylum Streptophyta; class Pinopsida; order Cupressales; family Cupressaceae; genus Cupressus; species Cupressus sempervirens. The sequence goes on along the minus strand of CM053792.1, from coordinate 918,938,637 downwards.
TTCCAAATAGAGATTCATCCTGCAATAATCCCTTATACAAATTTCATAGTCATCTAATGCATTCATCCAATGGTCCTCTATAGAATCTTCATGTTGGAACTATTTCCCTACTAAGTACAGCATGTTTTCCACTTTTCATCCTCTAACCAATTAGAAAAAGTGGAAGCCTTTGTTGTAGTGAGATGAGTGAGTTCTTAACTTGGTGATTGGGTCTAGGTCTAATCCCTGTTAGGTGGAATGAATCTCCATTAGATTTATCCTTTTTTCCTTCTCCCCATTTCATACTTGGTTAGTTTTTCTTTGTGTTGAAGTGATCTTACAGATAGGTTAATGCCTAGTCTGGTGGAGATTCATGTTACTCATGTAATGATTAATTACAAGTTATGTCTACTTTTGGCCTATCAATTTTTCAATAGAAATAGAAGCTTGCAGAAATTCAAAAATCAACTTCTCCTTGGTGGGTTTCCAACCCATGAAGATGATTTCCTACAAAAGGCACCAAATGATACACATGGATCAAAAACACAAAAATAGCAAGGTACCCTTTGGTGAGTCCATGTTCCCTTTGTGATTATGACCTCAAAAAATGTTTAAAATTTGTCACAGCTCTCATAATCATCCCCAATGGAAAACTCAGAACCAACTTCTTGTTAGCATGAATGTTGATGCTATGGAGGAGCATTGTAGAACATTGTTATGATGTATTTATAAATTTTTTTGTCATTGATGACAACATAGTAATAAGTTTGTAAAATAATGACAAAGAAACAAGCTGTGATTTCTATATTGAGAAGATTATCTTGCTTATATGATGATGCACAGTTACTAGCACATACTACATTGTGTATTTATTACAAGGTTAAGTGTGCAGAACCTCAATCAACATTGTACAGAAGATATGATTGATCTATACAACACCATATGGAAATAGAGTATTACGAAAGTAGTTCCTATTGCATGATTGCTATAGTTCATTACAATAGTAGTGAAGGGTTGCATAGGGAACTAGAGATAGTTTACTAACCATTGATGACATCAAAGAGTGTGCATGTACAAAAGTCACACGTGTGAAAGTTTGTGTATAATTTTGAGCCAACAGCATTAATTAAATGTGTATTTCATTAAATTAATGTATGATAATGAAGTATGAAGCTAACTCAAGGATTTATTATTAAGCATGGTATAAAGGAAAGATGTTTTTTTTGTTTTACATATAGGGAAGTGAAGAAGACTTGTGAATTACTAAGTAGTAAAGTGATACAAAAGTAGAGTGATCTACCTATGCATGAAAGTGACCTTAAGGGTTATTGTTACTAAGTTTAACGTTCTAGATCTAATTGCATGATCTAAAGGTGAAGAAGTCTAATGTACTAGATAGAGGAAGAAGTGAAAGCTTGTTACACATCTATTTTTCTGAAAGAAATAGTACCAAGGTCAATTGGACAATGACTTCATTGATCTAATCTTGAATTTATTTGTATAGTGGGTTTAACTACCTTCCACAACTCCTAATAGGGTTGGCACAATTCTTAATAGGGTCAAAATCTCCTAATAGGGATTCAAAGTCTCCTAACAAGGACTCTTTGTACTAAATGTTTTAATAGACTCCTAATAGGGTCCATCCTCTAATAAGGAATATTCATATTAGTACATCATTTTGTGGCCATCATTCCCACTAGGGTTTTCCCTTTGATCAAGGGTTTCCCTAGTCAACATATCTAGTGTAATTGTGTATGAGCATCTCTTTATGGTTATTGTTTAGATTGGTTGATTGATCAAGATTGTTTAGAGAGAATAAATGTTTTAATTTTCACATAAATAATTCACCCCACCACCCCCACTCACCCACCCCCCCCTCAATTATATCAGTGGACTATTGTTTCTAACACTTCTCCTTGATAGTTTATTAATCCATAAAGTTAGTTTTCCAAAAAGACAGTTTAGAGTGAAAAGAAATGATAAGTGGGCTCCTATAGAATCTTCATACCTCACTTAGGAATTTTTGATCCCAAAAAGGATAATGGTCAAAAGTTCAATTAAGAAAGGAAGCATTGGTGTAGAGACAAAAATTGTCTTCTCCTCGGTGAGTTTTCAAGCCATGAAGACATTTTCCAAAATTTTAAAGAAAATCAAGCCAGTAATTAGATTAGATCCACAATTTGTGCATAAAATGTCTTAGAATGATAATAGAAAGAATCTAACCATTATCAAAAAGAGTTGATGATCAAAATTCTGTTAAAGTAAATTATTATTATTTACACTTTTACTTAAGTTTACTTTGGTTAATGCATTTATTTATTAGTTGTAGTCTAGGAATTATTGACAACATGGGAGTTTGTTCCTATCTACGTAATACTTATCTCCTCACCTTGATTGAGGATATTATACCTTTTGTGGATGTATGCTTAGTTGTCGTACTTATCTCCTAGCACCTTCTAGCTTATTCTAGAAGACTCCTTGAGGCCTTTATATTTGAGCTCTCTCATTATGTTTCTCATCTTATTTTCAAGGCATATTGTATAGCAATACATTTATTTTATTTGCAATATCTTCTCTCTCAGTTTGTTTAGGTTTTCCAAGCTCCATCTCTTCCTTCTTTGGTTTCCCTTCAGCAAGTTATTTGTATGTAGGTGATCTTGGTGAGCTATGAAGTTGGCTTTATCAACTTCTATACGATATCAAAGCCTCCTTGCTGCTTCTTGGCTGAAGGATTTTTGAAGTCGTGATTCAGAGACACAAACCCTAGTTTTTTTGAGATTTTTTCTTCAATTAGGGGGAAGGGTATTTTTCGGAGCCCTTTGGGCCTAAATAGACACTACCATTGAGTTTAGAAGGCCTATTATAGTTATGATTCATATAAAATTTTCTAGTTTTGGCAACTATAGCTTCGAGAGTCAAAAAAATTAGTTTGGGAGCTGTACGGACCTATATGGATGATTTTTGTATGAAAAATTTTTTAAAAATGTTTTTTGGGTACCACTTCGGTGCCACTACCACTAGTTGTAGCACCGCAGAGTCACCACAATGCCACCCAACTATGGCCACCACTGCACTACCAGTGGGCCTCCCACCACCCACCGCAGCCCATAGCGCCACCCTATTCTATGGCTCCATTGTCGCTTGCTCTGGTTTCCTCCACCCTGACATTGCCCACCTACAGTCTACTCACATGGATTTTTTAGCATAGTTGGCTTATTCTCTGGCTACCATGTGGCATAGGTGCCACATTGGCACTTGCCATGTGGTCCTTGCCACATCACCTTCCTACCATGTGGATTTCATGTGGCACTTTTTTTCTGAAATAGCCTCGTGACCATCAGTTTTAGCATCATGAAATGCTAACATTAGTACTGCATCAACACCTGCCTACCTCTCCTTTAGGGTCCTTTTTGACCTGCTTGCAATTTTTTAGACATAACTTGAGCATATGGAGGTATTTTTCAGATCCAAAAGAAGCACCAAAAAGCTAGTTCTGAGATGGAGACATTGGTGTAGGTATTTTTTGGTTTTGATGTAGCATTGTGGCTCATTTTTTTAGTCAAAGTCCAAAGTTCTATTTTTCACTCCAGCAAGCATATCTTTTGCATCCCATCACCATTTTTTGAAAATGTTATATTTTTGGAAAGTTGGTTTTGTCATCTTGTCAAAAATGCTAACATTTCCTTCAAATTCTACAAAATGCTCTTTCTATCATATTTTTGGCATTTTTGTTGTATGGTGGATATCTTGGGTGTTCCAAGTTTGAGGATCATTTTCATGGCATGTGATCTATTGTTTTGAGTTGTACTATCTTTTGTATTAGTTTTTTTTTCCTTTTTGATCATTGTTGATATCATTTGTAAGCATCTTTATGCAAATGCATTGAGATAAAGTGCCACTCTTGCATTTCAGGTTGAGGAATGTTGTTTTGAGATAATTGTACTTGCACTATTTTATAAAGCACCATGGGGAGAATATTTGTTGCCATTTTTGTGCCCTCTTCCTTCATCAAGTGAGTGCCCCTTCCATGATATTAGCCCCATATAGAGTCAATGATCGTGCCTTTATAGATGTTTGTACCTCTTCTTCTCTCTCGCTATTCTTGGTTCTTTCTGTAGAGGATTTTGTCCCACTTTCTTAGTTTCCTATCAACTCACCCTGTCTACATTAAGGGGGGTTATTATGTTGTTTTAATGCTTCCTTGGTTCAATGGTTTGATAGTGTGAGCTATGTATTTAGTATTTGAAACTATATACTAGGCGATTATAGTGGTTGGCTACTTATGTATTTCAGTGAGATGGATCATCTACCATATAGACACTCTCGATTCATGTCTTCTATTCTTGTGGAGGATCTTTAGATCAGCAATTTCTTCTTATAGAGTTTGTCACTTCTTTGTGCTTCAGTGATGTTCTTTATGATCTTCTCTTGTTCATGTTTTCTAGGATATTTCTCTAGTTGGAGGCTTCTTCAGTCCTTCACTAGATTTTCTTACCTCTTTTTGGGGTAGGTTTTTCACATGAGGTTTTCCCTCTTTCCTCATTTTTAAAGGTTGCATTTCTTTTCATTGTACATGGGTACCTAACATGGCATCGTTGTCAGGATCCATTCTGCATTTCATCTTAGCTTTTGTGAGCTTAAGTGTATTCCCCTAAGTTGCACTGCAAGGGGGGTGTTAGAGTAAATAATAATTATTTACACTTTTACTTAAGTTTACTTTGGTTAATGCATTTATTTATTAGTTTTAGTCTAGAAGTTTTTGACATGGGAGTTTGTTCCTATCTAACTCATACTTATCTCCTCACCTTGATCAAGGGCATTCCACCTTTTGTGGATGTATGCTTAGTTGTCATACTTATCTCTTAGCACCTTCTAGCTTGTTCTAGAAGACTCCTTGAGGCCTTTATATTTATGTTCTCTAATTTTATTTCTCATTTCATTTTCAAGGCATATTCTATAGCAATACATTTTTCTTTATTTGCAATATCTTCTCTCTCAGTCCATTTAGTTTTCCAAGCTTCACCTCTTCCTTCTTTGGTTTCCCTTCAGCAAGTTATTTGTATGCAATTGATCTTAGTGAGCTATGAAGTTCACTTTCATCAACTTCTACAAATTCAACTTAGCTAGAATTCTCCCATGGAGTACTCTATTAGTAACTTCCTGAAACTTAAAGGAAAATAGGAAAATAAGTTATGGGAAGATAGAAAGTTATCGTTGAGCCAACAGAATAGTGAAAATACCACTAGATATTTGTTAAACCATGACATTTACTATTTCAATGGATCTCTTCTTTAATGCATTCATGTGGTATGAATTCTAAAGATCAACATATGAATCAAGGCTCCCATATATATGAAAAAATGAATAGTTGAACAAACTACCACTCTTTCTTTGAACTGTTATTCTGTTAATGTGCATAACTATTTCAAAAGGCTAGTATCTTTTGCATTATCTATTCTTTTCACTTAATTCAAAAGTCATTCTCAAAACAATGGCAACCAGATTTGTGCATTTTGATGGGTTAAATGGAATCAAATCCCAATTGCAAAATTTCACAAATACCTCTCTCTATTTCTATGAGATGGAGGATTTTCAAAAAAGAGTGAATTTTGAGCAAATTCATCCCATCACTAAGAAGCTCCAAGGATGTGGTTTGGTTAGGGTAGTTGGTTTTTTGGCTGTAGTTCAGGCCCCAGAATTGATCTACAAATGTATACACCATTACAACCCAAAGACAAGGAAAATTGTACTACTAGATAACACAGTGTTGATTTCAATTGATAGGAAAACTCTTGTCAATTTCCTGTGAGTACCAGAATGAGAGGAATTCTCAGACTTGACCTTTAGAGGAGCCATTTTTGAGTTCTATACAAATAAAATAATACGAAGGAAATAAATAATGTAGACATGGTTCCAAAACCCACAGAGTTCCAAGAGTAAGGTCCCTAATACCTTGTTTGGAACCAACCTCAAACTAGAGTTATTTATATGTTGGTCCTTCTACATAGATTGAAAGGTGACATAGAAGCTTTGACTTTTGTTGAGCAATATTTCTTTTTAGTGCAAGGCATCTACTCTGACACAAATATATTTCTTAGGCTCATGAGGTAAGAAAAATCCTGTCAAATGTTCTCCATGCCACAAAGCTTTACAATATATTCTATATGTCCTCTGTCCTCATCTATATGTTAGCTTCCTTACAATTGTGTCCAAGCCTCCCAAGAGTGGAAAATTTTCCTAATGATGTGAAATCTTATGAGTTTTACCCATGCTTATAGTTAGAAACTAGCTATGCAGAATATGTAAAAGTTAATGATGCATTCACTATGAGGATTTGCAGGGAGTTGCATGAATGTCAAGAAAGGAGATTCAGTCTTGAAGCCATGGAAGCTATTGGCTAATTTGGGAGTTATTTCATCCAATTCTCATCATTTTCTTATTTGTTTCTTGTAGCTTTCAATGGTTTCCCCTTATGTGCAGAAAAAGTCAACTCGAAAAATGCCCAATAATGCGGCCACAAAATTGTAGGAAATAAATGGAGGCTACCAAGATATCCCAGTGATATGATCATGTTGATCAAGATCATGCAATAATCTATTCAAGTGAACATGATGAGTGGGAGCTTGAAGAAGAAAGGGTACAAATTCCCCATGAAGGTAGGGGCTTTTAGTTGTGACACCCATTCAGATGCTAAGAACATGTTGAGGTGTTTAAAATGAAATATAAATTGGAGATGTACAAATTATTGAAGCCCATGTTCAACCCGAATGGGTATGTAAGGTATGTTTTACAAATTGGAAGTGTTATCAAGCACATTAGCACCATTGAGGACTACTAGGTTGATTGCAAGAATGAGTTCATAAGTCATGATCATGCTTTTGCTAGACTAATAGTTGATCAAGTGAAAATGTACAAAGTCAATATTGATGTGGAAGGAGTGGAGGATGATGGTCAGAACATGTATAGTAATACTTACCTGACTAAGCTAAGAGGTACTCCAATAAGTTAAAAGCCTTATGAATATTTTGAGGAAGATCTAGATATAATGATGGCTTGAATCTATAAAAGGATGAGGAAATGGGTTGAGTGGACCACAACTAGAAGGAGTTGGAGCAAAAGTACAACCACTCAAGCTTCCCCAATAGTTGCAGTGGCTTCCTCCTCCCAAGGTGGCACATAAGGTGAAACCTTGGCCATTACCCAAGGGCTAGCACAACCATCAAATGGAGGTGATCAACCTCCTGACAAAAGTATTCCCTTAACTAAGACTTTTCAAAATGGATCCCTTCTAGTGATCAAAACTCCATCAGAGGCTGAGAAGAAAAAGGCAAAAGAATTAAAAGCTGATGTATCCACTCTCTCCCTCTCACCTTATAGTAGTCCAATATCATTTTTAAGTTTTTTATTACTCCTTTTGAGTAGTCCCCAAGTGCAAGTGGTAGATATCAGAGATGGTGGGAGTAGTGAGAGTGAGTCAACTGAATCTGATGAGGCAATGAAGAAGACTTAAGAGCTAGAGAAGGGCCCAAATTCTTTGAAGCTCATTTCATAGGCCCTAAAGAATCCTTTCTCTTCAACCATGAAAACACTTACCCCAGTCAAGAGATGGATGTTTTATAGCATAGATGCTCTTGGAATTGCTTCCAAGGTGATTAACATTGATTCATGACTTGAGGACAACTTGGACAGAAAAAGAAAGAGGAGAGATGAAGGAACTCCTAACAAGGAGATTTTATCTCTGGTTATTTACTCTGGATCAGCACTAAGAAAAGTCAAAAAGTAGAAGACTTTTTCTATTCTTAGACAAGATCCTAAAATAGGACATCTAACGATGGAAATTGCAAAACCCACTAAAGAAGGAAGAATCAAAGATATGGTTGCAGATGATTTTTCCCTAATTCTATGGATCTTGGTGAGGTTAGACATGACACCAAGGTTGGATAATGCAAATTTAAAAATGAGGTAATAGAGGGATAGCTTGAAAGTTTTAAATTATCAAAGGTTAGAATGATAGTGGAAATCCATGAACTTAATAACTTCATTAGGTAGTTGGTTACCCCATTGGCAAGCATCTCTGGAATGTCAATCACTAGTGATCCTACTACTATCAATGTCCAAGAACTCATCTCTCAGCTCCAAGTAGATAAACACTTCGATTAAGTAGTTAGAGAGTGGAGTAGGAAACTCAAGTTAGAAGAACTCACCATTATAGAGTAGATTGGCAATGCAATACTGAGGCTCCAAATAGAGGATGACATTTCAGCAAATAGAGCCACCCTGGTAGTAGAGAAAGCTAAGAGTGAAGATTGTGTCTCTTTACTAAATATGATTATCCATATAAAAGCTAAGGAGGATTTGGAAGCAAATATCTTCCCTAAAGGAGACGAGCCTTTATTTGAGTGGCTCAAGAACATGCAATTCAAGTCTGAGATGATCATGGCAGTAGAGGAAGGACTTAAGGAAATAGAAGCTAAAGTGAAAAAGGATCAAGACAAAGACTATAAAATCCTAAGAGTTCTACATATAGACTCACTAACTAGTGGACAAGGGAAGGTAATCTATCATGCAAATGAACTTCTTCAATTACATAGATAGTTTGATGGGGATATCTCCCTGTCACCAGAATAGAGTTTCTAAACTCTGAAAACTTGGTGGGTGTGTACATGTGGGCATGGGGGAAATACAAGATCAATTAAATACTATCAAATATTTAGCTAGAGAGAATTCTAAATGGATATTTAGATACACTAATGTACATCTTCATATGCATAAGGAATTGATTCTAATCATTGTCGCCACCAAGGCCTATAGGGAAAATCAGAAAAAAGAAAGAAGGCAAAGTGAATCATATTTCTGCCCATTTCATATTTTGATGTAATGATTGTAATGGAAAAATTTACTACTTTCCATTTGTGATTTTAGAGGAGATGAACTGATTTAAGTTCATTTTATAATGGTCATCTCAAAATCCTATATGTACTAGATTAAAAGATTAATAAAGGCTTTGCTAAATTTTGGTGTGAAATACTTGATGTTGTAGAGACAATTGAATGGCATTTTATGTTCCATTTTATTTTATGTTAGTTTTTCATTTTATATTTCATTTTATTTTAATCAAGGAATGAATAGAGTTTTGTGCTCCCCTATTTCTAAGCATCAAACCAAAGATAATAGTATTGTTATTGTAGGTTCAAAATAAATCTCTTTTGTGTTTTCTTTCAAGTTAGTATTTACATCTCTATGGTTAGTTTCCTACTGATATTAGTTTAGTTTTAGTTAGCATGGATCATCGAATCATTATGACTTATGGGTTCATAAGATGTGTGAATTCATAGGCTTAGTTAATCTTAAAATACCAACTCTTTCCTAAGTTAGTTCCTATTTAGGCCTAGCTTGGTTTTCCTTTTCTATTCTTGAGTTAAGAACACACCCCATTTTAGATTTAGAAACAAACATAATCCATTACAAATCACTATGCAATAGGGAGCTATACCTAAGAATTCAAAGGAAAGTTAGTCATTTCAAAATAACTTTGCAATTGTCATAACCAGATTTTGCTCACAAATTTGGGCATTTAAGAGTTAAATCAAAATAAAAATCTATTTACCAACATATTTTTGGTGAATCTATTGGGGAGACAAATAGTCACTAGACTAATGAACCTTTAACATGAGGAAAAATGGTGTTACCTCATGTAAACATAGTCCCAGTGCTCCAACCTAGCCTTGGATTCCAAGATGACCAAGAAGATATAATCTCATCCTTTAACACATTTGTTTGGAGGAGTTGGAGGAATGTAGAACACTACATAAATGCTACTAAGTATTAGAATAAGAAGAATTTAGGGTTGACAAATTAGAAAGAGTTGTTTAGGGGAGAGAAATCTAAAGAGTAGAAAGACAAGTAGAACATGAAGCTTGGAGGAAAAATTAATCTAACATCCTAGAACAAGAGAGGTTCCTCAAACATTCCAAAGAGCAAGGTGTGCAAGATCCTATTTTTGAAAAGCTTATAGAACTCAGTTTCCCCATCCTAGATGCACCTAGATGAAAGGGTGACAAGAAAATCTAGAGAAAACCACACTCACCTATTAGAAATCAAAATTATTCACATACCACTTGCTAGGTATTGGCCTTACATGGAGTAGTTGTTCCTCCATTTGTTAATTTTTTGCCATACCTTGCTAGAACAATCATGGCTACTCCCTGGGCAATAACAATAGGTCTGTTAGCACTAATAGCTTATCACCCACTCCCATCCAATTTGAGGAAGAATTTACCTAAATTTTTAGGTGATGGGAAAGTTACTACTGATGAACATATTAAGCCCTTTTTTCACAGCTACTCATATCTTAGGAGTATCTCATGAAGATGTAGCCATAAGGCTATTTGTAGAAACTTTGATGGAGAATGCAATGGATTGGTTTTATCATTTAGATGATGGTTCAATCACAAATTGGGATACAATGAGGATGGATTTTGAAACAAGATTAAAAATGATAGAAGATGAGCACGTCTTATTAATACAATTGACATCTATTAAAAAAAAACCTGCCATGAGTATGAGAGATTTTGTTGCAACTTTTAATAAGATCACTAGTAGAATTCTCATTGTTGATAGACCTACTACCAACAATTTGAAAACATTCTTCATAAGTGCAATGCCACTAGATATCAACTATGATCTAAGGAGATCCCATCCCACAAACTTAGCAGATGCACAAAAGAAAGTGGTCAAATTTGAAGGTGACTTGATCTCTACTAGAAAATGGAAACAAGAACTTCAAACCAAGGGAAGTTCCAACAATACTACTTCATCTGATGAAATGATTCAAAAGTTATCAAATGAGTTAGTGTTTTTAAAGAGGTAATTACCTAGATTTAATCACTCTTACCAATGGACCTACCAAAATCCACTAGGGAGGAATATTGATGGAAAATTTTTGTAGCTTACATGCTCACAACCAAGGTTGGCAATTAAGGTGGCACCTAAAAAAGAGAATATGTGTGTGTTTCATTTGACAATAGATCATGATAGTGAAGCTTCTCAAAAATGGCTCATATGATGCATTTGTTATCTGCTAATGAGTTGAATACTGCAACCCATTGCACTAGGTCAGATTTGTACTTAAATGGTGACTATAGAAATTTATTTTTGGAGTATGAGTTGGACTCTGAGCTTAAGGGTGAATGCTACACAACTATTGATTGAACTTCATACACAATGTTAACTTGGAGCCAAAAGCACAAAAATCAATCTTCCAATCATATTCTAGGAAGTGATCCCACCTCTTCATCAAATACTATTCACATTGATCAAAGAGCATCGATATCCCAAATAGGTAAAGAAAGGAATCCTTTTGATTTCATCCAATTTTGTAAAGAGTCAAGAATCCAAATCTCTCCCATAAACTATCTAAAATCTCATCCCTCTTAGTGAAAGAGATCAATAGATCACTATAAAGGAAGTGTTGTGGATTTTAATCATAATGTTACCACTGAAGAAGTAGATGAACCTTTGACATCTAACCTTTTTGATCAAGAAGATTCCACTATCTTAGCAACTTTTCCTGGGCAAAAATCTAACCCATTTTGCATATCACTATACATCAACAAATGCAAATTAAGTAATTGCATAATTGATTTAGATGCATCCAACAATGTGATGCCTTATTCTATAGAAAAGCCCTAGCTCTCACCCTCACTAAATTTCATGGAAGATGTTATTCAATGGATGATAAAAAAGTCTCGCTGCTTAGAAAAATCAAAGATGTTCAGGTAGCCATAGCTTCCCATCTAGAAAAGAAACTATTGCTAACTATCCTAGTTGCAAATATTCTGACAAGTTATGGCCTACTTTTAAGCAAAAAAATTTGTAGAGATCTAGGGAGAGAAATAAAATTAGATTGGTCTCAAGTAGTCATACCTATAGGAAGCAAGAAGGTTAAGTTGGAACCTGAAGAAAAAGAAAAATTTACTGTTTTAAAGTCAGATGATCCTAAAGCCCAGATTCTCTACCAAGAATTGGAGTTTGACAACTAAATGTTGTTTATTGAATATGCTCTAAATGAGTGAGAAATCAAAAATCTAAGAAATAAAATCCTAAGTGAAGAAGAAAATTCATCATCTATATGGACATTGGAATTTGATGGAAGTTGCTCCTCATTAGGATCTGGTTCTAATGTAGTGTTGATACCTCCTAAAGGAGAACTTGAACCCATGGCTTTCAAATTGGAATTTGGGAATATGAACAACATTGAAAAATATGAAGCTCTATTACTCAAGATAATAGATGTGAAGGAAAAGGGAATAAAGATCCTGAGAGCTCGAGGTGATGCAAAGCTCATTGTGAGACAAAGGGGTATTACTCTATGAAGAACCATAAGTTAAAAAACTGTAGAAACAAGGTCTAGGATGAAATAGAAGGGCTTGATGCATTTGCAATTGAATCAGTGCCAAGAGAGATGAATGCTAAAGAAGATTCACTGGTTGTTTTTGCCTCCTTATTGCTCCCTCACCTAGAATTTGAAGATAAGAAGTACCAAGTGGAAATTATGTGTCAAGCTCTATTCCTGATAATGCAGAATTCTAGCAAGTTTTTGAAGATGACAAAAGTCTACAATTATTTTTAGAAAATGGAAAAGTTACCTACAAAGACCAACCCAATAAAGGAAATCAAGAAGACCCTAACCAGAAGTGAAAGGAAAATCAAATTGATGAAGTCCAATTGTGAGGTAATATCATTAACCCATACTTTGTATCTTTGGAAAAATTGTTTAATAGGCATGATACCTACATAAAGAAAAGGAGGATAGAAAAGAGTCCTACTACTGGTGAATATGAAGGGGTGAATATTGGGGATGTACAAAGTCCTAAGATGATCAATATTGGAAAGTGTTTATCACATGAAGAGAAGGAAGTCACCAAAAAACTATTCATAGAATATCAAGATGTTTTTTCTTGGAGTTACGAGGATTTGAAAAGCTACAAATGTAGGAAAACAAAACATCAAATTTCATTGAAACTTGATGTAGTTCCCTTCTAATAGAAGCAGAGGAATTATGATCTAAAAGTAGTAGATGCTATATTCTGGGAAGTTGACAAGATGTTGAAGGCAAGAATCATTTTTCCCATTCATCACTCCACCTGGGTAGCTAATATAGTACTAGTTAGGAAGAAGAATGGAGAAGTACGGATCTATGTAGACTTTAGGAATTTGAACTAAGCATCCTTGAAAGATAATTTTGCTCTCCCTAACATATATTACCTACTAAAAATAGTGGTTGGAGCTAAAATGATGTCCATGCTTGATGGGTTCTCAGAATACAATCAAGTGGAAAGATCAACACAAAATGGCTTTCACCACTCCTCGGGGTACATTCACATATCATAGAATTCCTTTCGGTCTCATCAACATTAGTGCCACATTTTAGAGGTATATGAGTAAATATTTTGCCAATCTAAAGGACCAAATTATTGTTATATACTTGGATGATCTCACTATGTTTTCAAAGAAGAGAAAAAATCACATAGAAGATTTGAAGAAGGTATTGCAAAGGTGTTGGGAACATGCAATCTCACTAAATCCTAAGAAGCCTATTTTCTATGTAATAGAGAGAAAGCTACTTGGTCATATAGTTTCTCACAAAGGTATCAAAATCAACCCTGAGTGAGCCAAAGCCATTCGAAGGTTAAACCTGCTGGTAAAAAAATTTATTCTTTCCAGCTCTAACTCTCAAGTGCCCTAATTTATGAACAAAATTTGATTACAATAGCTTGTAAAGTGGCTTCTTGAAGATTTACTTTCCTCTAAATTATTAGGTACAGCTTCCCATTATGAAATTTGCAATGAATTTTGTTTATTCCCAAATTTAAACTGGGTATGTTCTTAACCAGAGAATAGGAGAGGAAAACTAAGTCAAACCTATAAGGAATTCAACTTAGGCAAGAAGTAACATTTTGAGGATTAATCAAATATAATGAACTCACACATCTTATGAATTCATATCTTATGAATATGCACTAAGATTAATTGATCTATCTAGGAACTAATTTATGAAGAAAAGTTATATTCAATGAAAACATCTAAAGAATCTCTTTGATTTTTAAGTGACAATTCATATCATCATCAACTTTTTGTATTAAAATAGGGGAAACAAAAACTCTGTCTATTCCTTCTTTCACTCCTAGATAAAGAGAAACAAAAAGCTAATAAAAACTATTACAAATGGAATAGAAAATGATTGATACAAAAATACCATTCAATTGACTCTGCAACATCAAGTCTTTCATACCAAAAATGTTCTGACCTTTTATTGATCTTTCATTATCAAACATATAGATTCCAAGATGACCATTACAATGGAAGTTTAATTGGTTCATCTTCTCAAAATTGACAAATGAAAAAGAGCGAGTTTGTCTGTTACAATGATTACAAAACAAAAATGGAAAGGGCATAATATGAATCACTTCACCTTCTTCCCTTTCTCTACCTTTTCCCTATAGGCTTTGGCAACAACAATGATCAGAATTAGCTCTTCATGCTTATGGACATGCACATTTGTGTACCTTAAGAGCCACTTAGAATGCTCCTGGGCCAGCTCTCTAATGGTGCCCAACCAATCTTGAAGTTCTTCCATAGCCAGTGCACACATCCACCATGCTTTTGAAGCTCAAAAATTATGTCCCAACAAATAGGAGTTATTCATGTCAGCTCATCTATAAATCTCATGAATTTTTCCTACGTAATAGTTACCCCAATTATTTCCTTCCTTTTTCCACTAGATTGTGAATCAATATGCAATCCTTTTAGCATTTCATAGTCTCTTTCATTTTCTTTCTTTGCTTTAGCTTCAGTTTCTTTAAGTCCTTTTGCCACCATAATCATTTTAGATTTGAACTGCATACTCTGGAACCACTCAACTAGGGGCTCATCTGCTTTGGGTAAAATCTTCACTTCAACAAACTCCTTCACTTTCATATGGATGATCATTTTCAACAAGGAGACACAATCATCACTCTTGACCTTTTCAATAGCCAAGGTAGCCCTATTTGATGATATATTATCTTTCTCTATTTCTAATCTTCAAATATGATTACCAATCTAGTTTATAATAGAGATTCCTTCCACCTTGATCTTCTCACTCCACTCTCTATTTATTTTCCTAAAATGCTTGTCTTCTTGAAGTTGAGATATAAGTACCTGGACATTTGCAGTAGTGGGGTTTCTAGTCATGGGCATCCCATAGACAATTGCCAACGGAGTGACCAATTGCCTAATATACTCATTCACTTCTTGTATCTCTACTTTCATCAGAACCTTTGACAATTTAAGACTTTCTATTTGTCCTTCAATCACCTCATTCATGGACTTCCATAAGTTGACTTTGGTATCATGTCTGGCTTCTCTGAGATCTACTGAATGCATGGTGAAATCATTTGTAGTCATATCCTCAATCCTTCCTTCTTTGTTAGGTTTGGCTATCTCCATTTTTGAATGCCCTATTTTAGGATCCTGCCTGAGGATAGATACGATCTTCTATTTCTTTGCCTTAGTCAATGTAGATCTAGAAAAAATAGCAAGGGATAAGGTATCCTTGCTGAGAGCACCTTCTTCTTTCCACTTTCTCTTCTTCTCCAAAGTGTTTTCTAACCATGAGTTTCTGCCTATCACCTTTGAGATTGTCCCAAGAGAATCTATGTTGAACATTTTCCTTTTGACTGGAGTAATTGTTTTTGTGGTCAAAGAGAAAGGGTTCTTTTAAGATTGAGAAACAAGCTTTGAGGACTCTTGGTCTTTCTCTATCTCTATAGTCTTGCTTCATCTAACTCAGTGGACTCACTATCACTACTTCCTCCATCACCTAAATCTACTACTTGCACATGAGGACTAGTTGGAAGGAGAAGTGCAGGGCTAGTAGATGGGACTAGACTACTAATAGGTGAAGGAATCGAAGTAGCAGTACTATCTTTTGGCTCCTCTACTTTCTTCTCAACTTTTGGTTGCACACCAATCACTAGAGAAGAGCCATCTTGACAAGTCTTTTTCAAAAGGAATATTTTTATTTGGAGGTTGGTCATCTCCACCCACTAGTTGAGTCAGTCCTTGAGTGATGGCTAGGATTACACCTAATGTGTCAACTTGTGAGGAAGTAGGGGTAGATGCTAAAGGAGCTTGAGTGGGGTGCTCTTACTTTAGATTCCTCTTGCTATAGTCCACTTGACCCACTTCCTAGTCCTTTTAACAATTTAGGCCATCATAATATCTAGATCCTCCCCAACATCTTGATAGGGCTCTAAACTAATAGGGTTATTTCTTAAATTTTTTAAATATGTATTACTATACATATTCTACCCATCATCTTTAATTCCTTTAACATCAAGGTTGATTTTATACATTTTTACTTGATCCATTGTGAGCCTGGAAAAAGCACAATCATGACTCTTAAACTCATCTCTGCAATTGGCCCAGTAGTCCTCAATAGTGGTGGCATGTTTGAACACACTACCAATTTAGAGAACATCTCTTGCATAGCTATTTGGATCAAACATAGGTTTCAAGAACTCATACATCTCCAATTGATGCTTCATTTTGAACACTTTTAGCATGTTCTTTTGATCAGAATGGGACTCATAGCTGAAAGCTCCTACCTTCATTGGAAACTTGTAACCTTTCTTCTTCAGACTCCCACTCAGCACATTCACTTAGATTGCTTGCCTCATGATCTCGATCAGCACAATCATATCATTTGGATACCTTGGCAGCTTCAAGGGGAACCCATTAAAAGCTGCAAGATGCAAATATGAAAAAGATGAGAATTGGATGAAAAAGCTTCCAAATTGACTAATAGCCACCATTGCTTCTAGACTGAATCTCCTCTATGGGAATCCTTGGAGCTCCCTACAAATTCTCATTATAAACACATCATTAACTCTTATATATTTAGCATAACTATTTTCCAACTGCAAACATGGGTAGAATTCATAGGACTTCACATCATCAAGGAAATTTTCTACCCTTGGGAGGCCTAGCAGAAACTGTAGAGAAGCTAGCATGTAAATTAGAAAAGAGGACAATATAGAAGTTGTTGTAGAATTTTGCAACATTGAGAGCATTGGATAGATTCTCACTTACCTCGTGAGCCCAGTCAATATATTGCGTATCTAAATAGATAACTTGTACCAAAAAGAAATATTGCTCAACAAAATTTAAAGCTTCTACCTCACCTTTCAAATTGTGCAAGAGAACCAATATGTCTATAATCTCAAGCTTGAGATTAGTACCAAAAAGGGTCTTAGGCTCTTGGATCTCTATAGCTTTTAAAACCATGACTGCATAATCTCCTTTCTCCAGAACATTTTCTTTGTGAAAAGCTCAAAGACAACTCCACCAATTGTCAAAGCTGAAAACTCCTCTCATTCTAGAATTCATAAACAATTCACCACTATTTGTCTATAAATGGAAATCAATATTGTATCATATGGCAATACAATCTACCTAGTGTCCTGGTTGTAGTGATTTATACATTCATAGATTAATCTTAGGTCTTAAACTACTACTAGGAAATTGGTTGCTTTAACTAGCCCACTTCCTCAGAGCTTCTTAGTTATGAGATGAATTGGCTCTGATCTTACTCTCTTTTGAAAGTCTTGCATATCATAGAAATAGAGAGAGGTGTCTATGAAATTTTGCAACACTGACTTGATTCCATTCAGCCCATCAAAACTTGTGAATCTAGTTGCTATTTTTTTCATGGGTGAATTTTAAAATCTAAGAAAGAAAGGAATGATAAATGCATAGATGCTAGCTTTTCAAAAAAAAGTTGTGCAAATTAATAGAATAACAATTTGAGTAAGAGTGATAAATTTTGTAACTGTTCATATATCTCTATATAGAAGTTTTAATCCATTTATAAATTTTTAGGGTTTGTTCCACAAACATGAATTAAAGGAGAGGTCCATTGTAGCAATAAATGCATATTTTCAATGGATAACTTGATGTCATTTTATTTTTCTATTGGGCCAATGGTAATTTTCTATTCTTCACATTTACTATCCCATTTTCCACTAAGTTTCAAAAAATTATAAACAGAGTACTTTGTAAGGAAATATTCGCCAAATCATATTCTACATAATAGATCTTTCTCACAATGGTTAGATTGTTTCCATAATCATCTTAAGGTTTTTTGTGTACAATTTGTTGGTTCCATCCACTTGCATACTTGATTTTCTTTAAAATCCAAAAAATTGTCTTTGTGGGTTGAAAACTTAACGAGGAGAAGAAGATTTTTAATTCTCCACCCAGGCTTTCCCTTTAACATTTCTTTTTGACTTATTCCTTCCTTTGGGTTTGAATATGTACATAAGGAGTGTGAAGCTTCATTAGGGGCCCACCTTTCATTTCCTTTCCTTTAGAATTGCCTTTTGCAAAAAGTAAACTTCATGGGTTGAAAACCTGCTGAGGAGAAGTCAATTTTCAATTTTTTGCCTAGGATAATTTTGAGAGTTGTGATGAATCTTTAATACTTCCTAAGGTAGATAATCATAAAAGAAATAGGAATTTATCATAAGGTACCTCATCATCTTCTTATTGTGGCTCATATGCGTCATTTGGTGCTCTTCATAGGAAATTTCCTTCATGGGTTGAAAACCTATCGAGGAGAAGGCTAAGTCCAAATTTTCGCAAGCTTCTTATTTTCATGGAGAAAATGATAGGCCACAAGTAGATACAACTCTTATGAATGATCATTTCATGTTATGGGAATCTCCATCGGATTAGGTACTAAGCTACCCACAAAACTCACCTCACAAAGGAAAACCACCTGGCTATGAAAAGTAGGGAAGGGGAAGATGACAAATTTGATGAAGACTCTTTCCACCTAAGGAGGCTTAAACTTAGACTTAGACATGCCTATGATTTTACTAGGACACAAACTTTTCCACTTTACAAAAATGGTTAAGGTATGAAAAGTGGGGCGACAAAACCTACCAGTAAACAAAATAGGAGTTAAGTCATTCTTCGAACAAGTGAATTTCCTCAAGAGGTTCATGTTGGACTTTGCAAAAACTACTAAGTGTATCATGGATATGATGAAGGGAAATTCATATTTTAAGTGGAATGAAGCTGGAAAGCAGGCCTTTCAAAATATTAAAATTGCTATCACTAATGCTCTAATATTATGCCACCTAAACTACTAGTTGGATTTCATAATCTATTGTTACGAATTTGAACACACCTTATCGAACATCTTTATGCAAGATAATAAAGAAGGAATACAAGCCCCTACTGCCTTCATGAGTATACCTCTAAAAAGTCATGAGTTGAAATAATCTCAAATCGAAAGACATGCCTTTGCGGTGGTCAAGGCACTAAAGAATTTTAGGTTCTATATCTTGCACTTGCATTATGTGGTTTATGTACCTCATGTAGTAGTAAAAAGTGTGTTAACTCAATAAGATGTAGGGTGCAATACTAGAGGAACATGGGTAGCAAAAACACAAGAGTATGACATTGAAATTAGGCCTACTAAGCTAGTGAGGGGTAATGCCTTATGCAAAGCAATTGCAGAAAATGAAATCATTGAAGAATCAGAGGAGTTGGGAGAGAAATAGTTAGTTTTGGCAGTAGGCCTACAAGACTCTTGGTCTGAGAACATTACCTATCTACTAACATATGGAGAATGTCCTGAAGGCATGACAACAAAAGAAAGAAGAGATCTCAAGATGAAAGCTTCCAAATACATGATTTGGGATGATAAATTGTTCAAGAGAGTTGTAGATGGTACTTTTCTTAGATACATAGATAAAAAAAAATAGGATATTTTTCTAAGAACATTCCATGATGAAACATGTGGTGGACATTTCTCATCCTTGGTCATGGCTTTCAAAATACTATGACAATGTTACTATTGGCTTGACATGTTCAAGGATGCCTACTCCTAGGTGTCAAAATGTGAAAAATGTAAGATGTTAATAGGTAGACCCTAGTTAGCTACTATGCCTCTTAGACCTATCATCATTAAAGGTCCTTTCCAATAGTGGGGTCTCTATTTTATTGGTCCTATCAATCTAACATCTAGTGTTGGTCACCAGTATGTTATAACTATAACTGACTACTTTACTAAGTGGGTGGAGGCCAAAGCAATCGAGAAAACTACTTTCAAAGTAGTTTGAAATTTCATCAAGGGTATCATGCTGGTTAGATTTAGTGTACCCATCAAACTAGTTATGGATAATGCAGCATACTTTTCTTCAATTGAAATCACTGATTTTTGTTTCAGGTATGGCATCAGAGTCAGTCACTCATCTGATTATTTTCTACAAGCAAATGGCCAAGTTGAATCTAGTAATGAGAATTTAATGAATATTATTAAGAAATTCATGTCAAAAAATCAAAAACATTGGCTCAAAAATATTCATGAGGCACTTTGGGCAAATAGGGTGATCCCTAGAGGCAAATTGGCATATCTTCTTTTGAATTGGTCTACGAGATTGAAGCTAGTTTTCCTTTACCCCTAGAATTGGCTACAAGAAAACTGAGGACATTAATTGAAGATGATATCTATAAATATGGATTGGAAAAGAGGATCTTGTACTTGAGAAAACTCGAAGAAGGAAGAGAAGAAATCATAGATCACATCAAACAACATCAGATGTGTGTAAAGAGCCTATTTGATAAAAGGGTGAGATCATGGAAGTTCATGGTAGGAGATAGTGTACTATTGTGAGATAAGTGAAGGGCATCAAATGGCATGCATAAGAAATTTTATGCTCTATGGAAAGGCCCACTCACTATTCATCATGCCTTTGGAAACAACTTATTTAAATTGGCATACGCAGATGGAAAAATACTACCCCTAACATACAATGGTCAAGATTTGAAGCTCTATCAAATTGAAAATTGAAAATAGGTAACCCCTATATTGTACTATAGTTACATTTAGTTTCCTTCCTTGTTTTATTAGTTAGGTTTCCCTTATTTTTCTTGCTTTCTTTTTTTTGTGTAGCTACCTTTTAATTTTGTGAAACCAAAGATCTTGGATTTCTTGCTTGGGCATGGCTTACCCAAGTCCCCAAACATAACTAGTTGTTTCTCAACTTTTCATCCTCTAACTGATTAGCAAAAGTGAATGAATGTGTTATAATGAGATGAGTGAGTTCTTAGAGGTGATTGAGTCTAGGTCTAATCCCTCTTAGGTGGAATGAATCTCCATTAGATTTCTCCTTTTTAATAGAAACAGAAGCTTGTTAAAATTTGGAAATCAACTTCTCCTTGGCAGGTTTCCAACCCATGAAGATGATTTCTTGTAAAAGGAACCAAATGATACACATGGATCAAAACCATGAAAATAGCAAGGCACCCTATAGAGAATCCATGTTCCCTTTGTGATTATGACCTTAGAAAATGTTTAAGATTTTTCAGAGCTCTCATAATCATCCCCAGCAAAAAACTTAGAACGAACTTCTCCTTGGCAGGTTTTTAACCCATGAACTTAGTTTTTTGAAAAGGCAGCTTAGAGTGAAAAGAAATGATAAGTGTGATCCTATAGAATCTTAGCACCTCACTTAAGAATTTCCAATCCCAAAAAGGATAATGGTCAAAATTTTAACTAAGAAAGGAAACATTGTCAGAGAAACATAAATTGTCTTCTCCTTGATGGGTTTTCAACCCATGAAGATAATTTCCTAAATTTTAAAGAAAATCAAGTTGGTAATCAAATTGGATCTGCAATTTGTGCATAAAATGTCTTAGAATTATAATAGAAAGAATCTAACCATTACAGAAAAGAGTTGATGATCAAAATTCAACTTAGCAAACATTCTCCCATGGAGTACTCTATTAGTAACTTCCCAAAATTTAAAGCAAAATGGGAAAGTAAATTATGGGAAGATACAAATTTATCGTTGAGCCAACAGAATGGTGAAAAGACCCCTAGGTATTTGTTAAACCCCCACATTTATTATTTCAATAGATCTCCTCTTCAATTCATTCATGTGGTACAAATTCTAAAGATCAAGGGATGAATCAAGGCTCCCATATAAATGGCAACATTAACAATTGAACAAACTGCTGCTCTTTCTTTGAGCTTCTATTCTATTAATGTGCATAACTTTTTCAAAAGGCTAGTATCTATTGCATTAGCTATTATTTTCACTTTCTCAATTCAAAACTCATTCTCAAAACAATGGCAACTAGATTTTCAAGTTTTGATAGGCTGAACATAAGAAAATCCCAATTGTAGAATTTCACAGATACCTCTCCTTATTTCTACAACATGGAGGATTTTCAAAAAAGAGTAAATTTTGAGTGGACTCATCCCATCACTGAGAAGCTCCAAGGATGTGGGTTGGTCTAGGTAGCTGGTTTTTTGGTTACAGTTTAGGCCTTAGAATTGATCTACAAATGTATACACTATTACAACCCAAAGACAAGGCAAATTGTACTGTTGGATAACATAGTGCTGATTTTAATTGACAAGCAAATTATGGTGAATTTCCTAGAAGTACTACAATGAGGAGAACTCTCAGACTTGACCTTTAGAGGAGCCATTTTTTATTTCTCCATGAAGAATATGATATGGAGGAAAGAAATCATCCAGACATGGTTACAAAAACAATGGAGTTCCAAGAGTAAGGTCCCTAAGACCTTGTTTGGAACCAACCTCAAACCAGATATTATTGATATCTTGGTCCTTCTGCATAGATTGAAAGGTGAGGTAGAAGCTTTAAATTTCATTGAGCAATATTTCTTTTTAGTGTAATTCATCTATTCTGACAACCAATATATTGATTAGGCTCATGAGGTAAGAAAAATTATGTCCAATGCTCTTTGTGTCATTAAGTTTTACAATACATTCTATATGTCCTCTTTCCTCATCTATATGTTAGCTTTCTTACAACTATGGCCAGGCCTCCCAAGAGTGGAAAATTTTCCTAATGATGTGAAATCTTATTAGTTTTACCCATACTTATAGTTGGAAAATAGCTATACAAAATATGTAAAAGTTAATGATGCATTCACTATGAGGATTTGCAGGGAGCTAAAAGGTTGTCTAGAAAGGAGATTCAATCCTAAAGCCATGGTAACCATCAACCAATTTGGGAATTATTTCATCCAATTCTCATCCTTTTCTTATTTGCATCTTGCAGCTTTCAATGGTTTCCCCTTGAGGCTACCAAGATATCCCAATGATATGATCGTGTTGATCGAGACCGTGTGGCAAGCTATTCAAGTGAACATGTTGAATGGGACCCTAAAGAAGAAAGGATAAAAATTTCTCATGAAGGTAGGGGCTTTCAGCTATGACACCAATTTGGATGCCAAGAACATGTTGAGGGTGTTTGAAATGAAATATAAATTGGAGATGTACAAAATATTGAGGCCCATGGTCTACCTAAATGGGTATGCAAGGGATTTTTTTCAAATTGGAAGTGTTATCAAGCACATTACCACCATTGAGGACTACTAGGTTGATTGCAAGAATAAGTTTGAGAGTTGTGATTGTGCTTTCACTAGACTAACTATTAATCAAGTGAAAATGTGAAAATTCAATATCAATGTGGAAGGAGTAGAGGATGATGATCAAAAAATGTATAGCAACACTTACCTCACTAAGCTAAGAGGCACTCCAATAAGTTCAAAGCCATATGAAGATTCTAATGAAGAGCTAGTTATAATGATGGCTCAAATCTATAAAAGGACCAGGAAATGGGTCAAGTGGACCATAGCTAGAAGGAGTCAGAGAAAAAGCACAATCGCTCAAGCTTCCCCAATAGTTGTAGTAGCTTCCTCATCCTAGGGTGGTACATTAGGTACAACCTTGGCCATTATCGAAGGGCTAACGCAACCATCAGATGGAGGTGATCAACCTCCCAACAAAAGTATTCCCTTAACTAAGACTTGTTAGAATGGCTCCCTTTTGGTGATCAGAACTCCATCTGAGGTTGAGAAGTAAAAAGGTGGAGGAATTAAAAGATGGTGCAGTCACTCTTTCCCTCTCACCTCATAGTATTCCAATCCCATTTTTAAGTGTTGTATTACTCCTTCTGAGTAGTCTCCAAGTGCAAGTAGTAGATCTTGGAGATGGTGGGAGTAGTGAGAGTGAGTCAACTAAATCTAATGAGGCAACAAAGAAGACTTTAGAGGTAGAGAAGGGCCTAGATTCTTCAAAGCTCATTTCACAAGCCCTAAATAATCCTTTCTCTTTGGCCACAACTTACCCCAATCAAGAGAAATATGTTTAGCATAGATTGTTAGAATTCTTTAGAATAACTGAGAGGGGGGGTGAATCAGTTATTCAAGGTCCAAATGCCGTAATAATACTTTTTCACTACTTTTAATGAATCCATACACTTTTCATCCATCAACCTTAAATCAATGATATTAGCAAGTTACAGTAAATCAACATACAAGATCAACACATGACATAATGATTTATGTGGAAACCCAATTTGGGAAAAATGACGAGTAACATGCTACTTGATTCTCGCTCTTCTAAAGTGATGCCTTGTTAAAGGCTTACAACACACTATTAAGTGTGACCTTGTTAGAGGATTTCACCAAACTGTTACGAATGGGCCTAGTTAAAGGACTTTAAAACATTCACTTGGAATGTCACCCTGTTAAAGGATTTATCTCATGGCTATTAAACCAACCTATATCCATAGGATTTAAACTAATTGTTACAATTGCTAGAGAGTAATGATAATGACTTTTTTATCTGATATAACTTACAACATACTTTGCAAATTTCAAATCACACTTTCAGTTCAATCTTTTTATTGGCTTCAATCACTTTAGCTCTGACTGCTTGTCTTCCTCTCAAGCTTCGTCTCCTTAAGTCTTCTTACTCATCATACCAATGCATCCATATCTGGGGTCTTCTTATTGAAATAGAGTAACTATGCTCTCTTTCCTCCTTAGCACCTCCTTCAGCATTTTATGCTTTCATGCTTGACCGCCTCTCTCTCTATTTTCTTCATGAACTTATGACTCCTTAAATAGAAATCTGATTTTCCTTTTTCGCTCAATTCTCCCTCTCCAATTTTAGGGTTTCAAATAGATTAGGTAGGATACAATGTATCTACCCCATATCTTGCTCTTATCTAGAAACTTCATCTAAAGTCCAGCTATATCTTTAAAAATGTTCTACATGGTGTTCTATGCCACCAGCTCATCATTCTTATCTTCCATTTAATTCACAAACTTTTAGATAACAACCTTGTTAGCTTAGATCTGGCGAATCTTTGATTTTCAAAATAATGCAGCAACTTGGCATTATTGGTTTACTGATGCTTGGCACCTCTATGTTACTCAGCACTATTGGTTTACTGGTGCTCGGGACCTCTGTGTTACTCAGCACTTGTATCTACTCAATACTTGTATTTGCTCAACACTAGTATTTGCTCAACATCTAAAGTTTACTCGACATCTAAAGTTTACTCAGCATCTAAAGTTTACTCGACATCTGAAGTTGAACTTGCTCGGCTTCAACTAGGAATCTATTCGACACCTACTAGCTTGCTCGGCTCCCTCTCTCTAATGAACTTAGCTGGGCTTTACAAAAGACTTAGCTAAAACCTTACATTTTTTATATATTTTAGTGTGCCCATTCTCTATATCTTATAGTATGTCATCAAATACACTTTTTCATCAATGGTTTAGCTGATCCTTGTACTTCATTACAACATCATAACTTCAACCTTGCTCTAGGTGTTCTAGTTACATCTCATTGATTGCCTCCTCCTTATCAATCAACTAATTGATAGTATTTGGATCACTAAAGCAATTGTCATTCTTGCAAGTAGAAAGTTTGACATCAATGACAAAACAATGATTGAGAACATTCTTTACCATTTCCATATATCATTTCCAACATAGATGCCCTTGGGACTACTTCCAAGGTGATCAACATAGATTCATGGCTTGAGGGCACCTTAGATAGAAAAAGAAAGAGGAGAGATAAAGGAGCTCCTAATAAGGAGACTTTATCTCTACCTATCCGCTCTAGATCAACATTGAGAAAAGTTAAAAAGCAAAAGAGTTTGTCCATTCTCAAACAAGATCCTAAAATAGGACATCTAACAATGGAAATTGCAAAGCCCACTAAAGAACGAAGAATCAAAGATATGTCTACAGATGATTTTTTGCTACATTCTATGGATCTCAAGGAGGTTAGACATCACACCAAGTTTGGCTTATGGAAATCAACAAATGAGGTAATAGAGGGACATCTTGAAAGCCTTAAATTATCAAAGGTTAGAATGAAAGTGAAAATCCATGAACTCAACAGCTTCATCAGGCAGTTGGTTACCCCATTGGCAAGCATCTCTGGAATGTCAAACACTAGTGATCCTACTGCTACCGATGTCCAAGTAGTCATCTATCAACTCCAAGAAGATAAACACTTTGGGAAAATAGGTGGAGAGTGGAGTGGGAAACTAAAGTTAGAAGGACTTACCATTATAGAGAAGATTGGTAATGCAATACTGAGGCTCAAAATAGAGAAGGAAAACATTTCAGAAAATAGAGCCACCCTGGTAGTAGAGAAAGCTAAGAGTAAAGATTGTGTCTCTTTACTGAAGATGATTATCCATATGAAAGCTAAGAATGCTATGGAAGAAAAGATCTTTCCTAAAGGAGATGAGCCTTCATTTGAGTGGCTCGAGAGCATGCAATTCAAGTCTAAGATGATCATGGTGGAAGAGAAAGGACTTAAGAAAATAGAAGTTAAAGTAAAAAAGGATCAATACATAGACTATGAACTCCTAAGAGGTCTACATATAGACTCACTAACTAGTGGACAAGGGAAGGGAATCATTAGATTATCCATCATGTGAATGAACTTCTCCAATTACATATATAGTTTGATGGAGATATCTTCCAGTCACTAGGAAAGAGTTTTTGAGCTCCAAAAACTTGGCAAGTGTGTACATGTGGCCCTAGAGGAAATAAAAGATCAGTTAAATGTTGTCAAATATTTAGCCAGAGAGCATTCTAAATGGATTTTAAGATACACTAATGTACATGTTCATAGGCATGAGGAATTGATTCCAATCATTGTCTTCGCCAAGGCCTATAGAGAAAAATCAAAAAAGGGAAAGAAGGCAAAGTGATTCATATTTCCACCCCTTTCATATTTTGATGTAATGATTGTAATGGAAAAATTGGCTACTTTCCATTTTCCATTTTGGAGGAGATGAACCAATTTCAGTTCCTTTTTTAACAGTCATCTTGGAATCCTCTATGTACTAGATTGAAAGATTAATAAAGGGTGAGCCAATTTTTGTTGTGAAATACTTGATCTTGCAAAGGAAATTGAATGGTATTTTATGTCAATTATTTTTTGTTCTATTCTATTTTATGTTAGTTTTGTGTTTTCTCTTTCGCTTGATTTCAATCTAGGAATGAACAGAGTTTCACTCCCCTATTTCTAAGTAGCAAACCAAAGATAATAGTATTGTTATCATAGGGTCAAAAGAAATATCTTTTGTGTTTTCTTTCAAGTTAGTTTTTGGATCTCTGTGGTTAGTTTCCTACTAGTATCAATTTAGTTTTAGTTAGCATGCATCATCTAATCATTATGTCTTGCAGGTTCATAAGATGTGTGAATTCATAGGCTTAGTTAATGTTAAAATATCAAGTCTTGCCTAAGTTAGTTCCTATTTAGGCCTAGCTTGGTTTTCCTTTTCTATTCTCAGGTTAAGAACACACCCCATTTTAGATTTATAAACAAACATAATTCATTGCAAATCACTATGCAATAGGGAGTTGTACCTAAGAATTTAGAGAAAAGTTAGTCATTTCAAAAAAACTTCCCAACTATTGTAACTAGATGTTGCTCATATATTTGGGCATTTATAAGTTAAATCAAAAGAACAATCTGTTTACCAACATTGCACTCTTCCAATGTTATCAAAATAAGGATGAGGAGAGTTATATTCATCCAAGGGATATTGATCCTACTTAGACTCAAAAGATAGAATATCCTATCATAGGACCACACTGTAATGGGCCACACCTAGGTTTTCTTGTGTTGCTTCGTTACTTTGGCATATGTAGACAAGAGTTGTCAAGTAATATCTAGCAATATGAGTCTATCGCATGGATACCTCACAAGCTTCTTGGGATTGACATTCGTACCCACTACCCTCAAATAAGTGAATGTTCTATATTGGATGTAATAGGCATCGATTTCTAAAATCTTTGTCGCTGCCTCATCTGACATCCTTTTTGCATAATACCCTTCAATGAACCAGATAATTACAAAAATAAAGGCATCATTCACTATTTTGTATTCCTTGTTGTGATCTAAAAGCTTTTTCTTCACTAATTGGGGGTACACTATATAAGGCCATACATCTTGTATGTTGCCCTTTTTGAAAAATCTTGGATAATTTGTTTCTCTTGCCACTAATATGTACACCAAATAAGATGTCATATAGAACTTATGGTTGTTCTTGACTTCCACTAGTTGCTCATCCAAATTCTTATTGAGAATTGAAGCCCAATCAATTGGCATCTTTGTTGTTCTTGTGGTATCAATAAAGTGTACCATCCATATGTCAAGTGTCCTAATGTTGGTAACCCCATGACTCTACTCAAAATTATTATGGAATATCTGATATCATCTTTCATATAGCCCCTTTTCATGTCCACCTTGTTAGGTTTGTGTCCAAGAGGAGTCTTCTCAATAAGATATGAGAATTGAATGATTTCAGATGCTTCCACTCCATGTTCTCTGTACCACCTTTCTGCCTAATGATATGTCAATTGTATATATTGATCTATTATCAAAAGATGAAATACCTTATCTATGTTCTTAGGTCTCAAATCTAACACGATATCTCTAGTTATGCTTTTCAAAACCCTTTCTTCTGAGACATAATTTTCTACTAGTGCCATGATCAATTTTGAAGACTGTACTAATATCGAGTGTGACACTACATTGACTATCCCTGATCTAATAAGAGTAGATATCTTTAGGGATCTCGTAGTAGGTTTGTTTCATAGAACTAGGAATGAATTCTAGTTGATATGGCTGAGCTCAGTATCTTAGATCTCAGAATAATTATCTTGGAAGCATGACTTTTTCAGAATGCCTTGAAACTTGAAAACTATTGGTTTTAGGACCATCTTTGAGGTGAGGGAGGATGATGAAGAAGTCATTGAATCTATAAAAAATCAAGATCCATTAGTCCAAAAGTGAAGAAAAATTAATCTACATAAACCCTAATAACAACCAAAATATAACCCAGAAACCTCAACTCTCAAAAACTATTAAAAAAATCTAAAAACCTATTTCTAACCCTGAAAAGTAAAAAAGAGCACACTTGGCACACCTTAGATGTGCACTAGGTGCACTTTCCTACTATGTTATACTTCAAATAATAAGGGTGTTCATCTAGCACACCTAATGGGGTGTGTTAGATGTGCACCCTTATAAAATGCAAAGGGATTGCAAAGTATTAAAAGGGGTGCGCACTTAGCACACCTTGGGGGTACACTATCTGTGCACCCTTTCTTCATTCAGAGGAAGGCTTGGCCTTAGTGAAGGTACATAGCTATGCACCTTGGATAGATGCATAACTACACACCTTTCACTAGGTGAAGGGTGTAAGTTTTAGTTTTAATTTAGTGTTTTAGTAATCTTAATTGAAAATAAGGTGCACATCTTTTGCACCTCATGCCTTTTATTTTTTACGTGTTGTGTGTGTAGGTACAAGGGTGGTTGGGCATAGCATTGCACCTCTTGAGTTATGGAGGTGTGTTTGATAGTGGCTTGGAGGAGAGAATAAGGTAAGGAGAGGGGGGGGAGTGGGTCCTAGCTTTTATAGACTTAGGCTCATGCGCACCTCTTGGAGGTGTGCAGCTGCACAGGTGCGTTGCTATGCACTTCCAAGGGAATGCATTTTCCTATAGAAACAAGCATGCGATTGTACCTAGTGAGGTCTACTAGGTGTTTTGGTACACCTCTCTCCTATGAAATTTTATTTTCTCTCTCCGAATTATGATTTTGCTAATCTAGGTTTCTAAGTAGAGTCCAGATTAGCTAAAAACACTAGGAAAAAAGCCCTTAAAAAGACTCAAACCCTAGACTAGGGATTCGAAAAGCTAAAAAATAAAGTAGAGGGTCCCCATTTCTACGTTGTGAAACCACAATAGTTATAGGAGTATTGTGCAACAAAGATGGAGGCCATTTGATCAAACAATCTAATATTCAAGGGGACTTTTGAGAACCACTTCATGGCTTGTCCTCACAAACTTCTAAGGAATAGGTGCATAAGATAGGTTGTCTCATGCACAAATTCCATACTTAAAGTATAGAATTGGCAAAGATGGTCTTGGGGATTGGATGTACCAAAATATTCATTATATTTTGGTATTTGCATATTTTAGGGAAAACGTGTCAAGATGACACTTCTATCAAGGGGGAGAGAGGACATATTGTCTCTAGACTAAATTTAGCTAGTTGGATTTTCCCTTGTTTTATCTTTTCCATTTCTGTTTGTAGGTCTTGGAGTTTTTGGGTAACAACCTCTAAGGTTGAATCTTCTTGATCCTTTTTGAGGTTGGATATGTTGAAATCAGCAGGTAATTTTGCACCTTCTTGTGCCAATGATAGCAAGTAATTCTCTTTATGTCTTTCAAGTAATCTTTCCAGTATATCAACAAATTCTAGGTTTTTTTGAAAGTCTTTGATCTTTGACTCAAGGTTATTCTTGCCCCAGATTTGGGATGAATCCATTTCATTAGAAAGTTATGAATTATGTTGTTCAAACAAGGGAGATTCTTTGGCAATGGTGGTTAATGAGAAATCAATGTGTACTATGGGATTATTGGTGTTTGAGGATTGTGCAAATTTTGTGATTTGCTTTGTTATTCTTGCACTTACTCACATGGGCAATCTTTTTGGTTCCGTTTGTTTATCACTTAGACTAGTGTTGCATAGTGGCATGAGATGTGAATGAAAACCCTTTAATCCTCTTGTATCTTCATGATGTGAGGATTATTTCTAGTTATAATGAAGTATCAAGCCATCTTTCAAATATTTTCTAGAAATGTCAATGGTGATAGGATCTAGCTCTATGAAGTCATGTGATGAAAGGATTTTTTGTCTATTTATTTTTGACTTGATGTATGAGGCTGGAGTAATGATGTTGGTTGGATAAAATCCCTTGGTGGGGTCATTTAAATGACTTGGATGATGAAAAATTTCTTGCTTGATCTTAAAGATTTTGGTCATTTTTAGAGTCCCTCAAATTTGCAGAGTGTAAATGGTGGAAAAGAGTATTCATATATGCTTTTTTTTTAAGGATATTTTGTACACAAGTAGCCACTATTTTACAAGTTCTGTCAAATGCATTGTGGAAAGGTTTGCATGTGCTATTCAATTGTTCAAATGCATCATTTAATTATGTACTAGGTGCTCCTCTATAATGAAAAAGTATTGTTTTAAATATAAATGCACTATTTCAGTGCTCAAATGTGTTGTTTTTTTGTTCAAATGTGTTTTTTTATTAGTCAAAGGCACTATTTTAGGTTTCAAATGTGTTAAAAGAGTAAAAATATGCATTTTTTAAGGTTTTAAATACATTGTTTCAATGTATACCACACTATTTACATTTTATTTAGGGTTGGTTTGTAGTCATGTCTGAATTTTCTTGAAAGTGTTGTAATATGAAGTTCTTTACCATGTATTAAAATAGGCACACTCAAGAATGGCAATAGAAATGAAACATTCCCCACACAAACCTAGAATAAGAAAATTTTCTTCCTAATAATGTCTTTCTGAGGCTAGTGACTAGGGGTTTTAGTGTTTATCTAATTATGTTCAAATTCACCTCTCTATGAAAGAGTGTTTTCCACTAATGTGAGGGAGGTTTGGTGCAATCTCTTTGAAGACTACTAGAGGAAGGCTATGTTTTGAACAAAATCAGCTTGCATTCAATTAAGAATATAAGATCAAAGGCAAATCTCAAGAGGTATGCCTTTCTATGGCTGAGTAAATTACCTATGGAAAAAGCATGAGAGATAGAAATTGAAAGTAGGTTTGGGAGTTTGATCACCCTAAAAGGGTGAGAGCATATCCCTACTACTCCAACTTCTCAAACACAACAAGAAGGATGTTCAATTGTGAGCCTTTAAACTAGGAGAACAAGAGGCTCCTATTTAGTCTGTGTGTTTGTACATTCCCAAATTGATTCATATTGACCCTTTTGGAAGGTTTGGAATTTTGATCAACTTCAAAGAGTTGAGAGCATAAGCCTAGTTTCAAGTAGGTTAAAGAAATCAATTTCTTACTTAGACTAGATTGTGAACCTTGAAAAGTTGTAGTTTAATTGACTAGAGTTTTAGGCCTGCCTGATTTGATGTTAGAAAATGTAAGGCATATTTCAATTGTCTTCATTCCCTTCCTATAACTTCAATGACATGGGAGTTCTTCTCATTCAGAAGAGACCTGTAAGCACCAAGAAACTAGATCTTTCAAATTAAATATGAATCTTTTTAGTTCTAATAAAATGAATTATAGAGCTGCTCATATGTGCTATAGTATTACTCAAATGAGTTATATAATCCTATAAAAGTGTTAGAGAATGTTGTAAATGCACTAGTAAATCTAGTAAATGTGCTAGTCAATCTTGCATATGTGTTATCAGATCTTTCGAATGAGCCATAGAACACTTCAAATGTGTAATAAAATAATTCAAAAGCATTAAGATAATGTTCAAAAGTGCTATAATATCAAAAAAATCTTAGATGTAGTATTTGTGAGGTTAGGGTCATCTTTGAAAGGTTGTTTCTCTAGTCATGAGTCTCCTCACATGTTCTTTATTTTGCAATAAGTCAGATCTACACAAGAAATAAGAGTAACACACAAATCTACAAAGAGATTGAAATAATAGAATGAAACATTAAATAAGAATGAGGATTTAAAACCTTGCCCCATGGTGGGCACCAATTTATACAAGTTGGAATCACATATTCATAAGACCTTGGTGTAGAGTGCAATTAGAATAATAATGATCTAAGATAGACACAAGAAAACATTTCCAAATAATGATTCTATGAGTATCTCATGTTTCCCTAACTAAAATTGCTAAAATTTCTCTTAGACCAGCATCTTAGTGATAGTTCTAGAATGGGATTATGCTATTAATAAAGATCTATGAAAGTCTTTATGAGATCTATATGAAGTGCAAGATAAGAATATAAAAATGCTAAAACAAATGTATGCATGAGACTAAAAAATGCTAAGTAATGTTAAATAAATACTAAAATGATGTAGAATTGTTAGAATCTGAAAAGATTGATAACCCAGAAAACTAGTGCAAAGAATAGATATCTAAACTATGAATGCAAATGATACAAAATCAAAATAGCAACATAGAGTTAGTCTCCAAGAGAGTAATGCAAATTCTAGAAGAAAAATAACATTAAGAGGATGAAAATAAAATTGATCACAAATACAAGCTAGGTAGCATGCTTATATAGACTAGAAAGAGGGAGGAGGTGGCAACACCAACCAATGAGGAGCAACCATCTATCAGACTAAAAATAGAAAAGTATCTTCCTAAGATAGCTAATGGATGCTCACATGTAAGAAGGTGACACCTCAAGACCACTTTCTAAATAAGGCATGCTTTATTAACTTAAGCAAGATTATTAAAAGTGTAGGAAAAACCTAGCAATATAGGGAAAAATAAATAACCCACTAGGAAATTTAAAAACTACACTAGCACCCCCCCATAAGTGAAGCTTAGGTAGATGTAGAAATGGGTCCTGAAAAGTTAAGCCTGATGAGGTACCCCTAGACATTAAAGTCCCCCAAAAGAGATAGAAAAGAGACTCCCCAAAAAAAATTAGGACTCCAAGTGAGAGAAAGATATCCCCCCAAAAGATGAAGCATCATACAGCTCCAGCAAAGCTCGCAAATTTTGTTCGATAGATCCACTTACATCAAACAAGTTTTCTTACCTTAGGAAGAGGGACAAGATCCCAAGTGTGGTTCCTCATCAAGTAACTATACTCTTCCTACATAGTTGTATCCCACTCAGGAATACCAGAAGCCTCATGAAAGGATGGTGGATCTGAGGTAGTAACAATGAAGACATGTGGAGCATCCTAGAATTGTGAATAAGTCCACTTGGTGTCTAATGGATCCCTAACCCAATCATCTACAGACTGCAAGATCTATCTAGCCCAAAGTAGACCAAAAGATGGAGAATCTAGAGGAGAATCATCAACCTATGATTGATGACTAGGAGAGGAAGGAGGTGAGTCCTTTGAATCACACTTTGCATCAAAAGTAGAGGTAGAAGATAGCTGAGGTGAATCTGACTCATCAAAAGATTTGTCATGTATTCCAAGTGACTCCAATGTCAAAGTAGAAGGAGTTGGAAAAGTGATAGAAAGGGAGCTTGAAGGTTCCTCCTCAAACTGAACACTCCTCTCAATGAACAACTCATGTGTAGTAGGGTGGAGCAACTAATAACCCTTCACACCATCAGGATTCACACCATCAAGATAACCTACAAATATGCAAGGTTTGCTCTATAGATCTAAGGCCTTGCATTTCTCTACAGGAATATGGGCCCATGCAGGAGAGAAAAAAACTTGAAAGTGCTTAACTAATGGTTTCTAACCATTCCAAGCTTTAAAAGGATTAACTCCCTTTAAGGCTTGGTGAGGAACATGGTTTTGGATATAATAAGCATAGTTAATTACTTCTACCCAATACTATGGTGCAAGAGATCTTGAGTGAATCATACAGTTTTCCATTTCCTTCAAGGATCTATTCTTCCATTTTGCAACACTGTTCTACTAAGGATTGTATGGAACTGAATGTTGTAAATCAATACCCTTTGAAGGGAAAAATCTTTCAAACTGATGGTTGACATACTCACCACCATTGTTCATGCACAAAACTTTGATGGCTTTCTTGGATTGCTTCTCTACAAAAGTTTTGAAGTCTTAAAAATGATCAAATACCTCTAACTTCTATTTGAGAAAGTACACTCAAGTATATCAAGAAAATTCATCAATGAATGTGAGGACATATTGGGCCTTGGTGAAAGAAGGATGTAGAAATGGACCAGCCAAATCATTGTGAACTAACTCTAGTATCTGTAAAGCTCTCCATGCCTTAATTTTGTCAAACTTTTCCTTAGGATGCTTACCAAGAATATAACCTTGGCAAACACTGCTTGAGAACTAAACCAAAGGCAACCCTGTGACCATGCTCTGTTGGTTGAGCTTATGCAAATAGTAGAAGTTAAGATGGCCCAACCACTCATGCCATAATTCACTCACATCATTAGAGTGAGTGAGAAAAATAGATGAAGGAGAATTAGGAACAAAGAAAGAAAATAGATAGAGTCATGACTGATGATCTTCTCTTCCAACTACAACTATAGAATCACTATGCAACTCACATATCTCCACTAGATTAGGAGTGAACTCAACTCACTTGCCTAAACCTTTGTGAGTGATCTAGTATACTGATAGGAGATTAGTTGATAATGAGGGTACACAAAGAAAATCATGGAATGTGTCATCCCCCACATCAACATACCCTCTCCGATACACCTCAATAGGAGTGTCATCACCCATCAAAATAGAAGGCATAGTACATGGCTCCAAGGATGCAAGTTCTTCCTTAGATGAAGCCATGTGGTGCAAAGCACCTGAGTCAAGAACCCAAGTTGATGGTGAGGAAGCAACTACAACAAGGGCCTTGCCCTTTCCTTTCCCCTTGTTGTTTTCTTTTTCCTTGTTAGACCCTTCATTAGAACTTTGTTTGATAGACTCGGGAACACTAATATTATTCTTCTCAAGAATGTATGTCAAGTGATCAATTTGTTTCTTCAAAAATTTATGTTCATCATGACTAGGTCTTTTAAAATAGGAATATTTGACCTTTTCTTTCTTAGTCTTATCACCCTTGGAAGATGGGGTATCAATAGTTGCTTTTGAAGCAACCAGTATCTGATCCTTCTTTTCCTCACTATTATTTTGTTTCTCATCCTTACTATTGTTGTTACTACTTTGTTCTTTTGTGCCTTGGTTGGCAGACAAGGCATGACTTAGAGGACTTAAGAGTGCCCATATGGATTAGCTTGTCTTGTTCTCGAGTGAGATTGATAGAAAAATCATCTAAATATGGCATGGTGAATTGAGTACCAAGTGCACCCTTAGTAGTATAGAAGGTAGAGACAAACATAGAATACTTTGAGCTTAGCTTAAAGAGAATACTAAGGGTTAGTTGTTCATCTTTCTTTTCAATTCCATATTGTTTTAACTACAACCTTAGTGACTTCAATTTAGTGAAGAAATCCTAGATTGTGTTGAAATTGCCTAGACTTAAACTAATTAGTTCATTTTCCAACATATGACCCCTCATTGAATCTTGTGTGCCAAATAGTGTTTCTAGCTTTAACCATATTTCATTTGGTGTATTCAAAGATTAAATGTGAAATAAAAAATCAAGAGAAATAGAAAAACACAATGTTCCATATGCCTTATCACATTTGTTAAACCACTTAGGCTTATCTTCATTTTTATCAGGTTCAGTTTCAAGTCCCATAGTTATCCTATTTAATCCAACTTTCCTTAAGTGAATTGTCATGCGATATTTCCACTCAAAGTAATTTTATGGAGTTAGGATGGGCATATTTTCTTGATCCATGATGAAGAAATGCAGAGAAGAAATGTGAAAAAAAAGAGCACAGCCATGACAATGCACACCCCCCCCCCGCTTTTACTCAATCAAAGGACCCCCCTTCCCCTAAGAAATATGATTTGGTACTTTATTTTAGCACATTTACAACTACCACTAGAAATAAATACTAAGTGGTCTTAATTTCAATGCATTACAAACCCTCATGAAGAGCATATGTTGAAAGTGAAACTTGGGGATAATAATCAAGGAAAAAAATAGCACAACTATGATCTACTCAAAAAATTATGCACTTTCAAAAAAAGAATTGTCTCGACACAAGATCATATGAGAAAGTTATGATTCTCTGAAATTTCCAAAATGAGAACTATGCACAATCATGGCCAAGAATCTACAATTTCTAAAATATTTATGCATGAAAATTAGAAAAAAAACTCCACTACTAGATAGAGCCCAAAAAGCTAGCCAAATTCATAATAAGAATTGTCAAAATTGGAATCTGTATGAGCAAGGACAAGGCATTTGAAAACTACGTTCAAATCTGTGACTACCAATAGATAGGGGTATGATTGTATCTTTCCATGCTCAATTCTATAAAATAAAAAGATTGCATGCAAAAAATAAAAGATATCTAGATGGTTTTTTGGTGCTGCAAACAAAACCTAGAAAGATTTTTTCTTGTTGATGTACAAAAGATGTAGTTGTAGTGCAAATTAGATGCCTTTAACAACAAAAAATGGCCCCAACAACCAAGAAATGACCCCAGTAATGAAAAGATGACATGAAAATGTTGAATCAGCTTCCTAAGTCCATCAATGGAATGTTGGAACCTACAATACTGATTGAAAACTCCAAATATGCAAGTTGGTTGTCAGATTTGAGATTGAAACCCCAGAGATTAAAAACTTTTTTGTCAAAACATTTTTGATTCTCAAGATCATCTAAAGATGCAAGAGAAGAGAATACTTCATTTCTAAAAAAATTATAATAAGATTTATTAGCCCCCCTGAATCTCTCAAATAAGGAAACTAAAATCTACTCTTGCACATAGAAAAACTCGGATACCATGTTAGAATCTGAAAAGATTGATAACCTAAAAAACTAGTGCACAGAATAGATATCTAAACTATAAATGCAAATGATACAAAATCAAATAGCAACATAGAGTTAGTCTCCAAGAGTGTAATGTAAATGCTAGAAGAAAAATAGTATTAAGAGGATGCAAAAGAAATTGATCAGAAATACAAGCCAGGTAGCATGCTTATATAGACTAGGAAGAGGGAGGAGGTGGCAACACCGACCAATGAGGAGCAACGATCTATTAGACTAAAGATAGAAAAGTATCTTTCTAAGATAGCTAATGGATGCTCACATGTAAGAAGGTGACACCTCACAACCACATTCTAAATAAGACATGTTTTATTAACGTAAGCAAGATTATTAAAAGTGTAGGAAAAACCTAGCAATGTAGGGAAAAATAAATAAACCACTAGGAAATAAAAAACTACACTAACAAGAATGACATTAAATCTCCACAACAATGATGCTAAATGGACGATCAAAATGATAGCTCTAATATGCCTATAGTATAGTTGCATAAAATTTTGGAAATATAAGAGTAACTAAGAGGGGAGGGGTGAATCAGTTACCACAAAAATAAATTCCAGATCCCTTATATGTGAGTAGAAAACATAAACTCTATAGAAATTGTTGTCACTCAGTTAACGCACAAGCACTCGGTTAACACTATCAATATGTTATAACTCAATAAGCACTATAATATCAACTATTACTTGGAAAATACTAATCATAAAGATCTTAAGATATTAAGTGTGATTAACCTTAATTTAGTTGCACACACATAAAATAAATAGCATGAACACAAGTGAAGCCAATATTTAACGTAGAAACCCAATTTGAAAAAAATCACCAATTGCAACTAGTTACTATTTTTCACTCTTCCAAAGTGAGCCCTATTAGGATCCAACCCTATTAAAGGTTACAAAACATGTTGTTAGGTGTGACCATGTTAGAGGATTTAATCACTCAGTTAGGAGTGGCTTTCTTATAGGTCTTTAGACACTTCAATCTAGAAATGGCACCTTGCTAGAGGATTTGGAAAATAGTTGTTAGGCTAATTCTATTAAGAGATTTGAATCAATACTACAATAGTTTGAGAGTAACAATGATATGACCCAATTGCTGATGCAACTGTATTGCTGATTTTAGATCTCAATTATAGCTCAAACACTTGATCCTTCCTAATCAGATTAATCAATGCAGCACAACAAAGATATTTTTCTTATCCTTCTAGTTCACTTCCTCTAAGAATATTTTTATCTTCCACACATTCTCACTTATCTTCAATCCTCAACTCGACCTTGTACTTATATCATATACATTGTTAAGTCATCTTCAATACAACTTATAACAATAATTCAGATACATTGTCAAGTTGGCTTGAATACAACTTATAACAATAATTCTTCATCTCTTTAGTTGGCTAGAACCAACAAAAAAATCCATTAAACTCAAAATTCCAAAACAAGAAAATCCTTTGTTAGCTAGCCCAGCTTGGTAGAAACTAACTTTAAAATGATTTTCCTATGTTAACCAAGTGAACTTGGTTAACATTGTAATTTCATAATCTTCTTTTACTAACTGAGTAAGCTCATTTAACACTGGTTCCATCCAACTTCTCCTTTGTTAATTGAGTGAGCTCAATTAACACTGAACTTATGTGAGCTTCTCTTTGGTGCCTGAGTGAACTCGATAGAAACTATCTTCTGAACTTGGTAAACATTGGAATGCTAAGCAAACACAGGAAACTATCTTCATCACCCGAGTGAGCTTGACATACATTGACTAGTAAAGATATGAAATTTTGTGTAACATCAGAGAAAATATACAATTAATCATTTTTTTCAACAATCTCCCTCTTTGGCATTAATGGCAACACAACATGTCATAATACAATAAAAAATTTAGAGATAAACAAAAGTAAGGATAATATCCTTAGTTTCATTCTGATTCTCATCCATGAGAACTCTGTCTATCAGTGTGAACTCCCTCTAACATCAATCTCTCCCTCTAATTTTAGTTTATCCCTCTGTTAGCAAACTCTCCAAGATTCTTCTTCATCAAACTCTTCCTCTTTGACATCTTCAAACATTCAAAAAAAATTCTCTAATATAGAAAAATCTTTGTTTACAAAATTTCTTATGATATGATAGAAAACTTCTCCCTCTTTGACATCTTATGCTATAGACAATATTCAGTGAATTTCAATGCACCTAATGTACTAATTCATATACAATTTTCCCTTTCATTATTGCATCAATTTAATTGATCTTTGAGAATACTCAGTTGATGCATCACTATATGTTGTTAAGTTAGCTTTAGATAGGGAAATAATCCCTAGCTTGCCTCTTATATACAAAAATGCATCCTTAGGTAGTGGCTTAGTGAATATATCTACAATTTGTTCTTTAGTATTCACATATTCCAATCTCACCTCTTTTTCTTACACTAATTCTCTTAGAAAATGATATTTTATTTCAATATGCTTTGTCTTGGTATGCATCATAGGATTCTTTGATTATTGATTGCACTAGTGTTATCATAGAAGATAACCACTAGATCCTTGATTTCTACCTTCAAACCTACCAGCAATTGTTTCAACCAAATAATATTGGAATAATTGATAACTGTTGCAACATACCTTGCCTTTGATGTAGATTGAGAGATACAATTTTGCTTCTTGCTTGTCTAAGACACTAGTCTCTTACCAAGAAAGAATGCTCCACCATTGGTGCTATTCCTATCATCAACACTTCCTGCCCAATCTGCATCAGTGGCTTTCAAATCTAAGTTGCCTCCTTTCTTGTACCATAATCCATAATCTTCAATACCCTTTCAATATCTCATGATTCTCTTTATTGCCATCATATGATTTTATTTAGGATTAGCTGAAAAAAAATTCCACCATACCAACTGCAAGAGCAATATCAGGCCTAGTATGTACTACATACTAAAATTTTTCAATCAGAGATCTATATGTGGTCTAATCTACCTCCTTAGAATCAAAATTTTTGGAAATCTTATGTCTAGTAGATGTAGCTGTTCCAACTGGTCTTGAATCCTCTATTTTGAACTTCTTCAATATCCCCTTGATATGCTTTGATTGAGTAATATAGATACCATCTTTCTTCTATTGAATCTGCAAGCCAACAAAGAATTTGATTTCTCCAAACATTGACATCTCAAATTCCTTACTCATTTCCTCTAAAAAATATTTGCATAAATCATCATTTATGGTAAACAATGTATCATCAACAAAGATTTTTGCCAACACAATTTTCTTATATGTTCCTTCTTTGATGTATAGGATGTTTTATCATTGTTAGAAATAAGAATTATTGAGAGGAGGGGTGAATCAGTAATCTGAAAACTTTAGTCACCAACTAGATATTATTTATTACTTTAAACCATACATAAAAAATTAATAAAGTAATGTTGAATAGTAACAGTAACCATGCATGAAGCTAACTCATAACACCATATTTTGTTAACTAGGGAAACCCTATCCAAGGGAAAACCCCAATGGAGATGATACCCACTAGATAATATAATCATATATAAGTTCCTTATTAGAGGATGGACCCTATTATGAGTCAATGAACAAATTTAGTATAGAGAGTTCCTATTAGGAGATTCCAACCCTATTAGGAGTTGTAGTATAGTAGATGCAAGATGAGCCCACTGCCCAAACATAAACTTCCAATCACAAGAAGAGCTCACTGCCCAAACAAGTAATTAGATTTTTGGAATATATATTCTTTCTTAGTTCGATGTCAGATCACAAAATAGCTTCAGAAACTTCACATATATCACTTTCACAAAATTTCACATACAATTGCTCAACACAACTTCTCCAAGATAGCATGCTTGAATTCACAAGATGTCCTTTACATAAATATCATGCCTTTGCAAAAAATGTTGCTAGGTCAGGTAAGATCATAATATACTTTTCCAACTTAGAGAAACATCTAGGATGTCAGCCCTAATTGGACAAGTAATTATTTTGTAAACAAAATAATTCCTTTCCTTTAATTATGTTATCCTACTTCATTGGTAAAACATGAATATCTCTTTTTTGTACAGTCTTTACTAACTTCCAAGGTTATACACATCATCATCAACATGTATACAATCTCCATCTAACTTCGCTAGTCATAATATGATGTTAGCAACAAGTTACATACAAAACAATACATTGTTGTATACCAAATTCATATTTAGACAATTTTTTGAGTACCAAAAGCTAAGTGTCTTTATTTCTAAGGTTTCATGTAAGTATGTATATTATGTGTTGTCATAAATGACAAAAATTACATATCTTCATTAGCCAATTTTCAAAAATCTCCCCCTTTGGCATTGATGGCAACAAAATAGGAAAAATTAGCTAAGTATCAAAAACTTTTTTAAAATAACACATTAACATTACATCTATTACAACTTGTCCATCTTACATATGCT
The DNA here is from genome assembly GCA_028749045.1 of Cupressus sempervirens. Taxonomy (NCBI): domain Eukaryota; kingdom Viridiplantae; phylum Streptophyta; class Pinopsida; order Cupressales; family Cupressaceae; genus Cupressus; species Cupressus sempervirens. The sequence goes on along the minus strand of CM053792.1, from coordinate 918,896,444 downwards.
CCCCCTTACAATATGATTTCATATTTTACAATTTTATCTTCTCTTTACCTAATTTAAAATTTTCTTATGCATTTCTCCCCCTTTGACATCAATTACAAAGGTTAGAATGTCAAAAACTATCCAAGAACTATCCATCTATTGTCAAAATCTCTATAAACATCTACCTTAAACTAATAGTATCTTCATGCAATCATCAAAACTTTCCTTAAGATTTCTCATAGTTTTCCATATAATCAAACCTTTTTTTTATCACTAGTCATATGATGAGTAAAACCACTATTAATAATCCATGTATCATTTTTTCTAACATGAGAGATAAGTGTCATCTTATCATCTTCATTATTAGATTCATCTTTAACAACAATATAAACTATTTCTTCATCATCACTATTGTCAAAATCTTTAAATATTAAATAAGACTTCTTACCTTTATCCTTGTAGTCCTTGTAGTTTTTGAAATCCTTCTTGCCTTTGTACTTTTTGTTCTTCTTTTCTTCTTTGTCTTCTCTATTTGGACACCTTGCAGCAATGTGACCAACTTCTTCACAAGAAAAATAAATTAGAGGAATTATACCTTTGTACTTTCCTTTTCCTTTGGGATATCTTCTTGCAAGCAAGGCTTCAATATCACTGTCAAAACCACCTTCCTCTTCACTTTTAGATTATTTTCCTTTATATTTTGCAGCTTTCTTCTTGAGTGATAACTTATCTTTAAATTCAAACTCAAGATTGCTAGAACTAAGAACATGATTATCATGGTTATCTAGCTCAAATGATGTCAATCTCCCCACTAGAGAATCCAAATTTATCTTATTATTGGCATCACATCTCATCTCTTGAATAGGTGACACTCTAATTACATAGCTAGGAAGAAGGATTATGAGTACCTTTTTTACAAATGTCACATCATCAATTTTCCCTCCAGAGGCTTTGATTGCACTTACACTAGCTTTGATTCTCTCAGCATATTTTGCAATGTTTTCATCTTTTGTCATCTTCATCTAATTGAACTGGCCTTGGCTCATCTGACATTATCATCACCTCCATAGATATGTTTTATTTTGATCCACATCTCATGAGTAGTAGTACACCTTTTGACTTCATCAAATTTAGAATAGTTAAGAGCAGATGCAATTTCAATCATCATAATGTTATGATTCTTCTTTTCAACAATCTCCTCAAAAGTCAAAGTTCTAGTAGGAACCTTATACTAGGTATTCAAATATTTTAGACCTGAATCACTGATGGTTTCTAGATTTATCTTCATAAGTTCCTTCCATGCCTCAAAGCTATCTTTGTTCAACTTGGGAATCTCTCTTCTGTAAGATGTCTTCATCTTTAGCTTAGGTCCTTGAAACATTCTCTGCAAGAACCAAAAGCTCTAATACCAATTGCTAGAAATATAAGAGGAGTAACTAATATGGGAGGGGTGAATCTTTTACCACAAAAATAAATCTTAGATCCCTTAAATGTCAGTACAAAACATAAACTCTACAGAAACTGTTATCACTCGATTAACACTATCAATATGTTGTAACTCGACAAGCATTATAATGTCAATTGTTACTCAAAAAATACTAAACATGTAAATCTTAAGATATTAAGTTTCATTAACCTTAATTAACTTAGTTGCATACACATAAAATAAATAGCATGAACATAAGTGACACCAAGATTTAACATGGAAACCCAATTCGGGAAAAACCACCAATTGCAACTAGTTACTATTTTTCACTCTTCTAAAGTGAGCCATGTTAGGAGCTAGCCTTATTAAAGGTTACAAAATACATTGTTAAGTATACCCCTATTAGAAGATTTAATTACCCTATTAGGAGTGGCATTGTTAGAGGTTTTTAGACACTTTAATATAGAAATGCCACCTTGTTAGAGGATTTTTAAAATAGTTGTTAGGCTAACTCTATTAAGAGATTTGATTCATTGCTACAATGGTTAGAGAGAAACAATGATATAACTTGATTATTCATGTAATTGTATTGCTGATTTTAGATCTCAATTTTGGCTGAAACACTTGGTCCTTCTTGATCAAATTAATCATTGCAACCAAACAAGGGTTATTCTACTTAGCCTTCTAATTTGCTTCCTCTAAGAATGTTCTTATCTTCCACACATTCTCACTTATATTCAATCCTTAACTTGACCTTATAATTATATCATATACATTATCATGCTGGCTTGAATACAACTTATAAAAATAATTCTTTATCTCTTCAGTCAGCTAGAACCAAAAAAACAAATCCATTAAACTCAATATGCCAAAACAATAAAATCCTTTGTTAGCCAACCTAGCTCAGTAGATACTAACTATGAATGATTATCCTGTGTTAATCAAGTGAATTTGGTTAACACTACAACTTCGTATTCTTCCTTTGGTAACTGAGTGAGCTTGGTTAACATTGGTTCCATCCAACTTTTCCTTTGTTAACTGAGTGAGCTTGGTTAACACTAAACTTCTATGAACTTCTTTTTGGTGCCCGAGTGAACTTGATAGACATTGTCTTTTGAACTTGGTAAACACTAGAATGCTCAACAAACACTAAAAACTATCTTCATCACTCGAGTGAGCTTAATATACACTAACTAGTTAAGATATGACATTTTTTTGTAACATCAAAGATAATATACACTTAATCAATTGTTTTAAACAAAAACTTGGGTTCATTTTCTCTTGATTTTCCCTTGTATTTATAGGATTTTAAAAGGGGGTTGGTGTAAAGATCTAGGTTTTACCTTTCACTAGGGGTAAGAGTGAAACTAAAAATATCTCACAAAACCCCAAAAGGAGTAGTCCAACAAAGTTGGTTTGTGAGGATAAATAGGGATTTTCAATTCTTTTAAATTTGAAAAAGGTGGATTTCACTTTTGAGAGGGTAAATTATTTAGTTGATTTATTAAATGTTGTATTTATTTTCAACTTTTATCTTTACCTTTTTCCTTTTTATTTTATTTTATGATTTAGGTTTGCTCTTTTTAAAAGTAATTTTGGTCTTTTTGAATTTGATCAGGATTTAGGTAATTAATTAACCACCCAAATGGCTTGATATTTTAATTAATTTGAAAGTTTGATATTTTCCTCATTTATCATATTTTTTCTTTAAGTTTTATTTGGTTGAGATTCATGTTGTTTTAGATATTTTCCAATTTTAGGGTGTCTATAGTGACTAATGCAATTATTGGAAGAATTTGTTAATAATTTTCTTTTACATCGTGGGTGCTTTGGTAATAATGAAGGGAAATTTCAAGTATCAAGGGCATACTTTTTCATTATTATACTCTTAATTTGGCATGTATTTTGGGTATCTTTGAAGGTTTTTTTGGTTGAAAAGATCAAGATTATTCCTTAATGGCATTGCCTCCGGTGTTCTCATTTATTTTCTTAGTACCAGTTCCAGCTAGTCTTCTATGATGGGGGGTGAGCCAAGGAAGTAGGAGTCATCAAATTGCAACTTCTCAAAGAAGAAGAAACTTGTTTGGGAACAACTAACTAAAGGTAAGGTTACTTGTTATCTTGACAAACTCTATGGTTTTAAGCCACATGTCATAGAGGATTTTTTTAGGAACTGGTATGGGGATAAAGTATGTCTTTATGGAGTTTCAATTACAATTAATTAGGAGTTTTTAGCTAGAATTATTGGGCTCCATAATACTAGGATAAAGATTAATAAGGAAACTAATATCTCTAATGCAATATTGAAGAAGTTCCCTAAAACACTAGAGGAGGAGAAGAAATTAGTTAAAGTGGGGGATTATTTTTACCTAGAGTTGATCAAAGATATATGACACATGTTAGAATGATTAGAATAACTAAGAGGGGGGTGAAGTAGTTATCCTCAAGTATAGATGTACATATTCATCTTTTAACAAGTTCAAACAACTTATTCAAACTCATAAACCCACTTGGCAAATATATTAACTTAACTTATTCATTCATCACTAGTTAATTGTTTAGTATATGTCGACTAACAGAAATAAATAACAATAAATAGCATGCATCATGAAAATAATATTCACACATATATGATACCAAAATTTAATGGGGAAACCCAATTTGGGGGAAACCACCAAGTAACATGCTACCATTTTTAACTCTTCTAAAGTGAGCTCGATTAAGAGCCAACCTTGTTAAAAGTTACAAAACACACTATTAGGTGTGACCCTACTAAAGGATTTAATCATCCTATTATGAGTGGTCTAGCTAGAGGTCTTTATATCATTCTATTAGAATTTCACCTTGATTAAAGGATTTTACTACCATAATGGTTAGGAAGTAACATCTAGGTTTGATATGTTAAGGTATAACTCACTTTTCAAATTTAGATCTCCATTTGGCTCATTTGTTGGCTTGTTGATTGGACTTCATCATATTTTCCATCTTTGATCTTCTTGACAACCCTTCAAGCAATCACACTTCACCAATCTTCTCATTTTTCCTATGCTACTTTGTTCTTGCAAGTACTCCACAAATTTTCTAGTCAACAATGAAACATCTCATATGCCTCCTTAAATAGATATATTTGATCTTTTACCACTTAAACATCATCATAGATCTTAGGGTTTGATCAAATTCCTTAAATTTGTCCACCATTTTGTCCTTCTACTTATTTCTTAAAAGTTCTTCATGAATCCTTGCCTTTGATACCTTAACAAACTCAATTCATGTATTAAATATGCCAATTCATAAATCCTTATATTTCATGTGTTTTGACCAATCCAAAAATTCAACCATGTCAGCCTCGCAACTCGCTTCTTTCAATAATTCTTATTTTGTTGACACTTGATCATCATTGTGTTCTTTATCTTGGTCAACACTAGGTAACTCAGTCTCTACTATTATATCTCTCTTGGTCTTCACTATGCTTGATCACTTCTACATTTTTCTTCTTCATCTTTCTTGACCATAACTATCACTTGGGTAATACTATTTTCTTAGCTATCTCTTAAGTTCCTTAATCTTCTACTTTATTGACCTAGTAAAACTGGTACTCGGTCAAGCTTAGTGTTTTTTTCTTAAAAATGCTTCTACACTTCAACTCATTTAACTTCTTCACTTCATCTAATGATTAAATAAAAAATTATCTTTTCAAACACTAACAAATCAAGTTCCCATTATAATATCATCACACTTACTTCTCTTCACTCAACAACTTCACTAGTTCATCTAGTTATCTTCTCTTTTCAAATCCTCTTCATCAATTAACTGATATGGAACTCTACACTAGTAGAAAATGTCTCACCAATAAGGTTTGACATCAATGTTGACATAAAAAAAATTCCAATAGTAGGAAGTTTTATCTTGTGTGAAGGAATATTTTATTTTGGATGGTCATTCTAAAAGGGTGCACAATTACTATTTTGTTTTCCTTATTATATTCTATATAAGAATATGGTTTGTTTTCCCTTATATCTAATGAATTTTCTCTTTTAGGTGCTTTCGGGTCATCAAAAAAATGAATTGGCATGTTCTTCATTAAGGATTAATCATGTTGATTGTAGAATATTGTGGAGATAGGTCTCTAGGGGCCTCAGTGTCCTCTCTGAATAAAAAATGAAAATATATTCAGGATTTTGATGAAAAGAACTCTATAAGGAAGAGCAAGGTGGATTATAGATATAGTAAAAAGGGTGTGGAGGCTTAAGGTATGGAGATGGGGTTTGATAATGAGTTGAAAGGAAAGGGTGAGGAGATGAAGGTTAATATTGTGAGTGATTCTAAGAAGAAGGGGAATTCAGTCCTTGACATGGGAAAGAAGCTGGCCAAATCTTGGGAAATGGAGACTAAATATAAGAATGACTTAGAGGAGAGTGAAGAGGAAAAGAAGGAATATATGGGTTACTAGGATCAAGAGAATCTCATTGATAGTGGAGGATTTAGTTCTATTAATGAGGTTTATTTTGGTAGCTAGGGTGATACCTGTGCAAAAACTATAATCATAACTAGTGAGGGTTTTAAGATGGCCTCTGATAAGAAGGAAGATACTATTGAGAATCTTAGAGATGAGAAGGAGAAAAATAAATTCTATGAGGAGAAAAGTGTAGAAGAGACTAAAATTCATGGTAAGAACGATAAGCCTATAAGTGAAAGTATGATGCAGAGTGTTAGCAGTAGAAGAAGGCTTTGCCCAAAATTGGGATGTTGCACAATTGTTTGAGGAAATTGCTTGATATATCAAAGGTGTAAATCTAAAGGCTAGAAGGTCCAACTCCTTGTCTACACTGACAATGGATTACCCTTGACAAGATCCTGCAACAACTTTCTTCCACCAATCTCCAAACTATGAAATTCAAAAAAATGTAGTTTTAAGCCTAAAGCCCAATTGGCCCTCCTCACTTGATATTTCACAAATAACTTAATATTTCTCCAAAATACTTGGTAGAAAATTAGGGATTCTAATACCCTTTTGGAATTTCTAAGAGACTACAAAGTTATAGACTCCAACCCTACTCCACCATTCCAAAATCGTCTCAAGACTCACAAACCCAATAGGCCTAATTGGATGTAGTTTCTTAAGGAACTATTCTAGAATGGGTATGTGAGATTGGATAACTAATACTAATGGATTATATAACCCCAAAATACACTAGTTTCATCATTATTTTTCCAAATCAATACTTCTTATTCATCTAATCCTTCAAATTCAATTCCTAGTTGCTAAATACATAAGGATATTTAGCCTAGGGCAAGGAAGGAAAAATAGAAAACATTAGTACCCCCCTATTTTGTGCTTTTGGAATCTATTTTTAGATCATCCTAACTTGATCTCCTCAAGTGGTTGTACAAATCCACTAGTGGGAAGTCAAGTTAGGGCTCCATCTTTGATGGATACCCTATATTTAAGGGTTTAACAGACTAGTTTTGTAAGGATGAATGTAACTTCTACCCTACTGAAAGAAATGACTCCAAATAAAATTATATAGAATTATAACTCCTTCCTCTATCCAACCATATCATTTTTAGATGTCAAGACTTCTATAAAAAACCGTACCAACAGCAAATATAGTGAATTTTGCACAAAATAGAGCTTATTTTATTGATATCAGTAAATCCTTCTGTACAATGGTGCTCTCTAACTAGAGAGAGATGAAAAAACCTTAAATATCCTTCCTTGAATGGATACAACCACATTTTGGGCTGTTGGAGGTATTTTTTCAAGTTTTGCAACTTCTTGGCTAAAAGTTTCTAATTAGCAACTTTTACAAAAAGTCTATTTTTTACTTATAAAAAACAAAATTGACTCTTGCACTTCCTAAAAGCTTGATATAAGAATAAAACATAATTAAAAATTATTTTTTAGCCCATGGTGGCCTTATTTAATCCAAAACTAGTAAAAACTCCTAACTAAGGGTCATATAGGACTAATGCAATCAGGATTTATAAAATATCCTAAAGCAATGTCCTTTACAAGTGACCAAGAACAATATCTAACATGTCTAAACATGATCAAATCATGGTTCTTATCATCTTGGTTGGTTGATATAGACCCTTGATCCTAATCCTTGCATAGGTACCCTACACCATACTCCTCTAGCCAATTGAACTCAAGTCCCTTGAGTTGGAATGGTGGAAAACTTTGCCCCAGTCTTTTCAATATGAGCTTTTGTCAACCAAGTGGCCTCCTCTAAGGTTTTTCCCTACCATACCAAGTATTCATAATACCCATGCCTCGTTGTTTGTTTTCTTACCCTTTTATCAACAATGCATTTAATGCTTTGTGGGGTGTGGAGTGGTAGATCCATGAGAGTTTCTTGTGTTTCAACTTCACCTTGTCTTGCAACACAATCATTAATATTGATGGATTTATAAGCATAAATATCAGAAACATTAAAAATGAGTGAGAGAGCAATATCATATGGAAGATCTATTTTATATGCATTTGGTCCACATTGTTTCAGAATCTGGAAAGGGCATATCTTCTTCATGTGTAGCTTTTTGTATCTTCCCTTAGGAAGTCTTTCCTTCTTCAAATGTATCATTATCAAATCTCCCACCTTGAACTGCACATGTCCCCTTTTCACAGCTTTTGCTTGTTTATATTTCACAGTGGTCTATTGTAGTCTTTCTTTAACTTTTTGATGTATCTCCTTCATGATTTCTACAAAGTCATCAGCCAATGCACTCTTTTGTCTAATGTTATGCACTTCTCTAAGTTCAAGTACTCCTCTAAGGTGTGTCCCATAGACAATTTGAAAAGGACTGCAGCTAGTACTCATATGTGTTGAATCATTATATGAGAATTCTGCCTGAGGTAGTATATTATCCCATGATTCTTCATATTCCTTGGTTAGGCATCTAAGAAAGTTTCCAAGTGATATGTTTGTGACCTCAATATGACCATTAGATCATGGATCGTATGCTAAAGACATGGCAAGATTAGTTCCCAACCTTTTCCACAAAGTCCTCCAGAAGTGTCCAATGAACTTAGAGTCCCTATCTAACACAATGGTTAAAGGTAACCCATGAAGTCTCACAATCTCCTTGAAGAAAACCACTACAATACTAGAGGTATCATTAGTTGTTTTACATGGAAAAAAGTATGCTATTTTAGAAAACTTTTCTAAAACAACACAAATGTTATCAAACCCATTCTTGGTCTTGGGAAAACCTAGGACAAAGTCAATGCTTATAGAATCCCAAGGTTTAGAGGGTATTGGTAGAGGTGTATATATTCCTTCATTAGAGGTCACTCATTTAGCCCTTTGGCATACCATACAACTCTCCATAAATTTCCTAGCATATGTCTACATTTTAGGCTAGTAATAAAATATCCTTACTAATTCAAGAGTCTTATCTAGGCCAAAATGACTTAATAGGCTGCCACAGTGTTTTTCGTTTATTATATTCTCCCTTATGGAGCATTTTGAAATACATAACTAATTGCCTTTAAAGAGAAGACCTTCTTGAATGAGAAAATTATAATATTTATTTTAATAATTATAACCAAGTTCTAAATAAAGCTCATATGCAATCTTGAAGTCTTCATCCTCTTGGTACATGTCCTTAAGTGCTAAAATGCCAAAATCCTCCAACTAGACCTCCTGAATGGTAAGATTTCTCCTACTCAAGGCATTTGCTACTTTGTTAGCCACCCCTTTCTTATGCTTGATGGTGAAAGTAAATGCTTGCAAGTACTCTACCCATTTTAGATGCTTGTGATTGAAATTTTCCTACCTATTTTAAGAAGCTCAAAGCATGGTTATTGGTATAAACAAAAAATATTTTTGCTGAAACGTAGTGCCTCCATTTCTTAAGTGACTGGAACATGGCATACATTTCTAAGTCATAAGTTGAGTATTTTTGCCTATCCTCATTTAACTTCTCACTAAAAAAGGCCACAGGCCTACCTTCCTAACCTAAAACACCACCTATAGCTTTGTTACTTGCATCACACTCAATGGTGAACACTTTGTGAAAATTTGGCAATACTAGTATGGGTTGTTGGACCACCTTTGTTTTAAGGTATTCAAAAGAACTATCTACTTCATATATCCATACAAGCTAACGTTTTCTCCCCCCTTTGATAGTAATTATCATTGGGGCACAAACTCCACTAAAATCCCTTATAAATTTCCTATAAAAGCTTAGTAGCCCATGAAAACTTTTGACTTCACCTCCAACCCTTGGAGTGGGCCAGTTTAGAATAGCCTCCACCTTTGAGGGATTCATCTTCAAGTGTCCTTTAGAGATGACAAAGCCAAGAAATATTAGTTCCTCTAACAAAAACATGCATTTTACCAAATTTATCTTTAGATTTTCTTCATGTAATCTCTTCAATACCATGCCTAGGTGGATTAAATGTTCACTCCTATCCCTATTGAATATTAGGATAACATCCAAGTAGACTACTACAAGGAGGTTTATACAGGGTTTGAGGACTTCATTCATTAGCCTCATGAAGGTACCAGGGGCACTTGAGAGGCCAAAAGTCATGACTACCCATTCAAACAAGCTCTCATTGGTCTTAAAGGTTGTTTTCCACTCATCCCCTTCCCTTATTTTTATCTAATGGTAATCACTCTTTAGGTCAATCTTAGAGAAATAGCTTGCTCCACCTAGGCAATCCATGAGGTCCTTCATTCTATGCATAGGGAACCTGTGTGTTATTGTTATCCTTTTGATGGCCCTAGAATATGTACATAGTTTCCATGTCCATCCTTTTTGGGAGCCAACAGTGCAGGAACTACACAAGGACTTATACTTTTTCTAATGAATCATTTTTCTAGTAACCCTTTAATTTTTTTTGCAATCTCAGTGTTCTATTTTGGAGTTAGTTTGTAGGTAGCTTTATTTGGTAATGTGGTACTTAGGATTAGGTCTATATAGTGTCTTATGTCCCTCTTAGGTGGCAAGGAATCTAATTTCTCATTTTCTATTATTCCTTGGTAATGTTGTAGCAATTCTTGCACTTCTTAAGGTCCTACCTTCCTCAGAGGTTCTTGGCTTTTAATCTTCAACTTAGGCTCTATTTTTGTTTTTACCACAATGGAAAAATAGGGTGTTTCCTTCTGCTTAAGAATCTTCAAGAATTCCTTTTCTGCTATCAATAGAACACCACTTTTTAAGACTCTTTCCTTCTTTCTATTAGGTAAGGGATTCATTTCATAACTGACTCCATCTTTAGTTAAGGTGTAGACATTTGTCTTTCCCCCACATTGGGCATCCTTATCAAACTGTCAAGGCCTTCCAAGAAGGAGATGGCATGCATCCATACCTACAACTTCACACAAAATTTTGTCTCTATACTCTCCTATTTGGAATTCAACCCAACATTGTTTATCTACCACAGTCTATTGCTCTTTGTTTAACCAAGAGACCTTATAGGGTGTGGGGTGAGGAATCATTTTGAGTCCAAGTTTCTTAATCATTTCGATGGATGCTAGTTTTTTAGTAGACATAGTGTCTATAATAACTTTATATACTTTCCCATTCACCCTACAGTTAGTCCTGAATAAAGAATTCCTTTTTTTTGGCTCCTTAATTGGTTCTTTTAACAAAATCCTATTAAAAATTATGCACTCAGTTTATTTTGGATCAAAAAAGCTTAATTTTGTGGTGTGGTAGGAGGTTGTACTTTGGCAATCATCTTTTTGTGCCCCGTGTGTTAATTGGTGATGTAGCACAAGGCGGGAGAAATCCCCAAAGGAGATGTCCTAGACCCCAGTAAATAACCACATAGTAGAAACACAATAACAATGCAAGAAGAAATAATACAAGATCTGATACCAAATTATAATAATTTATTCATAAAATAATTGTTACATACAATGTGTTGGGTTGTAAGGCCTTCTCGATTATGGCCAAATATAAAGAAATTACATTAATAGTTCTGCAAGATCCCTCAAGATCCAATCCAAACTCTAGTTAGTTTAGATCCACACTCTGGTAGAAACCTCAAATGAAAATCTAAACTTATGCTCACAAGCCCACCAAGCAATCTCCTTGTTTTCCAAGCCATAGCTACTAGCCCTTCTCAAACTTTATCCAAGATCCAAGTATAAACTACCTCACATTCAGCACTCTATCCACACACTCTAAAAATATTCTCTCACTTAGCTACTCCATCTTCCATGATCTCTCCAAGTTGAATGATTAATCATAATCCTACTATAAACTACCTCACATTCAGTGCTCTATCTACAGACTTAGGAAAAACTCACTCTTTAGCTACTCTCCACACACACTCCTCCTTTGAATGAATGAATCACTCCCTCATGAATAAATAAAAGACTCCACAAGACCCTCTAATTATACCAATCTAAGCCAAAGGTTGGTCCAAAATTATAAAAACCAAATAAACCTAACATTAAATACCTCAAGAGCCATAAGTCGACCTCCAACAGTAATTAAATGTCCAAAATTGATACCCAAGAAAAATCATGATATCTCCTAGCTTCAATTAAATTAGAACTTGCATTTCAAAAAAAAAGTATTAATTCAGGTCATTTACAACCCCTTAATCTCACTAAGGCTGATTCATTAAGGATATTTTTAGATTCATCTTGGAAGTCACATACAGAAACCCATCGCGCAAACTACCAGAAATTGATATTCTAGGAGAATTGTCATATCTCCCAAATTACAATGAATTAGTACTAGAAACCTTAGCCAAAGATAGTAATATAGGCCCTCTCTAATCCTTGAACTTTATATCCTCTAACTCATTGCATAAAATTAGTTACATGGCCTAAAAAAGGCACCCAGAAACCAAAAAAAACATCTCCAATAGCAAGGTAAAACAGCTCAAACTTCAACTCAATCCATCCAATCTTTATGAAATCATGGGGTAAGGTTCTCCAATATCTCCAATGCATCCCTAACCATGAAAATCATAACTCCACCAAAATCCAAGCTTGATGCTCCTACATCAAACTCCCCAGGTAAATAGAAAAGTATGTCCCATACTTTGATGCTAAAAGAAAGATCTCTGACCAACTTCATCTTCACCAAAGGGTTCCACTTCATCAAAGTCAATAGAAAAAATCTGAAAATAAACCATCTACGCTTCATTTGTAAACCCTCATCCACATCAACAACTAGTGAATCCACACCAACAACAACAAACTCCACATTAGTAGCAACATGTAGATCTCCATCAACATATGCCAAACTCATAATACCAGCAATCTCATTGCTCACAACAAGATGCTCTACAACATACAAGTCACCACCAATAGTAACTAGATCATCCATGACCAAGTGCTCTATAATTTCCATGTCAGACCCAACCAATTGATCATGAAAACCAACATCCATCCCAACATCAACAAGGTTAGGAATATCCTCAATAATAACCTCTAGTTGCTCTGCAGGTTCTATATCAGACTCCACAAACTAATCAGCCAAACCAACCTCTTTCACCTCAACCTTTCTATGCCATATTCTTTCAAAACCAAGTCTCATAATTGGCTAAACAACTCTCTTCCAGATCAGTAGACTCTAGCTCCACAAACATCTATGGAATTCCTGCCTCATCCTATCCTTAGCTCAATCATCCAAACTAGTTTCAAAGCAAGCAACCACCTCCTTAGCTTGATTAGCCAAACTAGCTTCAAACTAAGCAAAAATCTTACAAATATTCCTCTCCACTACATCATAGAGATTCATAATCATCTTAGTCTCCAATCCTCTTGGAGCCATCTCCCAATATCTTCATAAACCCTCTACGACAAATCCTTCCCATGCTCCTTATGACAACCTCAAATTATTTGCAAGTCAGATCGTAACCTACCACCTTTCATGAACAATTAGGAAACACATCACAAGTCTAGGACCATGGATTTACAATCGACAAACTCTTTGTGATCATACCTCAATAAGATTATTCTTCCATATTTGTAACCATAGATCCATATGCATGTCCTTCCAAGGTCCTGGTGCAAACTACCACAACTTTGGTGATCTGTCTACATGCTCAAGAATAACCTTCACTCTTATACCACCTAACATAGTGCAAGGTAGGAGAATCCCCAAAGGAGATGTCCTCACCCCTAGAAAATAACCACATAATGAAAACATGATAACAATTCAAAAAGAAATAATGAAAGATCTGATACCAAATTACAATAATTTATTCATAAGATAACTATTACATACAATATGTTAGGTAGTAAGGCCTTCCCAGTTATGGCCAAATACAAAGAAATTACATTAACAATTCTACAAGATCCCTCAAGATCAAATCTAAACCTTAGCTATTCCATATCCACACTCTGGTAGAAACCTCCAAGAAAAATCTAAACTTGTGCTCGCAAGCCCACCAAGCAATCTCCTTGTTTTCCAAGTCGTGGCTACTAGCCCTTCTCAAACATTATCCAAGATCCAAGTGTAAATTGCCTCACATTAAGTGCTTTGTCCACATACTCTAAAAATATTATCTCACTCAACTACTCCTTATTCCATTCTCTTCTCCAAGTTGGATGATTAATCACAATCCTATTGTAAACTACCTCACACTTGGTGCTCTATCCACGAACTTAGAAAAAACTTGCTCTTCAACTACTCTCCACACTTACTCCTCTAAATGAATGAATCACTCCCTCATGAATGATTAAAATACTCCAAAAAACCCCCTAATTATACTAATATAAGCCACAAGTCAGCCTATAATTCTAAAAACTAAATAAACCTAATATTAAATACTTGAAGAGCCACTAGTCAACCTCCAACAATAATTAAATGTCCAAAATCGATACCCAAGAAAAATTGTAATATCTCCTAGCTCTAATTGAATTAGAACTCATTCTTTGAATTGAAGGTATTAATTTAGGTCCTTTAAAACCCCTTAATATTTCTAAGGATGATTCATTAATGATATCTTCATATTCATCTCAAAAGTCATGCATAGAAACCCATCGTGCAAACTGCCAAAAATTGATATTGCAAGAGAATTTCCATATCTTCCAACTTATAATAAATTATGACTAGATAACTTAACCAAAGATATTACCCAAGGCCCTCTTCAATACCTAAACTTAACATCCTCTAACTCATTATGGAAAATTAGTTACATGGCCTGCAACAAGCACCCAGAAACCAGAAAACACATCTCCGGTAGCAAGGTAAAATGGCTCAAACTTCAACTCAATCCATCCAATCTTTATGCAATCATGAGAAAAGGTTCTCCATTTTATCTCTAACACATCCCTAACAATTAAAATCATAACTACACCAAAACCCAAGCTTGATGCTCCTACATCAATTGGATCCTCCTATCACCCCTCTAATTAGTTCCACTAGTATTTGCCTATTTGGGACACCTAAAGGATTGGTGACAAACTTGATTGAAAGAGAAGCACTTCCCTATGAAGACACCTTGTCCTCTACATCCAAAAATTCCCCTATTAGTACCTCTACCACCTCTAGAGTTTCTCCTTGGGGAGTTGTCCCTCTCCTAGTCTAGATTGCTTGACTCTCCTTGAGTTTTGATAAAGTTTCTATTCTAAAACTTTCCCTTTCCTTTGAAGTTTCCTCCTCTCCCTCCTATATTATTTTTATCTCCCTTCCTCTTTTATTTATCCACAATTTTCAAATCCAATTGAAAACATTTATGAATAGACTCGATAGACACTAGAGTGAGTTCATCTAGAATACTTAACTTAAGATAATTTATGTACCTAGCCAACTTTTATTTCTCACTCTCATACATTCTTGCCTTCAAAGATAAAGAATGGAATTCATGGGTTTAGGTACTTACATCTAGGTCACATTGATTTAGGTTTTGTAGCTTCTTGTAAACCATGATCTCATAGTCCTTTGGGATGAATTACTTCTTGATCTCCTCCTTCATCCTCTTCCAAGTTGATATGAGAGCCTTCGCTTCTTCTACCCTCTCATTTTGCAAGAAGTTCCACAAACTAAGGGTTGGTCCCTTCAATTTGGACTTAACAATATTAATCTTCTAGTTTGTATGTATGTCATCACATTCAAAGTGACTTTCAAGGTCCTTCATCTAGTCTATGCACTCCTCTAGTTCCAACTTACTATGGAACATAGGTAGGTCTCCCTTTTCCTTCTTCCCTACCCTCTCTAGGGCTGCAAGCATAGCCCTTTGATCTGCTCACATGTGTACTAGTCTAGGTGGATCTTCTTCCACTACCTCTTCTACCTCTGACTCTTAATTGTCTCTTCTCCTTACCTATTCTTCCAACTTATCCAATTCTCTTCTCATGGCTCTATTCTCAACCCTCACTACTCTACTTTATGTCATTTGCTCCTTTACTATCTTGGAAAACTCCATGTTGGTCACCCTAGAAGGGATCTCCCTATACCCTTCTTCACCTTCAAAAATCTTGTCCTTATGAAGACTCCTAAATCAGAATCAAAGTGGCTCTAATACCACATGATGCAGAGTCTTAGTAGCAAAAGATGGTTTTTCCCAAAATTGGGATATTGCACAATTGTTTGAGGAAATTGCTTAATATACCAAAGATGTAAATGCAAAGGCTAGAAGGTCCAACTCCTTATTTACACTAACAATGGATCATCCTTGACAAGATCCTACAACAAATTTCCTCCGCCAATCTCCAAACTGTGAAATTCAAAATGCTACACTTTTAGGCTTAAAGCCCAATTAGCCCTCCTAACTCGATATTTCACAAATAACTTAATATTTCTCCAAAATACTTGGAAAAAAAAAATTATAGATTCTAATATCCTTTTGGAAGTTCTTAGAGACTACAAAGTTATAGACTCCAGCCCTACTCCATTCCAAAATGGTCTCAAGACTCATAAACCCAATAGGCCTAATTGGATGTGGTTTCTTAAGAAACTACTCTAGAATGGGTACATGGGATTGGATCACTAATACTAATGGATTCTCTGACCCCATACTAAATTGGTTTCATCATTATTTTTCCAAATCAATTCTTCTTATTTATCTATTCCTTCAAATTCAATTCCTAGTTGTTAAATACATAGGGATATTTAGCCTAGGGCAAGAAAAGAAAAATAGAAAACATTACCCCCCCTAGTATGTTCTTTTGGAATCTATTTTGACATCATCCTAACTTTTTCTCCCTAGTGGCCATACAAATCCACTTGTGGGAAGTCAATTTAGGGCTCTATCTTTGATGGATACCCTAGATTTAAGGGTTTAATAGACCAATTGTGCAAGGATGAATGTAACTTCTATCCTACTTAATGGAATGACTTAAAATAAACTTCTAAAGAATTTTAACTCCTTCCTCTATCCAACCATATCATTTTTAGATGTTAGGACTTCCATATAGAACCATACCAACAACAAATACAATGGATTTTACACAAAATAGAGCTTATTTTATCGATATCAGTAAATCCTTCCATACAATGGTGTTCTCTGACTAGAGAGAGAAATCTTAAATATCCTTCCTCCAATGGATATAACCACATTTGGGGATTTTGGAGGTAGTTTTTCAAGTTTTACAACTTCTTGGCTAAAAGTTGCTAATTAGCAACTTTTACAAAAAGTGCAATTTTGTCTTATGGAAAAAAAAAAACTAAACAACTTTTACAAAAAGTGAAATTTTGTCTTATGAAAAAAAAAAACTAACTCCTACACTTCCTATAAGCTTAATATAAGAATAAAACATAATTAAACTTAGTTTTTAGATCATGGTGGCCTTATTTAATCCAAAACTAGCAAAGACTCCTAACTAAGGGTCATATAGGACTAATGCAATAAGGATTTATAAAACATCTTGAAGTGATGCCCTTTACAAGTGACCAAGACCAATATATAACATGTCTAAACATGATCAAATCATGGTTCTTATCATCTTGGGGTATTGATGTAGACCCTTTCTCCTTGTCCTTTCATGGGTGCCCTGCACCAAAGTATCAATAGAGGTGAGGAGGAAGTGACTACACATAACAAATAGAATATTGTGAATGTGTCACAGAGAGAGCTTTAAGGAAAGATAAGTTCCTACCATAATGGGAAAGAAAATAAGGAAGAGGTGTTATATAATTCATTGGGTTGTGAATTTAATAAACATATGGTGAGCTTCCTATTATGGACCAAAATATTGGTGAGCAGGAAGGAGGCATTGATGTTGTGGAGGAAAAGGATTTATTTGTGGGTCCAGAAGGTACAAGGATTGAAGAAATTAACACTAAACTTGGTAAGGAGTGGGGCAACTATGCCAATGATGAACCCAATGAGATGGTCAAGGAGGAAAAGAGAGGGAAATCTTGAATTTCCTCACAAAGATAAAATACAAGCTAATATATCCCTCTTAGTTGACTCCTAGATGTATAATAGGGTGATTTTTTTGAAGAAGATGATTAGGGACTTCAAGGCTATCCTAGAGAAAGGGAAAATAGGTATTATAATTGGAAGCCAAGGTTGGTAACATTCTAGGTAAACTTTTGGATTATGAGGCTAAAATTTTCCATTTAATCAAAGATAGTGAGCTAAATATGAATATAGTGAATTCTAGTCTTTGTGTTGATGTTCCTAGTCAAGGTAAGAAAAGTTTGGAGTAAATTGTGTACCCTATTGTTGTCTCTTTCAATAAAGGTCCTAGAAAGAATACTATGCTGAGAATGAAGAATGCTATTGAGGCTACTCCTAGTTCAACTATAAAGGAATCTATTGAGGAAGTGTCTAGTCTCAAGAAGGACCTGGATAAGGTTGTGAAAGAGATAGCCTAGTGTAATGATTGTTGTTTTTGGATTTTTGGTTTTTTGGTCCTACTTATCTTCTATGTGATATCTTGTCTCTAATTTTGGTCTTTGGTATAAAAAAATTGGTCCCTATTGTTTCCAGTAGTACATAGGTATCTACCCTTATGGGATTTTGGTCTACTTTATTAATGTTTAAATTACTAAGGTTTCAACTCCTTGTAAATTATGTGCTTTGTTTCTATTTAGATACCATGGAATTATCTATTATATTTTGATAGATTTTTTGTGGGGTTTCATATCTCCTCAAAACTTATTTAACAGGAATCCAAAGAAATAATCAAAACTTGAAAAAGTCTACCACATAGAGAACCAAAGTATTTTTTTATCTATGAACTCAAAAATTATTTACCATTAAATTCGTACTTTTCAAACTGATAAACATATTCTTACTTCAAATTTGGTAAAATAATAACATATGGCATAGAGAAAAATATCCTCATAGAAATATACGCTCCATAAATTCAAACACGTAGATTGAATTATTCCCTTATATTTAAATAATCATCATTGTTGATAGACAAAATGTTCAAATTTTAGAGTTTGTAGATATGATATCAAAATAAGAAATATAGTATTGTTAACCAAAGGTTTTTGAACCAATATTAGTTCTAGCTAAGCTAGTATAAATTTATTCAAACATAACCAGAGAATTCTCTATAAAAATGTGACCTAATGAGAGCATGAAATAATTATATAACTAAAAACATAGTTTCAGGACACTTTTCCTTTCCTTGGTATTTTCTAAATTATAGAAAGCACTAAATAGCCATCAAGTGGAAAGAACTAATTCTCACTCAACATCTTTCTCACCCTTAAGTATAGTGCCACATGCATTTCTCCAATCTTGATAGGCAATTACCAAATCCTATAAATATAGGACATTAAGGGGGTTTCTAGATGAATAAGTCACATTTTCCATACTTCCTTTTTCAACTTTAATTTTATCACTTTGTATGCATACTTAGGGAGCTAGTCTACAAAAGGGTAGAGCATGGATTATGTCCTTACAATGTTGGTAAAGTCACTCGGGGTTGGGTTACCTTAAATCTTAACTCATCCTAGGTTTCCCTCAAATTATCTTATGATAGAGTCCATATCATGTTCACCTTACTGTCATGCCATACATATGTGGCATTAATAGCTCTGACATCATTTTCTATGTTTTCACATAGTTCATTTACCTCTATTTTCATCCCTTCAACTTTTGATATGGTCACTTTGAACATGAATTTCCTCCAATTAATGTTCTTCTTTAGGGAAAAAGGTATGCACTCATCCACCATTTTCAAGGGTCTTTTGTCTAAAAATTTAGGTCCCATATGTCTCAATTTCTAGAATTTGAATGGAAATGACAACCAATTTGGATTCATCACTCTCCTATACTCGATCTTGGGTCTATAGTTTATCATTCAAGACCTTTGCATCATCATATATTACTCTAGATTCTCAAATGAATTTCATTCCACCCTTTATCCCTTTATTAACCCAATTATCAAAAGCAGAAACCAACGCTTTTCCATAGTGAATGTGGTTTATTAACTTCCAATTCTCAAGGGAGGTGGGATCAAATGTCTAAGGGGATTGAGCCAAGGGATGTGGACAAGAATTGTTTAAGGTTTCTATGTATTCTTCCATGCCTCTGATGATAGGTTTTGACTATTTTTTATCCTTTTAGTTTTTCAACAAAAAAGTAAACATATTTTTAGCTAACTCTTCAAAATGGTGATTGTTTTCCTTTCTATCCATTAATTCTTCATCGACCTTCACTATCTAAAAATACTTGATGGTTTCATCTTGAATTTTCTCTTTGGCTTTGTATCTGGCAACTTCATCAACTCATTATCTAGTCTTCAAAATTGCACTCATCCAAGCAGTGGTCCTCATCTTTTCACCTTAGGAGTCATTGTTGCATATTTTCTAATCATGTCTTTCATAGGTATGGAAAATAGTACCAAGATATGATTTATATTTATTGATATCATTACCCACTATGGTGCAAGATCGAATACAATTTTATCATCAAAGGGATTTATAGGGATCGATGGGACTTATGAGGTTGAATCATCAAAATCAAGTAAATCATCTTTTTTTGCAGCCTCCAAAGTTAGAGAGTTCACACTTTGTTCCTTCTCCTTGTCCAAATGAACACAAACCAATCCTTTTTTGACCATGTCATTTCACTTTCTAGATCTATTTATGGATGTAGTCACTCATACTACAGGATGAACAGTGACAATCTTAATGGTGTTCTTGCGAGGAGTAGATTTTATTCTCTTAAACTTAGTTCTACCTACATCATCAATTTTAATAGAGAAATTAGAAATGGGAACTAGAAAAGATGAAGAAGTCTCTTCAAGCATATCTCCTTGAAATCTATGTAGTTTCACCTTCCTCTTTTTACTTAACAATCTCTTGGTTCTTTAAATCACATCATGAGTCCTTTTTTGTATTTTTTTATCCTTTTATTTTGACAAGTCAGCTATAGGTAGGGCTTGTTTAAGCACTTCCTCATTTATTGGGTCAACAACATATGAACCATCATCTACCACCCCTTTTGTTTCTATTTTTAGTTATAATGTAATTGTGTAGGGGTAAAATGGAATCAACCAACCTAACACTCTAGAAGGGGGAAGATAAAGATTTCTTGGCTCAATCCCCTTAAGAGGGTTTAAGAAAATTATGCAATATAGATTTGAGTTATGAAGATGTGAGAAAACAATAAAGTATATAGAAATGAAAGAGATGAAGATGAATTACCTAGTGAGATACAAACCTAAAAATGGGTTGTCAAACAACCTCAAAAAGGGTTGATTCTCGTGCATTGGATTGAAATTTGTGCTACAGACAAAACCTAGAAATTGTTCGATGATAAATCAGGGGAAACCACCCTAATCAAGATTGAAACAGAGCATCGAGGGTATGATTTGTACCTGGTGAAAGGTGTGTGATGTTAATTTTGATTTTTCAATTCTAATAAATGATGAAAAGGGTATCTAGATCTGTACCTTGTTTATTAATCCAAGATCTGAAACATTCAAAACAAAGAATTTGTTGTTGTTGGTGGGGGGGTACCTCAATCAAACCCCAGTTTCAAAATTAACCTTAAATTGAAATAATTGAAATGGAATGATAATAAGTAGTTGTGATAGACCTAATATAAAATTAATTTAAGTCAATGAATATGCTCTTGAATTTTGAATGTAATCAAGTGTGTAGATGTAATAGCTCTGGCTTAACTTCAAGACCCTAGAAAGGAAATCAAAGTGAAATAAAAACATTCATTTATGAATGTGCTTCAAATCTACAATGGGAATGCATGTAGATGAATGTAGATCTTGAGAGGATGAATGTAGAAGATGCTAAAAAGGATATTGAATATATGAAGGGAGATCTTGAATGTTGAAATGATAGGTCTTACATAAATGCCTTCAATAGATTGAATACATGAATCCTTGATCTTCAATGGAGGAAAGCTTGAATGCCTTAAATACTTGAAGAATGCTTGAGAACTTGAGAGCTTGAGAGAGAGTTCTTGAACTTGGAATTTATAGATGAGAAATGGAGAAAATGGAAAGGTTTATAAAAGGTTTAGAATTAACTAACTCACATAACCACCTGACTTAGAAGTTAACACCAAAAAATCCCATACCATAGGACCCAAAGAGGGGAGACAAAGTAGGGCATCATTAGGGGTGCAGTTAACCCCTAACCAATTAGGGGTGTATTTTACCCCTAATGGTCCAATGAAGGGAGAATTTCACCCCTGATGAAGCCTTATTTTGGCTCCCCTCTTTGGTACCTATGTTCTAAGATGTTTAGGTGTTAACTTCTAGGTTGATCAGCTTGTGGAAGTTAGTTCATTCAAATCCATTTTAGCTAATTCCCCCCCCTCCCCACCTTTATTTTCTTAACACCATCATCAAAATCTGATCAAAGATACTTTTCATGGCATCAAAATTTCTTAGATGGTCAAAATCTACTAAACCCTAGCTTTCTGTACCATATTTTGATTGTTTGTTATTTTTCATATATTTATCAAGATCGTCAGATCATCCAACATCAACAATAGGCATATGCACACTTTTTAAAGATGCACAAGCTTTAACCAAAGTGGGAAAGAAAGTGCTCACCACATGGACTTGTGGGACTAGATTTAGTATGTGGTTTGTGCAATGAGAAATATGTCAAAGGTAATGACAGATTGGCATCTTTCTATTGGCCAAAAGTGTTGACTTCACCAAGGGTTTCCAATTTTACAGTGGTCGTCGATCAGATGAAGATCTAGGGATGTCCCTTTCCCAAAATTTGAAGATACTCAGGGTTTAACTAAAGTGGGGAAATGATCATCTACCATGTGTCATGGTGGGCCCAGGTCACAAGATGAAAGTGGTGTTATGATCTTATGATGTTGTATGATCGAGACATCGTATGATCATAAAATCATACAGGATATGAAAAGGTAAAGTTACTAGGTTTTGAAGAAGTCAACTTATCAAATGAAAGTAGATTAGTTTAATAGTTATTGCTCCATCAAAAGCTAATTAAGGGCTCTTACGATCTTATGATGACTACCTTTCATATGATCTTAAAGATGAAAATTGATGCTTTTGAGGTATTTAGTGGCCAATGCATCATCAGGAGTAAAGGTAGTGGTTATGGAATGACTTCCAATGTCATGATAGGGTTAGTTGACTATGATCATAAGATTGTAAGGGTTAGGATGTTTGTTGCTAATGTTATGTCAAGGTAGTCTTCATGAGATTGTAAAAGTTATAAAGGACACCCTCAACAATGTGACAAACTGACGATCATAATATTGTAAAGGCTAGTTTCCTTGCTAACAATTATATAGAGGGTTTTGACTTCAAAGGTGGTCATAGGATTGTAAGACCCTGATTTAAAATAAGAAAGGAATTTTCCACTTTCTAAGCTAGAAAATATAGAAGGCCCCCTCGGCTAATGAAATTTTAGGAAGGGTATAGAGTGGAGATTGAATATAGTTGATCTGATGATATATCTAATTTGGCATGTTAAGAACAAAGCAAGTAGCTCTTTAATGGAAGATTAGATCTTTTGATTGTCTACAACCACTTTTTTATGATCTTTTTGCTTGTTTGATGCAAAGTACATTCAATCACTACCCTAAGTTATCCATTCACTCAAGCATGTAGTTATGCTTGTCATTTCTATCTTCTTAGGGCTCATAAAGATCAATTTTTCTACATGTGGACACACACCCGATTAGATCTTCCCCAAATTTTTAGTGATTTTTCTCTATGCCTTTAATGGCAGTAGTTGGCTTTGGCTTGTAGTTGAAGTTATCTCAATTATGCTTGAACTATAAAAGAAAGTTTTGTAAACCCTCCAAGGGTCAGTCTTTTCTCTGATTCTATAACAGTTGTATCATATGCTTTGCAACTATAATTTCATTTTTCCTATGAATGAATATCTTCTCTATTGTACCTCATTCTCCCATTAATATAAGTGCAAAATTTTGTTGCCTTTGTTAATGTGTTGCCTTTATTCTTGCATTAGCATGATAGTATCTATTTGGCCTTGAATGATATAAAGTGAAGTTCCTTCCTTATAGCATCCATTTAGTTCATGATCTACATGTGATTGTTGAACTAAGGCAAAGGCTGAATTAGTGTATTTTGAGATTATTATGGTGAATAGTGCATTATTAGGTAGAGATAATGATGAATAGACTATCTAGTGTATCACCCCTCTTAGATTAGAATAGGTAGTTTGCTTTCATGCATTCCTTCTCTCTTTTCCTCTCAATAAATAGTTAGGTGCACCCTGATAATAAGGAAGTCAGCCTTCTCTAGAGACTCAATCTCTAATTTCAAAGCCCCACACTTTCAATATTTTTTCCTTGTTACATGAGGTTTCCTTTAGGTAAAAACTTTAGGAAAGGGTGCAAACTTTCATGTCAACAATCCCTTTATAAAGCCTTCCATTTTCTCAATTTCTCATCCATCACATACAAGTTCAAGAACTCTCTCTCAAGCTATCAAGTTCTCAAGAATTCTTCAAGCATTCAATGCATTCAAACTTTCCTCAATTTAAGATCAAGGATTCATGCATTAATTCTATTGAAGGAGTTTATGCAAGATCTATCATTTCAACATTCAAGATCTACATTAATCTACATGCATTCCTATGGAAAACTTTAAGAAAATTCATATATGAAGGTTTTGATGTCACTTCTATTTCCTTTCTAGGGTCTTGAAGTTAAGTCAAAGCTATTACATCTACATAGTTAATTACATTCCAAATTCAAGAGCATATTCATAGATTTATATTGCTTTTGTGACATATCTATCACTATTACTAGCCAGCCTTCCATTTCAATCTAAGGTTAATTTCTAAACTAAATTTTCACTAAGGCAACCCCCCCTCCCAAAAAAAATTAAACAATTCCTTTCTTTTGAAGGTTTCAGATCTTGAATTAATGAATGGGTTATAGATCTGGATACCCTTTTCATCATCAAAAATTTGAAATCTAAATCAATGTCCTACACCTTTCATTAGAAGAAAATTTTCTAGTCTAGATTGTGGGAATTATCCCTTTTGAAGGTCATTTGATATCCCATTTTTAAGTTTGTATCTCACAAGGTATTTCATCTTCCTCTCTTTCATTTCTCTATACTTCATCAATTTGTGACATCTTCATATCTCAGCTCTCTATTTCATACCTTCTTGTTTAAACCCTCTTAAGGTGGACATGAGAGGGAACTAAACCTGAGTTATTCATTTCTTTTTTGTTAGGATTTTTCATTTTTGCTTCCTTTTGTATCAATCTAACCTAATCCATAAAGGTGGATCTTGGTCTTCCCCCTTCCAAATGTGTTAGGGTGGTTGATTCCATTTTACCCCTACACATTTTGGTGAACTCGACATCTATGCACTTTTGGTTTTTCAAATATGATATCAGTGGGAGAGATGTCATCACTTATACTCTTTTGATGGTTTTTTGAATATGATATTAGTGGGAGATATGTTTCTTTAGATGACATTTCTCTCACTAGTTAATTTTGCCTTGTTTAGAACTAACATTTTTTTGTCTTTATCTTCTTTTGCCCTTTTGTTTTCCTTTATTTTCTTTTATACCCTTGTGAATGTATGTGGAGTTAGGACCCTTGCTCTTGGGGGCTTCTTTCCTTGTGCACAAACACTCAAGGTTTTCTCAAGGCTCCAAAAGAGGTCTCAAAATCCTAAAATTAGGTCCAAATTTTGAGGAAATCTCATTTAGATATGAGAAGAAGATTCCAAGTACATAAATGAATTAAAGGAAGTACCTATGGTAAATAGATCCTATCTCAATATTAGCACCATAAAATAGGATATTTAAAGAGGATCTATTAGGTTTTATCCCAATTCCACCTAGGGGGAAGGACATAAAAGGGAAGAAGAGATGAAAGAGATGAGGAGATTGATGATATTGTCAATCTTAGATTGGTTTTGACATATGAGTGACAATACACTTACACTAGATAGAACTTAGTTCATGTCAAGCATAAGTTGTTAGATAGTATATGTCAAGTGAGATATACGGTATGTGTCAAGTAAATAGTAAGTGTCGAGCAAATAGTTGATGCCGAGTGATTTATATGTTGGGTGATCAATGGATGTCGAGTCATTCAGACATTGAATTATAGTATTGAAGATATAGTGGATGCCAAGCATCAAAAACTTCAAGTGCCAAGTAAAATAGTTTTGGAAATAGTTGTTTGTAATGGCACAAACTTTGATGTAAATCATTTTTGAGCCAACTCAAGGATTATTTTATGATTCTAAATGATAACAATGAATCTATATTGAGGATCCCTATGCAATACATGAAACCAATTAGTTAAAGGGATGGATTAAGGGAAAAAATGCATGAATCACAATTGTTGATTCATACCTAACCATAAGTCACCTAGGTCTTCTTAAGGAAGGCAAGCCCTAAAACATTGTATGTGTGAAGAGAGAAGTTTACATGCACAGATAGAGCATTCATGGTGGCTAAGGAGTTATGAATTGAGATATGCATTGAAGAATTAGTTAGAGGAGAATAGAGGAAAGAAGCCAGAGGAAAGAAGTGATACATCTTATCAAAGAGGATCAAAGATACATGAAAAGAGGTGATCTATTATCTAGCATCAAAGTGCTAATTGGAGGATCATTGATGAGATATTCTAATAGGTGAATCAATTAAATCTCTTAATAGAGTAGTCCTAATAGGATGTAAATCCTTTAATAGGGTGCTTACTTAATTGTAAGTTTAAGTCCTTTAATCAGGCACAATTCTAAGAGGGCAATGAAATCCTTTAACAAGGTAAGATATAACAATCTTGTAAGCCTTTAATAGGGCTAACCTTTCACAGGGTAGATCATAGTTTATGATCAAACATTGTAAGCTTCATTGGATACACTTTACAATCATAGTAGTGAATATTTGTGGGTGGCATC
Source organism: Cupressus sempervirens (assembly GCA_028749045.1). Lineage (NCBI taxonomy): Eukaryota > Viridiplantae > Streptophyta > Pinopsida > Cupressales > Cupressaceae > Cupressus > Cupressus sempervirens. Next base: position 918,869,806 of record CM053792.1, on the reverse strand, counting down.
CCCACCCCAGTTTTATCTTCTCATTGGATGGTTTTTGGGTAACCAAATATCTTGTGTTATATATGTGTTGAATGTTTATTTGATTTCATGCTATGGATAAACATGCTTAGTTTGGTATTTCAGTTTACATGTAAATTGTGAGATGTATGTGTGGTGAATGTTTTAGTGGATAAAGTTTTGAAGGACTAATTCACCCCCCCCCCCCACCCTACTCTTAGAGTTTACTTTCCCTATTGTATTTCCAACAATTGGTATCAGAGAAAATGTTCTCTAGAAAGGAAATATTTACAGCTTTGAGGAAAGATCTTGAAAATGGAAGTCTACAAGTTGGGAAAGACTATTGAGAATCAAAAGATTTAAATCTAGCTTGCCCTACATCAATTAAATAAAGAAATAGATGATTTAAAGCACTTATGAAGGAGAAGGAAAGAGATAGCTATTAAGAAGAATGACACACATTACCAAGAGGAAGACATTGCTAAATTGTTTGTAGATGAAACTCAAGTGAATTTGATGTAGCAGTTGCAGATCTAATGGAAAAGAATGGTGCCCTAATTGAAGAGGTTAGAAATCTTAAGATAGAACAAGAAATCCAATTATTATTGTTGTGTGAGGTAACCTAGAAGAAAAATAAAGTTGAGGAAGACAAAGTCATGATTGAAGATGAAAAAAGGATACTGACCAACAGGCTGGAAGAGGAGACATCAGAGGTAAATAGGATTTCTCACATGAAATTGGCAATAATGAATCAAAAGATGATTACCAAACATGAATTGAATAGAAAGGATATTGAGATCACAACCCTAAAATTATAGAATGAACAACTGAGAAATTATCTAAAAAGAGAAAAAGAATTTGTTGAAAGTTTCAACAAGCCTAGTGAAGCCATCAAGTATTTTGAGAAACTGATGAAATCTCCTAGATCTAATAATGATGCTACTAGATTGGGATACATGAGCACTAAATAAGGAGAATCATATAAAAGTGGTGAAGAAAGAAACTAAAAAGGTAAGAACTCCAAACCTACTTGTCATAATTGTAGAAAGATAGGTCATATAGCAAATGTTTGTAGGAGCAACAATGCAAATCAAAACCCTAAGAAGAAATGCATGGGTAACTGTCATAAGTGCAATAATCAAGGACATTAGGCACATGAATGCAAGACCAAGACTACAAGAACACAAAGATTTTAAGGTTACTACTACAACTATAAGAAGTATGGACATTGAGCATATGGGTGCAAATCCAAGCCTAACTAGTCATCAAACAAGCAAGCTATAGTAAACCATACTAATAGATCCTACAATTGGGAGTACAATGCAAGGTATATTTTTCACTATTGTCAAGAGCATGGACATGTTGTTGAGAATTGCATTAGAACACATTTTAGAAGTGACTATAGTATATGGTTGAGTGAAACTACATGTTTTAGGTGTTTGAAGACTAGTCACATCAGCAAAAATTGTCCAACAAGGTCAAAAGCACCTAGCAGTGAATTCAAAAAAGGAAAAGGAAAGGTTGATGTTGAAGAAGTCAAAGTTTAGATGAACAAGACATGGAAGAAAAAGGAATATTGCAGCACATAAAATTCATATGGGATCACTTCATCCAATGGATCAGGTGATCATAACACCCCCAACTAGGCAATCAAGAGATATTTGTGGGACTGGTATTTCAAAGTTTAATTATACATCAGTTCCAAGGATTTAGTTTTGGAAAGATCATATATGCATGAAGTAAGATGAAAAGTATTAGTTAGAACCTAGAAGAAATCTATAATTTTTCATTTTATTTTTTAGCATGAAAATTTTTACTATTGCTAACTAGTGAAAATTTAGTTGATGCCAAGCTATCGAAGGTGATAGTGTTGGTTGAGCTTGCTATGGTTTCTAATCATGGTATAAATTACATGGAAGTTGATTGAGTCAAAATTACTATTGGAGCCAAGCTTATAGTTGTGTAAGCACTAAGCATTTATTGTGAAGTTTCAAGGGTTATATGGTTGTTTTTGACTCATTTGTAATCATTCAAGATTGAAGAGAGTATGAAGAGTATAAGGCAAATTGGAGAAATCAATTCAAGCATTTGCAAATTGGATTCAATTGCTACTCACCACCAAATATCATATTTTTCAAGGTATTTATTGTGTGCTAAGCTATGCTATTTGAATTTATGCAAACCCTAGATAGTTGTAATGGTGTCTAACTCTTTTTTTGTTTTGGTTAAGGAAGGAAAAGAAGTTTTAAATGTATAGTTGATTAGTAATGAGATTAAACAACCACATTTGGGTAATTCCTGATATTGCATACAAAGGAGACCTCGCTAGTGCATTATTGATGATACCACCAAAAAATTTAATGATACAAGATGTAAGTTGTTGCTACCTTTGTAAGGTAGGGAGTATAGGGGACATGGAAATTAGAGACTTGTATGGAAAATTGTGTGAAAATTGAGTGCTAAAAAAGGAAAACAAAATTGTAGAGAGAAAAGGGTTAACCCATGCCCTAGATTTTCCTAACATATTCAAAACAAAGTGGATTAAGATAGTTCTTAGCAGAATACATGACAACTCTATATGGTTAGAAGATGGCCTTATCAAGGTCACAAAGAGGATTATTCAAAGAGTAACAGGGTATCCTACCCTAGACATATCAAAGACTATGAGAAGTGATGAAAAAGAGACAATTGAGAAGAATATAGAGGAAGTATGGAACAAGAGAGGTATGACCATAGATACAATCACTGATTGCCCTATTTACATTTTTAGTAAGAGTAATTACACATAAGTTCTTTCACTCTAGTAGATTGAATAGTGTACCATGTATAGCTATGGATTTAGGCTATAAGATAGTAAAGAAGGACCATTCTTATGACCTTGCCGAGTTACAACTCCAACAGTTATCAAAAAACTTGTGAGCCATAAGAAAGACAAAAGTGCATAATGCAAATTTGGTTCAATATTTGTTTGTTAATTTTTTTGTGCAGAACAATTTTCCCTCATTTGGAAAAGTTTCTTGGAAGACCAATAGTTTTTTTGTAGTGTAGATTAGAGAATACATAGAGAAACTTGGAGATAATTTTGAGACTTTAATGACAAGTTATTATGAAGACTTTAAGAAGTTAATGAAACAAAGACTTAGAATACTAGTGTCACTAGTAGTGAAACATTACCATGATTTTATTTTCCTAGTTGATGAGGAATTTATAGCCATCACTTCTTTACTGGAAAAGGAAGTAGATAAGAAGGCTACTACATTTGGAAACTATGATGTAGCCAAGTCTAAAATCACAATAGACTTAAAAACAGCTTCCATGATGAGGAAGAAGAAAAAAATTGTGAAAAATCTCAAGGAAGAATTTGGTGAAGAGGAAGAAGGAGATGAAGAAGAAGAGGATAATAAAGAATTATGTAGAAGGTACACTTTCTCAAGCACCACTTGCTCTCACATAGGGTCAACGTGAGGACCAATGAGAAGAAGAAGCGGAATTTGATGAAGGTGCCAAGGAAGGAGAAGCCAATGAAGCACCTATTTCTATAGAATAGAAAAAGAGAAAAGAAAATAAGCCAACACCAAGAAAACCCAAGAAATTTGTGAGACCTTCACAAAAAAATCCTATAGTTTATGTCACTAGGGCTAGCACAAGAGCTACTACTAAGAAGAATCAAGAATTCAAAAAGCCTAAAGTTAAGAGAGATAAAACAACTACCAAGGAATATGAACCTGAGAAGAGGCAAAGGAGGAAATATATAGCTCCAACTAAATTAGATGAGAAAAGGATTGAGTCAGATGATAGCAACCAATTCAAAGTGATAAGTCATTGTCCCTCTTCTAATTTGGACAACTTCTATGATAATATCAAAAACAATGTTGATTTATCAAGGTTCACACATGTTGAGTTTGATAAACTTGGGAAGGTAGAAATGAATAAAGTAGAAGAATATGTGTATGCCATGATGGAAAATTTTAAGACCATTCCAATTGATCTTTCCAACTCTTTACCCAAAAGTCTATATGGCAGAGTTGAGCAAAGATGGCAATTCAGTTTAAATACAAAAAGGAATATTAGGGAGACTACTCTTGCTACAGTAAAGCTAGAATTAGATAACTCATATGTGACTAGGGCCATTAATAAATATAAGGAGAGTTTTTCTCCAAAATATATAGCCTTTAACATTTTACATAACAATATTAAGGAATTTTTTAAATAGAGCACCCAAATATGGAAGGTTATCTATGGGTTGCAGATAGAAAAGCTATTGAGCAAGAACCTGTGGAAGTGGGTGAAGAAAAAGTCAAACAAGAGGTAGTTGAGATAACAAAGGATGAATCTATAAAGGAAGGACATGAGGAATGCACTATGAAAGAAGCATATATAGAGGCTTTAGTTGAGGAAGAGCAACAACAAGATCAAAATATACCAAAGGTACATATGCTGAGTGTCAGTCCCCCTCATATGGACAAAGTGGATCAACAAGTGGAAATAGTAAAGATCAAGGATGTCTCTGACAACACCACTCAAAACATCAATCCCTTAATAGAGGATTATATGAAGAAGATATTGATTGATTCTATCAGCAAGGCAAAACTATGTAGCCATCTTGTATTGATGAGTATGGATGAGATTGAGAAGGTAGAATTGGCATCTGCAGGGGAGAAAACTCAAGAATTATCCATTATTCCCCCTCAATCTATAGAAGTGCAACCTAAAATGCCTATTGTGTTATATCAAAGGAAGGACACAATGACATCACATGTCAACACATTGGTGCAAAATGTTTTAGTACAAGTAGTTTCAATAGTTGAGAAAGATGGGACACCAATCCAAATAGGTTATGAGGATAGTCCAACACCTACAACACAAGCACAAGGTGAAATAGAAATAATAGAAATATAGAAGGATAGGACTGAAGATTCTATCTTGACTATGAAACGAGAGGAATAGAGAGCAATTCAAACACTAGTTACCCTATCATATATTGCTACTCCTATTCCTAGTCAAGCACTTCATAGGCCAAGTGTAGAAGTTACACCATTGCAGTCATCAAGGCCTAATCCTAGTACATCTAAGGTTGATCAGGTTATATCTTATGGTGATATCAACTTAGATGATGTGATTAAACTTCCAAAGTTTGATCTTGCATCAATCACCATAGAGAAAATGAGCATATTACAAGATGCTCTAGCCAGAAAGAAACACCAAGAACTGCTTAGAAGGGAGCATAAGAAAAAACAAGCACTACATGACATCAAGGACATAATTCTTGATGCATCCATCCTACTTGCACCTGATCAAAAAAATCCAATTATTGAGCAGTTGGCAAACATTATGGAGAAGATAAATGATGAAGATCTAGACACAAATGCAAAATTAACTAGAATGGTCTAAGAAGAAATTTCTAGCGAAGGTAACTAGAAAGATATCTAGTGTCATTACATGAAGTTAGGTTGAGTTAGCAACCAAAATTGATGGTGTGAAGAAGGTTTTGGAGAACATTTTCTCTTTTTACACCAAGTTGTGTGATGTACCTCTATTCACACAAGAAGTGTAGAGACACATTGACCACCTAGAGGGAGATTTGAAGTCAAAAAGTAAAATCCTACAACAATCTCTTGGTCAAATTTAGTCTTATTTTAGAAATCTTCTATCAGTACAAGGTCAGTTAGCAGAATTACAAGCTTAATATACTAACATTTTGGATACACTGATCAGCATCCAGTCCATGTTGACCCCTGACATGGAGATGTTTCACAATGAACTAGCCTTTGTAGAAATATTGATGAAGAAATATCCCCATCTTTCTACTCATGAAGCTAAGTTAACCTTTTTGTCGAGTTAACTACTCAAATCAAATCTCTAGAGGTAGTGTGTGACAACTAGGATGCAACACTAAAGCTTATAAGGAGGTCCATAGATCATTCCTAGACAAATACACTATTCATGTACCACCCATGACATAAGTGTCAAAAAGGGGGAAAATGAATTTTAAAAAACACAAAAGGGGAGAATGAATAAGTTTTGGGGGAGACCAAACAAAGGGGGAGTCAGTATAGAAATAGAGTCAACACAACAGTGTAATAGATTTACTTAGCAAGAGTATTCAAATTTAGAAAAGAATAATCAACTTAGGGGGAGTTATAAAATTTTGAGGTATGATTGATAAGTGACAAGTTTTGCAAAAATTTAAGTTTTGAAATTTTGTATGTAAGTCGAGTACTAAATAGAGATTATCTGAGATATGCTCATAAGTTAAGGTTATTTATGCATGAACAAGTGTTTTTGTCACTCATGTTAAAGGGGGAGATTGTTAATCTCAGATTGGTTTTGACATATTAGTGACAATACACTTAAGTCAATCACTAGATAGAACTTAGTTCATGCCAAGAATAAGTTGTTAAATAGTATATGTGGAGTGAGATATATAGTATGTATCAAGTATATAGGAAGTGCTGAGTCACTCAAGTGTCGAGCACATAGGTGATGCTAAGTCATTTAGATGCCAAGTGATCAATGGATGTCGATTCATTTAGAGTTTGAATTACAACATTGAAGATACAATAAATTTCAAGCATCAAAGACTTCAAGTGTGGAGTAAACTAGTTTTGGACATAGTTGTTTGTAATAGCACAAACTTCTATGTAAACCATTGTTTAGCCGACTTAAGAATTTTTTTGCAATTCTAGATGATAAGAATGAATATATATTGAGGATCCCTATGTAGTATAGTAACCAATCATTTAAAGGAATGGATTAAGAAAAAAATGGATGAATCACAATCATTGATTCATACCTAACCATAAGTCACCTAGGTCTTCTTAAGGCAAACCCTAAAACATTGTATGTGTGAAGAGAGAAGGTTGCATATGAAAACAGAGAATTCATGGTGGCTAAGGAGTTGTGAAATGAGATATGCATTGTAGAATTAGTTAGAGGAGAATAGAGGATAGAAGTGATACATCTGATCAGAAAGGATCAAAGATACATGCAAAGAGATGATATGTTTCCTAGTAGCAGAGTGCTAACTACAAAATTATTGCTGAGACATTCTAATAGGTGAATCAATTAAATCTCTTAACAAAGTAGTCCTAACAAGTTGTTTTAAATCCTTTAATGGGGTGCTTACTCCATTGTAAGTTTAATTCCTTTAATTAGGAAAACTTCTAATAGGGTGCTGAAATCCTTTAATAGGTTAAGATCTAACAATCTTGTAAGCCTTTAACAAGGCAAACCTATCACAAGGTAGATCACAGTGTACGATCAAAAATTGTAGCCTTCAATAGATACACTTTACAATTGCAGTAGTGAAGATTTGTGAGTGTCATCCCCACCCCAATTTTACCTTGTCATTGGAGGGTTTCTGGGTAACCAAATATCTTGTTTCGTATATTTGTTAACTATTTATTTGATTTCTTGCTATGGATGAACATGCTTAGTTTGGTATTTTAGTTCACATGTAAATTGTGAGATGGATGTGTGGTGAATGTTTTAGTGGATAAATTTTTGAAGGACTAATTCAACCCCCCCCCCCCCCCCCCAACTTCAAAGTTTACTTTCCCTATTATATTTCATATAGATATTGCATTAAATAGGTGATAAACCTTCATTAAATTGGAGTTCTTCCAATTTAAGATGGTACAGTAAAAAAATTCAACAAGTAAAATCTACTTCCCTCTCTCTTCTTGACTTCTACTTCAACAAGGAAATCCTTCTAGAAGTCCTCAAGATGTGAGATAGGCATAATTGACTATCAAGGTTTAGGGTTATCCTATTAGAACCTTTATTATCAAGTCCTTGCTTGATTTAGTAATACTTAAAAGAAAATCTATGTGGATCATAGCCTATGATAATCAAATATGTTAAACATTTATAAGAAAAGAGACCCAATGCTACAAGGAGCATGCTTTTCCACTATTTCTTGGGAAAATACTTCTTTGCCACTTGAGAGAGTAGATTACATAGTTTAGCAAATATAAAAATTAAAAGGAATACTTGGGTAGATTCATATTTTTTCTTTTGAATCCTCTCACTCAGATGTATGTGTAATGGAGATAGTGTATGTGAAAACTTATGTACACACTTACCAATTTTTGGGCTCCATCAGTTATTCTCCTATTAGGGGCTCCTATAAATTCAAAGCATAGTTTACCAAAAAACATGCCAATTACCCTCTTATAATCTTCCAATGCTCTTCTTTATTTTATTATTGGGTAGTACTCATAAATTTTGTTACTATCTATCCAGCATTCATGAGGAATCCCCGCCAATCCTCTAGTACATGTGAGGTAATATGTGAGCTACAAGTTCATGAAGAAATAGTTTCCATTGAGATAGCCCATTTTTAACTCATCTCTCATGCAGTCATTTATTACTTCTCCCTAATCCACATATTTTTTCCTTCTAGATTGAGTTGGATGAAAAAGTACATACATTCAACAAAAAAATGTGCTTATAAAGCACATTTGACCCAATGCAAGAAAACCATGAAATCTTTAACATAGGGATTTATATGATCCTTGATGAGGGTTTTCATAAACTATGAGCCACTCTTTTGAGATTTTAGCAGATAGTTTCTATTGATAATATTTTGTTTTTTATCTACACAATCATTGAACCTTGTAACAAACTAGGTAGGAGTAAACTATGTATATTTCCTATTAGGTAATTTGATAGCAGAGGTGATATTTTCCCTATCTATCATCAAAAAAATGTCATCATCTTTTTTTGATAGATTGGAGTCCACTATCATATCTATTTATACATTCATATATCAACTCTAGGCACAAAATTTCAATTGGGAAATTGGCAACTTCCACCAGTCTGCTTCCCATAATTTCAGTCATGAAAGGTTCATCAGGTTTAATTTATAATCTTTCTTTAAAATTCTCTAGACTAAAATATATGAGGTTTGTATTACTAATAGTCAACCCATCATAGACCAAACTAGTGGAATTCCTAAAGAGGTGGAATACAAACTTCATTTTTAAATTTAGACCTTATTCTAACTAGATTGAATCATGTCTATGTTTCAAAAAACACTTCAAGAACATAGACAAAGAAACAGATACCAAGAGTCACCTTGAGAATGAAGACACTTTGGACAATTCCTTGTAGACAATTGTTTTTACCTTCATGACTCTGCTCTATAAAATGTAATTGTTAATGTTTTTCTAATATCAACCTTTCTATATAAATAGGATGAAATAAATTTTAATTACTATATCTCCCATTTGTTGAAAAAGGACTTTTGTTTGATGTTTTCATGACATCTTTCATTAATATACATCCCATCAATCCTACCACCTCATCAAGTCCTAATTTTTGTAACATTCCCAACTCACCTTAATTTTATTATTCTATACAATATGAAACCTTTTCAAGTAATTCAACATTAAATGATTGTTCTTTGTTAACTTTTTCACAATGCACCAGAAAACCATTTTGAACCACCTTGAACCCATATGAAACTTGATGTGGAATGGTTCATAATGGTTCATTATGGTTCATAATTTTTTACCTATGTTCATAGTCATAGACTAATGTATTTTCATACTAGAGATGACATTGTTTGGTGGCCTCATCACAATTCTTGAACTGGAGTGAACCATGATGAACCCACTTGAACCTCTTTGAACTTGGTTTGAAATGGCTCTCTAAGCTTCAAGATGTTTTTAATTTTTCTTTTCCTGCTTTGAATCATATGTCATTTTGTTTTTATGTGAGAATTGAAGCTTGATTGGTGGGCTAGCCTTTATCTATCTTTGAACTCCCTTGAACCTCATCGAACCTACTTGAACTTATTTGAACTTGTTTTGAAGTGGTTCAATGTGGTTCATAAAGGTTTACACATACAAAGTAGTTCATCTATTTTGAGTGTTGAGATAAGTATATAATAGAATAAGTTGCAAAGACACAACACTTGAACTAACTGAATGAGCTCATTTGAGATTGGAATTTGAAAAATTGTTAATGTAAAATGATTGTATCATACTTTCTTTTAGATACAATTTATATTTCTAAGATACCTTGTGACTTATGAACATGGAATATATAGATTGACCATACTTCAAAATAAAAAATAGGCTGACTCAATATATAGGAATTAACAATAATTAAACTCATAACATTATGATTGTTAACCAGGAAAACCCAAACCAAGAGAGAACTATGGTTGGGATGGTACCCACAAGATAATTTACTAATCCAAAATACTCTATAAGGAGTGTTGACCATATTAGCAGTATATTACATACATTTCATAAATTAGTCCTTTTTAGAGGACTAGACCTTGTTAGATACCTCAACCATGTCAGGAGTTGTATTACCAAAAAGAATATATTGCTCATACAGATATATACAATCTATGCAAGTGATATATATACTGTACTAAAACTGACTTCACTAATATCTTCAATATTTGATTAGACCTTTTTTATTTCTTGTATTTGATCATGTTCATTCATTAATTGATTGTATATGATCATCACAACATTAATATCCTATCATACATGAAGCTCACATATGTTAATCATAGCATAGTTGTACTTCATAAATCCAAAATGCCTTCTTATATACGCCTTTGGTATTCTTGTCCAATTAGCCTAATAGAAAAACATATGAATACTTGTCCAAAACTAGTATCATTTATTTAATTATATTCACATTCTTTATTTTCATACCATATTTTTATTATTATTTCAAGAAATTTGATATTTAATTTATTTGCTAAAGCAAAAAGGGAGAATTTGAAAGAAGATTGTTGTATACTTTGTTATAATAGTGGTGCAGGAGCACCTAGAAAAATGGATATAAAGAATACATATCTCATTAAATTTTGCTCTAAAATATCAATTTAATGTTTGTCAATATATTCAAGTCAACATGTAAGGCTAAGTTAAGCCTTGGAATCAATTTGTAAAATATTGTCAATGTTGTCCATTTAAGTTCATATGGTCAAGTTTGATAAAAGTAAGTAAATTTCATAGAGTATCATAGGAATGATTTTTTTATGTTTTATTTACCATATTTTTATATTTTTAGGATTTTTGGAGGTCATTTATGGGAAAATGAAAAAGTTTTCAAATATGTAATAAAATATTGTCATAAAAGTTTGACAATATGTAAAGTTGAAGTAAAAGAGAAGGTCAAGATTCATAGAAGGTATCCAATAGTTAGAGGAATTGACAAGACATTAAAATATCATTTAATGGTCTTTATTTATAGAGGGGAATGTTTTGAAATCTTTTTGAGAAGAATAGAAATGAAAGTATTTTTGTTTTGCAAGTTTATGTTAATTTTCTATGTAATTTTCTAGAAACCCGACTATTCTTTCTATTATTAAAAATTAATATAAAAAGATGCAGACCTAAAACTTATATTTTTGGAAATTTATTTTAGTTTTATTTCTTTTAGTTTTGGTTTGGTTTAATTTCATTAAGTTTTGCAGAAGTTGTGACTATTTTGGTGACTGCAGGTCTGAATCTATCCTAGTTTGTTGATTCAATTAAAAGTTTGCAAAAGTGTATAATATTTCTCTGATAAGTCATGAAGTTGTGATTATGTGATTTGTGAGTCCTTTTATCCTGGAATAAAATTGGTATCAGAGCCCAAAAGGTCTGGGAAAAGTAAATTTTGTGGTGTTGGTGTTTGTGTTTTGCAGGTTGAAGAGAGAACCTAGATGCCAAGAAACTAGGTAGTGGAAAAGAGAGGAAAACCTAGGTGAGGCAAGAAAAGATGGGGTAAGAAGATATAATATTTCTTGGAGGGTTAAAAATTTTAAGGATGTATATGAAGGGTAAGTATTCACAAAAGGGGAAGAAAGAGGATGAAAATAAAAGGAAAGAAGAAGAGGGAAAATGAAGAAAGAAGGAAGAGAAAAGAAGAAGAGATGAAGGAGATAAAAGGAAGAACTAACGAACTTGAGGGTAAAGTTAAAGAATATGGAAGAGAAAAATCAAGCCTTGGGAGAGAAGATTTCATCTTGAGAGGAAGAGATAAATAATGAACATATTGTCCAAATTGTGAAAGAAGATGAACAAACTTATTTACTCATTGTGGATCCTACACAAGAAAATACTAGTGTCGATAATATGGCTGTGGTTGAAGACCAAAAGGATGGTATGATTTTTGATGGATCTCATGATGATATTTCTATTGAAAAAGAATAAATAAATTTTTTGGATGAACAAAGAGTTGAGATTGATTGAATGTATGTTGAAAGTGAAGACAAATGTGAAGAGTTCCCAAGAAGACTTGAGAGAAAAGATGTAATATTTATGATTGACTTTGATACTAATCTGATTGATTTTATCCATGAATTTTTCATTATGTTATTTTCAATTTAGGTGATAGAGAAATCATATTTTTAATTTCATAAATATTTTCATGACAAGTTCATATTCTTAAGCAAGAGGATTGAGAGACCAAAAGTGAAGATGAAGATAAGCTTTCTTTTTACCCCTCTGGAGTATGGTGTAGGAGCACCTAGAAAAATGGATATAAAGAATACATATCTCATTAATTTATTTTTCTAAAATATCAATTTAATGTTCGTCAATATATTTGATTCAACATGTAAGGCTAAGTAAAGCCTTGGAATCAATTTGTAAAATGTTGTCAATGTTGTCCATTTAAATTCATATGGTCAAGTTCGATAAAAGTAAGTAAATATCATAGAGTATGATCAAAATAATGTGTTTATTTCTTTATTAAGCATACTTTTATAGTTTTAGGAGTCTTGGAAATCATTTATGGGAAAATGAGAAACTTTTCAAATATGTAATAAAATATTGTTACAAAAATTTGACAATATGTAAAGTTGATGTAAAAGAGATCAATAGTCATAAGAGGTATCCAATAGTTAGAGGAATTGAAAAAACATCAAAATATCATGTAATGGTCATGATTTACAGAGGGGAATGGTTGGGAATCTTTTTTAGAAGAATAGAAATGAAAGGAGTTTTGTTTTACAAGTTTATGTTAATGTTTTGTGTAATTTTCCAGAAACCTAAGAGTTTTTTATATTATTAAAAATGCATATCAAAATATACAAACCTAAAACTTATATTTTTTGAAAGATGTTTGATTTATCTTTCTTTTGGTTTTGGTTTGGACAAATTTTGTTTATTTTTTTAGAAGTTAAGACTATTTTGGTGACTATAGGTCTGAATCTATCACAATTTGTTGATTTAGTTAAAAATTTGCAAAAGTGTGTTCCATCAACTAGTTATGAAGATATTTTTTCTTTTTCCACAAACAAAGCACACTATATATGTATATTATTCAAGATACTCAAGATAGATTTTTGTTGAATAAGAAAGAAATGTTGCTCTTGGATAAACTTTTTTACAAAGTTATTAATTTACAAGATTCTATGATATGATCATTCTAATTGTATAGTAGTATATTGTAAAAATTGATAAAACACTACATCATATCACTATAATATATTATTACATATATATTATATATATGCACATTGATATTTAATAAGTGAACACATTAGATATATATTTTAATTGTGATGTTGAAGTAATTTGAAGATGTTGAGAAGTCAAATAGAGATGATACTAAGTGATTCTATTATTTATTATGACAGTATGTGATAGATTATATTATCTAGTGAGGCATGCCTTAGCTAGTGAGGTACATTTAATGTCAATGAGAAACATTGTAGCTAGTGTGTCATTTTCTATATAAGCCAATGAGGAACTTAACAAGTTGTTTTCTTCCCTTTAAGGGTTTTCCACTCATGAAAATAGTGTTTTATAAAAATTTATGTGGGCTTATGATTACTTATATTGCATGATTATGTTTCATACTATTTATGGATAGTCATGTGTGAGATTAGATCAAAAAATTAATCAATTTAATATATTGTCTTTGTATAAAGTGTAAATTGTCTAAAAATATTATTTAATAATAATAGAAATGCCTAAATAAACATGTTATTCAATAAAAGAAACATCAACATTAGCATAAATATATTAGTCCATGATAGAAACATAACATGCATGGTTTAGGATTTCATCAACATAACATGCTAGTCAGTAACAAAAACATAACATGCATAGTTTGGGAGGCTTTAGATTGCATTGAAATATATAATGTATCATGAGCATGTATGTATGTACTTGAACAATAATATAAATGTACATAGACATATATGGGCCCATTCACATTTTTTACTTTTGTGTTAAGAAAGGGTGGACACTTAATTATGGGTGAATGCACTAAGTTGTGGTGCCAAAAAGATGACACATATCCTTTCTTTATTTTAATTTTCAATAGCACCTCCACAATCCTAAGGCTTGCGAAGCCCAAGACATAGTGTGGAGTGTCTCTCTGTTGGAAATATTCAAGACTATGCTAAGTTACTAAGAGGGGAGGGGTGAATCAGTAACTTCTAAAACTTTAACAATTTTAATTTTTAATCCAATAAATCAATTAATACTTAATTCATCCCATATGATCTAATTGCATGCATGAGAAACTAAAAACATGAAAGCATCCACAACAATTGAACACAAAGATTTGGTGACCCAAAAACCTTCCAAATAGAAAACAAAACTAGGGTGGGGATGATACCCACAAACTTTAGCACTACAGCATAAAGTTAGATTGTTAAGGCTTACATTGATCACTTATGATGATCTGGCCTATTAGGAGAAAATAAGAATACAAGGTCAACCTTGTGAGAGGATTTACAAACATACAATGAAGTATGCACTCGGTAAAGAGATTTAGAAAAGACTGTTAGGTCTACCTTGTTAAAGGATTTTGACTGGTTCACCTATTAGGATGAAGTAGTAGATTTCTAATTTTGCAATTGAGTTTGCTGATAGAGATTTCTTAGTGTACTAATCACCTTTCTATGATAGATTTGTCACTGCTTCTCCTTGTATTGATATGGCATTTATAATTCTTTATCTATTGCATTCACAAGACATATGTTTACACATTTGCATTCTTGCACTTTCTTGCTCTTGCTTACATTTTCATACATTGGATATGATACAATACATCAGATATATATACCAATCCAATTTACAAAATTATAAAGTCATCCTTGACACAAGTTAACACAAATATTAAAAAGTCGGCCCACATGAAGACACTCCATTTCTGAAGACTAACTCGATGAGGTTTTGATACACGACATTCACTATCACTGCTTGGCATCATCATACTCTTGGTAGATGTAGAAGCTTGGTCCATACTAATCACTTTCAAGTAGTCTAGAACTTGGTCTACATTGTTGACTTGATAGATATTGTGCAACTCGGCAAACACTAAATCACTTGGTTACCATGAAGTAGCTCAGTTAACACTGGCTTTGCATCACCTAAACTACAAACTCAATAGATACTACAATGCTCAATAAACATAGGCTTTGCATCACATGAACTATGAACTCGATAACCACTAATAAACTTGGTATAGGCTAAGATGCTCAATTTGAACTGTAAGAATTCACACTAACTAAATATGTTCAGTAACCACTGGAATTACTCCAAAAGACTTGGTAGCAACTATAGAACTTAGTGGCTATTAAATTACATGGTGAACACTATAAATTGGTCAATGAGCTTGATAGTTGTACAAAATTTGAATAAGTGTATGTCACTAATAACAAACTTGACTGATATGTCAACACTCTCGTGTTTACATTCTGTACCTAGTTATATTTTGATCTGAGAGATACTTGATACTCGTGTTATTTTTTTGTATTGAGTTGACTTGAGGTTTAAATGTTATACTTTGATTTTTAGTATCATAGATGTTAGATTACTATGTTATTGAGGTGATCATATTTGCATGATGATGTCATTTTGAGATGATAGTATATTTTGTGATGATATCTGGTTATCTAGTATTTGGACATATCTTTCATTATGTTATATGTTGGATTTAATGCTATGGTAATTTACTTTATTCTTTCTTTTTTATGCTTTATGTGAACGTGAGTGATATAAATGGACTATTTTAGTATAATTAAATAAATGGTCAAATTAGGTTATTTAGTGCATTTATTTCTTTGACTATGTTATTATATGCAATTGTACTTGGTAATTTGTTTTAGTGTGAAGGATTTATATCCTTCGTAGTGACACGTGGAGTTGGTGATTTAGTTGTTCATATTTAACCAATGTTGTCCCTATAAGGTTGATGTATCATATTTAATTTTTTAAATTAAAACCTTATGGTAATTTAATAAATCTAGACTCATTTTCATTATGTGATTAGACCTGTGAGTGTGTCTATACATTTAGAGGTTCGCATTTGTCATGAAATTTATTAACAATTCCTACGATGTTGGTTTAAGGGTTTTCATGCTTTATTTTAATTAATTTTAATTCTTGGCTATTTTTTCATAAATGAATTCCAATTACTTGGAATAGCCTATTTTTGTTTGGGTTGATTCAAGTTCTAACTAGGATACCTTGTTATTTACCCTAATTGATTATTCACTCAAAAAGTGAATATCCAAAGAGGAAATTTATTCCTCACTTCTCACTTTTGGAAATTAGAAAATTGAGAGATTTTTCCAAAATCCTCTTCTGGAGGATTGTGTTTATGTTCATTGTAGGAGCTACAAGGATGTTCACGAGATCAATCTCATTGGATCCAACTCAGGGAGACCTTGGTTTTCTATGACTTTCGATAGCTTTCGCAAGATATTTATTTTATCTAGTTGATTCTCATTTTAGCCCTTTTGACTGTAAGGTAGGGCTCTCCCATTTTTATGTTTTAGCTCCAATTTTGCTTCCATTTTTGGTATTTGTATTTTAGGAGGCTAAGAACTAGTGTCCCCCTCTATTTCTAATTGTTAGTTCTACCCAGTTGGACAGGTATGAATGTTTTCCTAATTTTTAGTATGAGGGTTTATGGTTTCACACTATTATGTTAGTTATTTTTGTATATGGTGTTTGAACCTAAATTTTATTGGATTTTTGTGGATTTTGTGTCCTAAGAACAAATGGGTTTTAATTTCAAAGCCTTTGGGTTTTGAGGTTTTTACCTCGTGTGCCACCTAGTTTTCTTACATTTTCTTGGCATGATATTGGTTGTGGACATGGACTATCCGTAGGATTTTAGTCAAACCATAGTTGTACTTTTATTTTTCATTAGGATGCATACCACATCTTTACTCTCGATCTTGTATTTGACAGAGTGTGATTTTGCTTACGTTCTCATCCATCCCTTATTTCATGATCTTTGTGATGGTGGTGCGCCACACATGAGCATGCATGTACGTGTATTTTTTGGGTGACTTGCAAGGCCCAAACTCCCAATTTTATTTTGGTAGAGTTATGTTCATTAGGGTTGGGTTGGGAATATGCATGTCTA
This sequence comes from Cupressus sempervirens, assembly GCA_028749045.1. Lineage (NCBI taxonomy): Eukaryota > Viridiplantae > Streptophyta > Pinopsida > Cupressales > Cupressaceae > Cupressus > Cupressus sempervirens. The sequence continues at coordinate 918,852,460 of CM053792.1, read as the reverse complement.
TGGGCACTCATCGTGTGATGAGTATGGGTATGTAGAGTAGGTAGTGGAGGGGTTTCTCTAGCAACCTTGGTGACTATTTCCTAGAGAGTTGACATGAAGAAGTTCTAAACAAGTGATAACTAATTAAATTACTGGGTAATAAAATTAAGATAATAAAATAAGATGCCTATATCATTTATCCAAGGGTGAGTCTCTTACAGTTTGATTTTGAGAACACTCATTGATGGCCTCCAAGGAGTACATTAAGATTATTTTTGCATTAGTGTGATGGCCTCCAAGGGAGTACCTTGACAGTATTTCTACACTAGGTTATATTGGGGGTCCCAAGAATATTAATCTCCACTAAAGCCCCTACATAGTTGACCCATTGAGTGTCTGACTAGGACCTAATCCACTTGCATTATTTCATCATCTTGGTTGTAGTCCTCTTTACTGTCTAGCATGAGTGTTATCCATGGACATTTTCTTTATGTGTGTTTTTGGTTGGATCAGTATCTCCATCAACACAGTGGGAGTGGACCTATGGGTTCACATGGTTAGGAGGCATAGCTATCTATACCACTATTGGGGACCGGTGTAAGAGACGATTTATTATTCCATTACGACTAGTGCTTGATATTTCACTTGGTACTTCAAGTTCCAGAGTATGTTATCTTGTGATTTATGCTTTTATTAGGGTTCTTGGATATCATGTTTAGATTATGTTAGTTTACTTGACATATTCCTTTATTATGATGTTAGCATATGATTAGTTGATGTGAATTCACTAAGTAAAAATATCTATTGTTTTAGTGGTTTAGCATGTTTAGATGTTCTTGTTCTTATGATTTTATTATGTTGTAGTAGTGATGCCCTCATAAGATAGCTCCAACTATCCAATCAATAGTTTGGGATGTTACGTGTGGGGTATGGCTAGGACCTTCGAGGTCTCATGATGCTATTATGGTCAAGAGGAACTGTGCAAGAGTATAGTTGTTTATGTACATTTTGATGTTGCTTCGAGGACATTTCTTATACTGCTATGGTTTAGATGGTTAGTTGTATTTTTCATCTTTCTTCTCTTATGTACAAGTGTTTAAGCCTTGACTTGTGGAACTAATATTTCCTAGTGTGGAGGTTTTAACTCTCTATTTTATCCCTCTAGATGTTCTTAGAATGTTTCTTTCTTTTCCTAGGTGAAAATGTCCTAGCACTAGGTGATACTTGTAAAGTATTGCACGCCCAAAGAAGGAATATTGTGTAATATTGCACGCCATTAGGGAAAATGTAGTGTGATACTAGAAAGTATTGCACACCCATTGGAAAATTTTCATATGACACTAGAAGAGTGTCTCATGACCTTAGGAACTTTATTTCTAGATCCCTAAAAGTATCATATGGCCATTATAGAAAGGTTGTATGATACTGGTAAAGTATCATCCGTGGCTGTTTGGAAATATGACCTGGGTTTGTGAGAAAAATTTGTTAGGAGACCAGCAGGGACTTTTTGACTTGATCAAAAGGTTTTGAGAGGTGTTTGGAATAGCCTTTATAGAGTTATCAAACCCTAGACTTTGGCCTTTCAAATTTGGGGTGTTCAGATTTGAAAGTGTTTTGTGTCTTCTAAAGTTTGTCGTTTTGGTTAGTAGTGACATTCAAAGATTTTGTGGTGTTGGATGTTTGTTTAATCCTTTGTTATGATCATTTTGATTCTTGTATTTTGATTTTCATGTGAATTCATACTTTTTTATTCTTTTTTAAATATCTTGGCTTCTATTTATCCTTGTTCCAAGGATCTCGAGGTGGGGCATTACAACTGGTATCAAAATCCACGTTGCAACATTGGGATCTCTATGTTATGCCTCCACTATATTATTTTCTTAGGTGTGTATATTGTTATCTTATGTATGCATATCCTTTTGTGGTTTATTCTTGTGATTCTTATGTTTGTGATGTATGATTCTGACCCTATCATGTTGCTTCTATAATGATGCCTCCTACACGTAGACCTAGTGGTCAGGGTATCAACTAACAAAATAACCATGAAGAACACCAAGAGGAAGAATGTCAGGTTAGTGGGGAAGAATAGGGTAATTATGATCAAAGTGGCATTGGGGCATTGATGCCTTTGTTATAGGAGATCATAACTCAATTAGGACCTTGTGTAGAGGAAAATCAAGGTGACCGTGGTTAGGAAGAGGGATCTCATCATGGAGATTCCCACATGTTTGAGAAAAGAGAGATGGAACATGAGTGTGAATGTTCCTACACACCACTTGGTGGTAGAAGGCACTGTTAGGGATTTCATGACTATGATGGAGAGAATTTCATCCATTTGGATATCATAAAATCTCTTCAACAATCCAAACCACCATTGTATGATGGCAAGGGAGGTGGCCTCAAGGCAGAGACTTGGTTATTGGACATGGAACCTTACTTTTCTATGTATCCATATGAAACCAATCTAAGGGCTCATTATGCATTCATGCAGCTGAGGGACCATGCATCCATTTGGTGGAATATAGAAGGGCAAAAGCTCCAAATCAACATTGTAGATCTCACCTAGGAGATCTTCGAGGAGAGATTCAAAGAGAGATTTTTATCTTCTCAGTTTAGAGAGGCTTGTGCTGATGAGTTCCATGAGATTAGAAAAGGGAACATGTTAGTGGACTAGTACAAGATCAAATTCTTTGATCTTAGGTAGTATTCATGCTATAATCATGATGAGGTACTCCTTACTCAGTATTTTGTCTGAGGTCTTAAGGACTCCCTTATTGGAGATGTTCGCATGCATCAACCTAGGACACTTATTCTTGCTATAGAGAAGGCTCAAATTTTAGAAAGTAATTTGGCTAGAGGATTTAGTGGAAAATTAGGTTCTAAGAACCATAGTGCGTGGACTTTACGGTACGATGCATAGTTTACTCAATCCTTAAGAAAGGGCCAAACTCAATCAACACCCTCTCATGGTGGGCAATGTCATAAGAGACAAAAAGGGTTTTGGACCAAGGGTGGATAGTATTCAAGTGCCTCAAGGAAGAAAGGGGATGACCAAAGCCATGGCTAGAAGTCTCAGTAGGACTACCCTTCTCAAAGTAGTCAATAGAACTATAGCAAGGGAAGTGTACCATATTCTAGCGCTACCTAGGGTCAGCCTGGAACTAGTTCCAACTTTGTAGGAGAATGCTTGTCTTTTGGCTAGATCAGCCATAGAGTAGAGAAATGTCCTATTAAGACATCTTTAGGACCTAGTAAAGGTGCAACTAGGTAAGAGCCTACTATGGGAGATGTAGGTAGAAGTCATCAATTCTTTGCGGTGGTTGATAACCATCAAGATGAGCACCAAGGTATCATATTTGTTGCTACAAGTATATTGAATGGTATTTCATCTTTAGTATTATTTGACTTAGGTGCTTCAAATTGTTTTATTTCACCATCTCTTATTCAATAATGTGGGCTAGTGGAAGCATGTCAGTTTGATAGGTGGCAAGTCTAGTTAGCCACAAGATCCAAAGTGGTTGTAGATTGAACTTTGGTACCTTCACCACCATAGTGGATCTTCATATCCTACCATTAGGATTGTATGACATTGTGTTGGGCATGGATTGCTTAGCCTCCCATCATGTGAATATAGATTGTTGTCGTAAGTTGGTATAGTGTGTTGATGACATAGGTGGGCAAGTAGAACTTTTAGGGGTCCAGAGACCAATCTCACTTTAGATGGTCTCAGCTAATTAGCTAAAGTGGAGTGTGTAGAAGAGATGTTAGATGTTTGTATCTTCTAATAGTGATCTTGAGGAGGTTGAGGGCTATACAGTGACACTTAATGATCACCCACTCCTTCATGAGCATGAAGATGTGTTTCTTGATGAGATACTAGGTATGCCACCGTAGTGAGACATTGATTTTTGGGTAGATCTCATACCAGGAGTAGAACCAATTTCACAAGCTCCATTTTGTATGACTATGTAGGAGTTGACTAAGATCAGATTGTAGTTGGAGGAATTGGTTTCCAAGGGCCATACTCATCCTATTGTATCCCCATGGAGTTTCTTCCAAATCTTGTAGGGCATAGTCATGATTATGTTAGATTTCAAAAACATGTGAACCTCCATAGATTTTCTTGAAAATAGATTTTCTTGTCTACATATCAATAGTTGGGTTTCTTTCTTTTGGTTTTAGAGAAATAAAGAGATTGACGACTTTATTTAGGCAAGCCATTTAAATCCTCAAAAATATTTGACTCAGAAAAAGTAAAAGGAAATTCTATGTCTAATTTCAATAAAAATATGGGTGATGGTTTTCTAAATATACATTCATGAAATTTGAACAATGGATGTTGTAATACCCTTTCATTTTGTTGTTGTGAATGTTAAGTAGGACTGTAAAGCTCACCAACTGATAGCATGATAAACCCACTACTCTTAGCATTAAGGTTTGATATTGGTAGAAATGAGTATTCTATCATAGTAAATGGGAATTCTTATTTGTCATCTTTGTGAATAAGAAAGATGGATCATCAAGTTTATGCATTGACTACTAGAACTTGAATAAGGTGATGGTGAATAATCCTTACCCTTTTCCAAAGATATATGACTTGTTAAATTAGATGAAGGGAGTGCAAGTATTCTCAAAGATTGATCTTAAGTCAGGATACCATCAGCTTCATATTCATGAAGTTGACATTCATCGAACATCTTTTTGTACACAATATGGGCATTATGAGTTCATGTTTGTACCCTTTAGGTTAACCAATGCCCCAGCAGTGTTCATGAGCCTAGTGAATACATTATTTCACACGTACCTTGATTGGTATGTCATTGTATTCTTATATGACATATTGATCTATTCCAAGACTGTAGAGCAACATGAGGTCCATTTACACCAAGTGTTGCCGCATTTGTGAGATCATCAATTGTATGACAACTTGGGTAAATATAGATTTTTCTAGTTAGAGGTGAAGTATTTGGGGCATATCATCACTAGTGATGGTATTGTAGTGGACCTGGAGAAAATTTGAGCTATCATGGATTGGCCAGTACCCACTAATGTTTTTGAGGTTCATAATTTCATGGGATTCGCAAGTTATTACCATTGCATCATGAAGGATTTTTTACGTGTGGCTCCTCCCATCACTTCTCTTCAGTGGAAGGGAAGAAGTATGCTTGGTTAGACTAGTGTGAGGTAGAATTCATTTCTCTTAAGGAGTGTTTGACCAATACACCAGTCCTTGTAGTGCCTAGTCATGTAGGTGATTTTATAATTTGCATAGATGATTCATTGGAAGGTGTAGGTGTAGTGTTGATGCAAGATGGTCATGTAATTGTATACAAGTCTACAAAACTTAAGGACCATGAGCTTAACTACCTGTCTCATGATTTGGAACTTGCAGCTATGGTGCATGCTCTTATTCATTGGAGACATTTCCTTTTGGGACATAGGTTTGATTTGCATAGAGATTATTAGAGCTTACAGTATATCTTTACTCATCCAAACTTGAATGCAAAATAGTATTTCTAGATGGAGTTCCTATGTGAGTATGACTTTGATGTTCACTACATTAAAGGGAAAGAAAATTTCATCATGGATGCCTTGAGTAGTAGGCAACATGAGATATTAGTTTTGTCACTAGAAGTGGATTTGTGAGGCCATATCTTGGAGGCTTTTCCCAGTGACACATGGTATCAAGAAGTGAGGGTGGAGATTGAGTCTGGACACGCCCTTGAGGGGAGGTTTTTAGGTTATTTTCTTGAGTCTGATCGACTATTGCAACACTTGGGGCATAATTATGTACTATTATTTGATGATATTTATACTTGGTTTTGTTGAAAGCACATTGTGCACTATAATTTGCACATCCCAACATCAAGAAGATGCATGTCAATCTCAAACAATTGTACTTTTGGGCAAGGATGAAGTGTGATATTGCCAATTTTTTTGCTTGATGTCTTGAGTGCTAGAGAGTGAAGGTAGAGCATTAGTATTTGACAGATCTTTTGCCGTCACATACCATTCTAGAGTGGAAGTGGGATACCATATCTATTGATTTTATGATGGGATTTCCTATATCATCATGATGACATGATTGTATCATGGTGGTAGTGGAAAATTTGTTCAAGGTAGCACATTTTTCACCCATGAGGACATCTTATATAGCTTCTTCTATAGCACATGTTTTCTTGGAAAATATTGTTTGATTGCATGGGATTCCTCATCAGATTATTTTGGATAGAGATCTAGTATTTACTTTAGCACTATGGACATCTCTCCAGCATGCTTTGGGCATGCACCTCAATTTTAGTTTAGCTTATCACCTAGAGATTGATGGTCAGAGAAAGAGAGTGTACCAGGTTAGGAAGACATGCTTTGCATGTATATGATGGATAGATAGGTGAAGTGGGAGGATTATTTATACCCTGTTGAGTTTTCATATAACAATAGGTATCATAATTCTTTTGGCATGTCACCTTTTCAGGCCTTGTATGGTATATTGTGTCATACCCCTTTGAGTTGGGATAATTTGGAGTATTGAGTACTTCTAGGTCCGAAGATGCTTTAGGATATGGAGCAACAGGTTATTCATATTAGAGAGTATTTAGTTATTGCTTGGGATAGGAAGAAGAAATATGTAGATTTCCATAGGTTGGATCATCACTTTTCTATTGGTGATTGGATATTTTTGAGAATATGCCCAATGAAGAGCCCCATCCATTATAGAAAGGCTCTAAGTTGGCACCATGTTATGTTAGACCATTTGAGATTCTCAAGAGTATCGTTCTTGTTTCTTATCGACTACCATTGCCACCTAGCATATCAGGCATCCATGTTATTTTCCAAGTTTCTATTTTGAGATAGTATATTCCTGATGTGACCCATGTTCTTGATTGGGATTCTTTATAGGTGGACAACAGGAAGCTTTCCTTGGAGCCCATTTGTATCCTTTAGCATTTGAGACTAACTTTGAGAGATCATGACATATATTAGGTAAGGGTCCAGTGGGTTCTGAGCAATGACACTTCTTCTACTTGGGAAGATGGTACATGGTTGAGAAATTTCTATCCCTATATTTTTGCAAGATTCTAGGAGTAATCCTATGCCTAGTGGGGGAGGATGTAGTGCCTCTCATGTTTGTAGTATGTACATTGTTATATTTTGATTAGAGAGATAGTTGATAATCATGTTTTTTTTTACATTGAAATGACCTGAGGGTCAGATGTTATACTTTGATTTCTAGTATCATAGATGTTAGATTACTATGTTGTTCAATTGATCATATTTGCATGATGATGCCATTTTGAGATGATAGTGTGTTTTGTGATGATATTTGATAATTTGGTATTTGGACATATCTCTGATTATGTTATATGTTGGATTTAATGCTATGGTAATTTACTTAATTCTTGCTTTGTTATGCTTTATGCGAACATGAGTGATGTAAATGGACTATTTTAGTATAACTAAATAAGTGGTTAAATTAGGTTATTTAATTCATTTATTGTTTCAGCTATGTTATTATATACAATTGCACTTGATCATGTGTTTTAGTGTGCAGGATTTATATCCCTGGCAGTGGCACATGGAGTTAGTGATTCAGTTGTTCATATTTTAACCAATTTCATTCCTATAAGGTTGATGTATCATTTTTAATTATTTAAATTAAAACCTTCTGGTGATTTAATAAATCAAGACTCATTTGCATTATGTGATTAGACCTGTGAGTGTGTCTATGCATTTAGAGGTTCGCATATGTCACAAAAGTTATTAAGAAATCCTATAATGTTGGTTTAAGAGTTTTTGGGCTTTATTTTAATTCACAATAGCTTTCTCGTAGATGAATTCTAGTTACTTGAAATGGCCTATTTTTGTTTAGGTTGATTTGGGGTCTATCTAGGTTACTTGGTTATTTACCCTAATCAATTATTCACTAGAAAAGTCAATAAGTATCCAAAGAGGAAATTTATTCCTCACTTCTCACTTTTGGAAATTAGAAAATTGAGAGCTTTTTCCAAAATCCTCTTGTGGAGGATTTCATTTATGTTCATTTTAGGAGCTTCTAGGCATGGGATCTTTGCAATATTGGTCTCATTGGATCCACTTAGGGGAGACCTTAGTTTGATGTGAATTTTGGCAGCTTCTACGAGATATTTATTTTATTTGGCTAATTCTCGTTTTAGCCCTTTTGGTTGTTAGGTGGAACTCTCCTATTTTTATGTTTCAGCTTTGTTTCTTCCTCTTCTTGTAGTTGTATGTTAAGAGGCTGAGAACTAGTTCTGCCCTCTATTTTTAATTATTAGTTCTGGCTAGTTGGACGGGTATGAACATTTTCCTAATTTTTAGGATGAGGGTTTGGTGTTTTGTACTGTTATGCTAGCCATTTTTACATATGGTGTCCAAAACTAAATTTTATTAGATTTTCATAGCTTTTGTGCCCTAATATCAAATGGGTTTTAATTTCAAATTTTTTGAGTTTTGGGTTTTTTACCTTGATTTGTGTGCTGTCCAATTTTCTTGAGTTTTCTTGGAATGATATTGGTCATGGACTTGGACTATATTTAGGATTTTAGTTAGACCATTATTCTAATTTTATAGTGTATTGGGATGTGTTCCACATTCATACTCCTTAACTTATATTCATTTGAGTCTTATATTTCTCATGTTCTCATCTAGCCATTGTTTTATGATATTCGTGATGGTGGTATGCCACACATGAGCACGCACGTGCATACATTTGTTAGGTGACTTGTGAGACCCAAACTCCTAGTTGTATTTATATGGAGTTCTATTCATTGGGGTTGGGTTTGGAATATGTGTGTCTATGGGCACTCATCATGTGATGAGTATGGGTATGTAGGGTAGGCAGTGGAGGGGCTTCTCTCGCAACCTTGGTGACTATTTTTGAGAGGATTGGCATGAAGAAGTTCTAAATAAGTGATAACTAATTAAATTACTAGGTAATAAAATTAAGATAATAAAATGAGATTCTTTTATGGTTTATCCAAGGGTGAGTGTCATGCGGTTTGATTCTAAGAACACTTAACAATGGCCTCCAAGGGAGTACCTTGAGAGTGTTTCTACACTAGTGTGATGGCCTCCAAGGAAGTACCTTGAGATTGTTTCTGCACTAGGTTATCTTGGAAGCCCCAAGTGTATTCATATCCACTATAGCCCCTACATAGTTGATCCATTGAGTGTTTTACCTAGACTTGATCCACTTGCATTGTCTCATGATCTTGGTTTCAGTCCTCTTTATTGTCTAGCATGAGTGTTAGCCATGGATGTTTGTTTTATGTGTGTTTGTGGCTGGATCATTATCTCCATCAGTACAGTAGGAGTGTTCAGATGGTTGGGATGCATAGCTACCTATACCACTACTAGGGACTGGTGTACAGAGATGGTCTATTATTCCATTGTGACCGATGCTTGATGTTTCACTTGGTACTTTGGGTTTCAAAGTATGTTATCTTGTGATTTATGTTTTTATTAGAATTCTTGGATATCATTTTTAGATGATGTTAGTTTACCTGATGCATTCCTTTATTATGATGTTAGCACATGATTAGATGAAGTGAATTCACTTAGTAGGAATATATATTGTTGTATTGGTTTAGCATATTTAAATGTCCTTGTTCTTATGATGCTATTACAATGTAGTAGTGATGCACTCATAAGACAGCTCTAACTATCTAGTCAGTAGTTTGGGATGTTACATGTGGGGGATGGCTAGGACCTTTGAGATCTCATAATGTTATTATGATTGGAAGGAACCATGCAAGAGTATAGTTTTGTGTGTATATTGTGATGTTGCTTTCAGTTTTTTTCTTACACTTCTATGATTTAGATGGTTAGTTATATTTTCTATCTTTCTACTCTTGTGTTTGAGTGTCCAAGCCTTGACTTGTAGATCTAGTGCTCCTCGATGTGGAGGTTCTAACTCTCTATTTTATCCCTTAGGATGTTCTTAGAACATTTTTTGCCTTTTTTGGGCAACAGTGTTCCAGCACTGGGTGATACTTGTAAAGTATCACATGCCCAAAGAAGGAATATCATGTGATACTAGAAAGTATCGCATGGCTTTAGGGAAAATATTATGTGATATTGGATAGTATCACATGCCCATTGGAAAACTATCATAAGATACTGGAATATTGTCACATGGCCTTAGGAACTTTATTTCCAAATCCCTTAAAGTATTGCATGGCCATTGTAGAAAGGTCATATGATACTAGTAAAGTATCACCCATGGTTGTTTAGAAATATCGCCTTGGTCTATGAGAAAACTTGCTAGAGCAACTAGCAGGCACTTTTTGACTCAACCAAAAGGTTTTTAGAGGTGTTTGGGATACCCTTTATAGATTTCTTGAACCCTAGTCTTTGGCCTATTGAATTCAGAATGTTCGGATTTGAAAGCATTTTGTGTCTTTTGAAGTTTGTCATTTTGGTCAGTAGTTGCATTTGGAGATCCGTTGGTGTTGGATGTTTGTTTTTTCTTCTATTGTGATCTTTATGATCCTTGTATGTTGATTTTTGTGTTCATCTATACTTGTTTTTAAAAAACTTATCTTGCTTTATATTTATCCTTGTTCCAAGGATCTTCGGGTAAGGCATTATATAGCACATACGCATTTTTTAAAACACATATTTATAGGTTGCAACCCATGGCCCATCTCTTTTTTTTTTGTATTTCCCCAACAATGCACACATATTTTGTAGAAGGTGAAATATTTACTCACTCTCCTCCTCAAAATTCCTCCTCATCACCTGAGTTCAAGATCGACATCATCAAGTGTGTTTTCTAATCTTGCTTTTGCATTATTTTGTATGTTTTATCATTGTTTTGTATTTTTTTAAAGTTTTTCTTCAAATTTGTTTATTTATTTAAAATGAATTTGGTTTCTTATCAGGAAATGTGAATAATCAACCACCACATCCTCAACTTGATCAACAAAATCAAAATGAAAACCCTCCACAAGATCAAAATGAAAACCCTCATGAGGAAGAGCAAGAACCTATGCAACCTCCTCTTTACACCAAAAACAATATAATGAATGAAATATAAAGCAGAAAAAAATGAATTATAAGAAATTTTTGGTATGTTAGAAGCTTGTGAGAAAACTAATCCTATGAGAGCACAATTGGCATCCTCCCTTGAGTCCATTATGAGCCATGTAGCTTCTGTTAGTGGTCTATTAGATATTTGTCATGTTAAGAGAGAAGAAAAAAGAAGATATTATGCAAACAAATTATCTTGTAAAGATGTAAAAATAAGGACATAATGAAAGGTAACATATGTGCATTGTTTAAAAAGCTAGGAGAACAAGACACTGTTAAAACTACAACTAAAAGGTTCCCCATCCACTAGTGCATACATGATGATATTAGAAATAACTTTTGGGATAAATGGTGGATGGTGTTTGATGCCCCTTCATACACTAATCACGAGGTTCCACTATATTTCTTAAAGAAATTGTATTGTGAATTTATCCTCGAGGAGATCTCCAATTATTTTGAAATGTTAAATTCTTAGGGTAGAGGTGGGGGTTTGTCATTTGAGAGATTGGGGGTAAATTATGACCCTAATATAGTTAGGGCACCTATTTTTAAGCCACAGGGTGAGCATGTTATTATTCCTTTAGTTGTGAAGGAACATGTAGAGACCGATACTCTAGGGACTATCAATGCTTTTTCATAGACCCTCATTCATTGTATCAGTCCATTAGTATAGGAATCTTCTTTGTGTCATAGCCACATGTGGAAATCATGTGGATCCTTATGCACATTTGGTTATCACAGTAGAGACACTATAGATGTGTTAAAAACATATTGATACAAGTATGAGAATGTATTTCAATCATTGTTTTATCAGTGATGTCAAACCTGCTACTTTTTGGTAAGACAATTGCTTAAATGATTTGAGTACTATCTTTTGTTTGATTGATGAGGAGGTTTTGATCAAATAAGATAATAATAGCACCTAGAGGAAAGTTTGAGTTATGGTATGAAAAAGGAGTACAAATATCAGTTAAGACAATGATGTTATAATGCATTGATTATCTACTTAAAGTTACAAAGGATGGATACACTGATTAAGTTCAGAAGAACAAGTAAAATAAATTAAGTCTGCTAAGCTCAACAATTTTCATAGAGGGTATCAAGCAATGTTAGAGCAAGCTAAGCAGAAAATTAGTTGGATCAAAGAAAAGTCAAATTTTAGTGTATATCAAGTGATATAGTGTAAGCTGAGTAAATTTTAGTTAATTTCAAGCACCAATAAACTTTGGTTCATGTTGAGTGATTTGATAGTGAATGTCAAGCAACACAATATGTATAGAGAATCAGAAGCAAGTTAATGCCAAGTGAAAAAATTATGAAAAAGATCATGAATTCAATGAATCTGAGCTGACAAGTTTGATTTCTTGGATTGTGTAAACTATGTGGAAAATAAGCTTGATGAGCTAGTGGCATAGAATTCAAGATGAACCATTTTGAGGAAAATTCAAAGAGGATTGAAGGAGAATTTTCTAGAAGGGAATGAATTGAAAATATGGGTAGATTTATTGGATCCTACCTAATCCTACCTAACCCTAAAATGGATGATAGAGGTTGAATGGAAAATTATCTTAATTTTTATTTATAGAGATGGTTGGTTAGAAGAAAAGGTTTTCATGTGTGAGAACCTAAGGAAGACAAGGAGTATAGGGTATTGCTTCATTTAGTGACCAAATAGAAGAGACTGTTATTGGAAAGAAAATCAAGAAGGCTTAAAAGTACTGGTGCTTGAAGGGTGAACAAGCTATCAGAGCTAAAGTGTGTGAAAGCCAAGTAGAATTGAAGACTAAAACAAAGATCTGTAATCTGCAAAGTGAGTCATAAGTTGTTATTAGATCAAGCCTGACTATTACTTTCTAATCATTGTACCAATCTAGGGTAAATCCTTTGGATTAAGGTTGACCTAACATTCATTTGTAAATTATTTAACTGGATGACATTCCAAGTGAATGATCAAAAGTCCTCTAACAAGGCTTACTCCTAATAGGGTGATTGAAATCTTCTAACCAGGTCACATTTAACAATGTGCATTGTAACCTTTAACAAGGTTCATCTTTCATAGGGCATCACTTCAGAAGAGTGAGAATGAGTAGCATGTTACTAGTGGTTTTTTCCAAATTGGGTTTCCACATAAAATTATTATGTCAAATGTGTTATTGAATATGTTATGTTTCATGCTTACATTTCTGCAAAGTTTATTTGACAATAACCTACAAGTTTAAGTAATTGTATGATCTAATGGATGTATGCATGATGAATATATTTTATTGATATGGATTCACTAAGATGTAAAAAGTTTTATTTGTATATCTAGACCTTGGATAACTGATTCACCCACCTCTTTGTTATTTTAAAGAATTCTAACAATTGGTATCAGAGTCATTTGCTTAAGAGAACTAGTTTGAAGGTGCTAGAAGAAAAAGATCAAGATGTCAAAAAGAGAGGCACCCAAGTTTAATAGAGATAACTTTCTTGCATGGAAAATTTTGATGAAGCTACACCTTGGAGGTCTTGGAGATCATGCACAAACTACCATCATCACAGAGCATGTTGATCATGCTGGAGCCCTAACTATTGAAGATATGAAAAAGAACAAAGAATACAACCAAGAAATGTTGCAAATTACCTCTACCCTAAGTTATGTCAAGTTTGATGACATAAAGGATTGTGATAGTGCAAAGAAAATGTGGTACACTCTTCACACCATTTATGGATGAGACACAAATATTCTAAGAGCTAAATCTAAAAGTCTTAGAGGTAAATTCGATGATATGAGAAGGCAAGAAGGTGAGAATGTTGCTCAATATTTCTCTAGGATAAAAGATGTTGTTAATGCAATAAGAGGAGCTACTGATAAGATAGATGATGATATTGTACTAAGAAAAATTTTGAGAATACTATTTCCCATCTATGCTATTAGATTTTATGCAGTACAGAGACTGAGATATATATCATGTTCTAATCTAACTCTTGAAGGTCTAGTAGGTAGGCTCACTACTTTTGAGCTATACAATTGTGGTAACTTCAAATCTGAAAATGTTGAATATGCTTTCAAATATAAGCTATCATTGAAGGAACCTAATGAGAAGAAGAAGAAAAAGGTAAAATATATTTCCGGTTACAGTGATATAGATGAGAAGGATATAGAACAACTTGAAGCATCACTAGCAAGGAGAGCTCATAGAGGTAAACAAAAATTAAAAGATAAGTTACCTATCATGTGTTTCAATTGCAATGAGGTTGGTCATATTGCTGCTAGATGTCCAGAGAAGAAGAATTATAGAGATGGAGACAAGTACAAAAGTAGAAGAGATAAAGATAGAAAAGATTACAAAGACTAAGGAAAGAAGTCTTGCTACATTATTGAAGAGAAAACTAAAGATGGATTTGATGATCATGATGATGAAGTGGTACATTTTTAAATGAAGGATGATTCTAATGAGGATGAAGCAACTACACTAGTGTCTTGTGTGAACAAGAATGATAGATGGATCATTGACAATTTATGTTCACATCACATGACTAGAGATAAAAGAAGGTTCATTACCTTGAATTATTATGATGGAAATAGTGTAAGGTTTGGTAATGATGCACCCTATTTGATAAAAGGAAAAGGTTCAATCAAACTCATAGAAAATATTTTATGTGAGAATGATTATTATGTTGAAGGACTTAACTATAATTTTTTGAGTGTGTCACAACTGAATAGTTCAGGTTGTAAGGTTGAGTTTGAGAACAAGATTTCTAAGATATATGATACTGATGGAAAATTAATTAGAAAAGGTGATCAAACTAGAGGTAATTTATTCTAACTTGATATGGATGATTCTACTTGTCTAATTGTAGAATTTGACAATGTGTGGTAATGGCACAAGAGGTTATGTCATGTTAATTTTGATAACTTGGTTAATATCAGTAACATGAGAAGAGTAAGAGATTTGCCTAAGTTGAAGAAACCTAAAAATATAATTGGTAAATAATGTTAGTTAGGAAAGAGGACTAAGTCAAGTTTTAAGAGTAAGACCCATACCTCTAAAGGAATTTTGGATATTTTTCATACTGACTTGTGTGGACCAATTGATGTGCAAAGCTACAAAGTTGATAAGTACAGTATGTTGTTTGTTGATGACTATTCTAGGATGATGATAATTATGTTTTTGAAATAGAAATCTAATGCCTTGCAAATGTTTAAGTGGTACTTAGAAAGAGTTGAGAAGAAAACAGGTAACATTCTAAAATGTTTGAGATCTGAAGGAGGATGAGGATTTACATCAAATGAGTTTGAGATGTTTTGTAATGACAGAGGAATCAAAAGACAAACATCTACCCCTAAGACCTCTCCACAAAATGGAAAGAATAAAGATTATTTTAAACTTTTTGAGAATTCAGTTTTGATTGATAAGTGTTTTTTGTCATGAATGCCAATGGGGGAGATTGTTGACATTTTAGTCAAGTTTGTTTATTAGTGACACACTTATTCAGATAGATATCAGACACTGAGCTTATTGTATAGTTACCAATATTAAACAAGAAATCATACCAAGCATTTATGGTGATTGAAAGGAAAAATTTGTTAAAAAAAGAAAAATTGAATTCATTTGTCACTGTGAATTTTCAAGATCTATTTGCGAAGAGTGATTTCTATGTATTCAATCAATTTGCATGAATTATTGTTGAATTTTTTCATATTTTTTGAAACACTACCAAGAGATGGCTTCCTCTAGTAGCAAGACAAAGAAAGGGTCAAAAATGTTCATTCGAGGCGTTGAATGGAAGGCACCTGATTTCAAGCTTAGTACAACTATTGCAGAAACCATAGATCCAAGTAGAACTCAATCTCAAATTCCATCCAAGGTACTTCTATTAATGATATTCATTTCATTTTTTATGTTTGATTCAATATATAGGAACCCTACAAATGGATGAATCTTTGAAAGAATTGTGTGTGAATGGTGTATTAAAACTTAGGCATCAACACCTGGGAGCGAAGATTTTTACTCACATTCCACACATGCCCTAAGATTTTTAGATAAAGTGGATGAGATTTACCCTCATCCATGTGCATAACTAATAGTTATGGTTGGAGCAACCTATTTTGATAAAAAAGAAAATGATTCATAGGATCATAGGGCTTCCAATGTTGGCAAAGGCTAAAACCACCAAAACTCTAAGTCGGGTGGAACTAGAGAAGAAAACCCTTGTTGAATGGGATGGAAGGGGTATGAAGATCAGTTGTGTTACTAATATGAAGCTGAAGTTTGGGATACATGTAATTGCACATAAGATATATAGCTCAAATAGACTCAATAGTGTATCATGTGAAGTTGTGGATCTCGCATTCAAAGTGGTCAAGAATAATATGTCCTTTGACCTTGTCAAGTTGATGTTGAACCAGTTCAACAAAAATATAGAAAGCATCAAAACTTAAAAGAATAATCTTTGTAAGTTTAGTTCACTCTTAACTTGTTTATTTTTATTTGGACAAAATTTCTTCCCATCAAAAAGTATAGTTGTATGGAGAAAAGACGTACTTGTTCTTTAACAAATCAATGAGTATATAGTAGAAATGGGAGAAAATTATCTCAGTATCATGGACAATTATTTTGATGCATTCAAGGAAAAGATGAATAATAGATTCATGACACCTAAGAAACTTGAGAAGACTACAAGGATGATATTTTTATGGTTGATTGTGATAAAGTGTTTTTTCAAGTAGTCAGCCCAAGAATTGTATGGGTCAAATCTCTAGGTTATGAGGTTAGTATTGATGAAACCAAGGAAATCATAGAAGCATTATTAAATAAACCCATTGATCCAAAGGCTACTTATTTTGGCACTTATGATGAAGCTAAATCAAGAATTGAAGTAGAGATAAAACTCCCTTAGGCTATCAAAAAAGGGAAGAAAAGGATAGCAAAATTGAAAACCAACTCTACTCTACTATTGACAGAAGGTAAAGGAGATGACATGGAAGAAGATGAAGTAGAAGATGAAGAAAAATTAGAAGAAGAAGAGCTACTAAAGAAGAAAGGCAAGGTTATTATAACCAAACCTACCAAACCATCTATTGTAGTGTTTACAAGGAGGGCATCTAGAAAGAAACTTGATAAAGAAGGAGGATATCTGATTTTCAAATGACCTCCACCCACATTCCAAGAAAAGTTAAAATAAATTGATTCAGGAGCCGGCATGGAAAATTTCAAATAATTAAGGTATGAGATAAGAACTATAGAGGAGCAGAAGCAAGTTGAAGACATGGTTATGTCTAAAATGGGTAAATGGAAATATTCTCCTAACCACCTTACACAACAAATTCCCAGTGAATTATTGGAGAAAATTAAGCCAATATGGGAATAGGCCAAGAAAATTTCTAAAGACATATATGAGTAAACCCTAAGGCAACTTATGTTGATCTTGAATGACAAAGAAGTTAATGATTCCATCAAGCAGGATGAAGAGAAACTTACTTTGAAGTTTAACACTTGATTGATATTGATCAATGACATTGAACATGTAGTAATTAAGAATGCTACCAACACATGGAAGAATGTCTATAATCTTCACAAGAAGAGTGATTTTGTTGTTAATGTTAGTGATAAGGATGATGATGGTAAAGATGAAAAGGAAGATGAAAAATATGATGAAGAAGAAACCAATGATGATAATATAGATGATGAGGAACAAGAATAGGCAGCTACTAAGGAGAATCTCCCTGAGATTCAGAGCATTGAGGAAACTGACCCTCAGAAGATTGTAGCAGCACTTATAGCCACACTTCCTCATTCTCTGAGAAAAGCTTCAAAGCCATCTAGCTCAAAGAAAGCTACGACCAAGTTGGTTGTGTCAAACATTGCAAACTCAAGCACTCAACCAATCTTCACACCTATTCAACTCAGTATTTCATTGACAGAAGTGACCAGCACTTCTTCTACCGAGCAGTTAGTGCTTCCTCCTCCATCAATTTTGGTTACTCAAACACAAGGTATTCCTTCAATAAGTGTCATATCTACTTTCACTATTAGTACTATTTCTACCATTTTTTCCATTTTGAGCATGAAAATAATAAGTACTAAGACAGTTGAGACCAAGCCTCAACTGAGTACAAAAGTTTTCAGCAAAGGCAAAGACAAGGAAAAAGACATTGATCTTGATGAGGAGATAGTTATCCTAAATTAGGATATCTCAAATCTAAATCTTGATCAAATGCATATAGTAGGAGAGCTACTATAGAAGGAAGCTAAGAAATAGAGGCTTAGAGAAGAAAGGAATAGAGAATTTCAAGTGCTTAAAGATGCAAAGAACATTCTTGCAGAGGCACTCAACACCGATGTTGACACTTCTCAACCTATTTTGGAATAGCTAGAAGAAATGGTCCAGAAATTCAATGAAGATTTGAATGGACAAGAGAAATTGTTGTAGAGGGCAGAGAAGAAATTTGAAAATAAAGTATTAGAGCTAGTAGCACAAAAGATTGTCATACAACAAGAAGACTTGTCTACTATTCTAAGCTCACTGGAAACCTCTTCCAACAATGTGACTTCTCTATTTGGAAAACTTTGTGACATAAAAATTTTCACATAAGAAATTAAAGAAAAACTCTCCAAGATTAATGAAGATCTAAAGGCAAGTGCACATCAGTTGTCACTTGACTTGAGCTATAGTTCTGCTCACTATACAAATATAAGATTTCTAATTGATGTAGGAAGAATTGCTAAGGGAAGAAGCCAGGATAATAAATAAACTTGTAATTATACAAGGCATGATTCTCCTAAACATGGATGCATTGCAGAAACATATTGCACATGCTAAAACCCTAATCCATGATAACAACTTCTCCATTGCTAACCACATGATAGAATTATTAGAATAAGTGTAGATTGCATTGCATACATGCAAGGTGTTGCAAAAAAATTGGGACAAGACATTTTCATTGATTCTAAAGGTACATACTGACTTCTTGTCACATTTTGGAATAACCATGTAAAATACACCTTTGGCATTTATTTCAAAAAAGGCAAGAAGATGTATATAACATGTAAAGCATAAGGGGGAGAAGATGTAATAAAAGATGTAAAGAGGAGAAGATGAGAAGATATATAATGTATATTGAATATATATGTATGGGGGAGCATCATAATATCATATTATATACATGTATAGATATTCAAAGAAATGTCTCTTACAAAACTAATTTTGAAAATTTTCAAAAATAGAGTACTTTACCGAGTTGAAGACATAGGATGAAGAATAAAGATTGTTTTGAACTTTTTGAGAATTTAATTTTGATTGATAAGTGTTTTTATCACTAATGTGAAAGGGGGAGATTGTTGACATTTCAGTCAATTTTTTTTATCAATGACACACTTATTCAAATAGATATCATCCACTGATCTTATTGTATAGTTAACAATATTAACCAAGTAATTTAGGCTCTACCAAGTTCTACAGTTGCTATTGAGTACCAGGAACATTATTCAATTTGCACCAAGCAATTACTACTGAGTTGATGATTATCTGTGTAAATTTAGCTTTATAAGGTTTACTAATTTTCTTAGTGCAAACTAAGTTCTACATTGGTTACCGAGTTTGCAGATTCAACAATGTGAATCTAGTGTTAACTAAGCTATGTATTGGTAACCAAGTGATTCAGATTATATGTCAAGTTTTGCAATGTTCACCGAGTCACTAGTACAGATTAAGTTTAGGTTACTTTGAAGTGATCAGTATGGACCGAGCTTCTATATCTACTAAGTGCATGATGATGTTGAGCATTGACAGTGGATGTCAAGTATCAAAACCTCACCAAGTTAGTCTTCATAACCCAAGTTCCTATAGTTGAGCCAACTTTGTGAAACTTTTATTGTAGACAAATTTGATGATTTGTAATTTGGATAGGTATATATGTAATTTATTGTATCACATCCAAAGAAGATACAATATATGAGTATAATGTGAATTTGAAGAGTATAAGTGTGAAGTAAAAGGATACAACAGTATAAGGAGCAGAAAGATTTATCTATCATGGTAGGGTGATCATTACAAAGGAATCTCATTCAAGAAAATTAAGTTATAGATCAGAGATCAACCACTGGTTCATCCTAACATGTGGAATAGTTGAATCCTTTCACAAGGTAGACTTAATAGTCTTTTGTAAATCTCTTTATAGAGTGCATACTCCATTATATGTTTTGTAAATCCTTTCACAAGGTGGACCTAGCAGTCCTTATTGCTACTAATAGGGCAAATCATTAGAAGTGATCATTATAAGCCTTAATAGGCCAACTTTATACTGTAGTACTAAAGCTTGTGGGTATCATCCCCACCCTAGTTTTACTTTCTATTTGGAAGGTTTTTGGGTCACCATATTGTGTATCAAAGTGTTATGAATGTTTTAATGCTTTCAATTTTTCATGCATGCAATTAGATCAGAATACACATGAAGGATTAATTGGTGAAATAAGATTAAGTTGTATTGGTTATTGATTCACCCCTCCCCTCTCAATAACTTAGCCTATCATATATTTCCAACAAGTTATGTTTCTAAAATAGACATCTAATATTTTCCAAATGTTTAAGTGGTACTTAGAGGTAAAAGTCTGAAATGTTTGAGATCTAATAGAAGATAAGGATTTGCATCAAATGAGTTTGAGATGTTTTGTAATGACAGAGGAATCAAAAGACAAACATCTACCCCTAAGACCTCTCCACAAAATGTAATTGTTGAAAGAAGGAATCAATCTATAATGGACTATGTTAGGAAACTCATGATAGAGAATAACATTGCTTTGAAATACTAGAGAGAGGTTGTAAGTATAGTTGTCTATATCGTGAACCATGTGCAAGTCAAGAAAGGTACTCATTCAACACCTTTTGAACTATGGTATGGATACTCATCCAATGTAAAATATTTTAAGGTATTTGGAAGCAAGTGTTATATTCTCAATGATTTCAAGAATGGTAAACTAGATGCATAAATGAAGAAGGTATATTCCTTGGCTATTCCATAAGAAGTAAAACTTAAAATGTTTAAATACTAACACTATAAAAGTTGTGGAAAGTGCAAATGTGAAATTTGATTAATATACAAAAGTACATGAGGTTTAACTTATGAAGAACCAAAGGAATGCAAATCATTTGTATACTTTTATGAAGGTATGCCCATTGATAAAGATGATGTAAATCAAGTTGCAAAATAGTAAGTTTGTGTGACTATCGAGTCACATACTGTGAATGTCAAGTTTCATTCAAGAACCGAGCTACAATTAGGTACTGAGTTACAAAATGAAGTTGAGTCACATTCTAATTTTGATATTAGTGTACATGAAAGAGATGTTGATCTACCAGATAGACACATACATAGTGATTTTGAAGTTGAGAGACCAAATGAGGAAAACATAGTAGAACCAAGATTTTCAAAGTATGTCAAGAGACATCACCCTATTACACAAATAATTGGAGATAAAGATGCAAGACCAATGATGAGGAACAATTTGAGACATGATACATGTTTTCTTAGCATGCATGAACCTAAAAAAGTGAAAGATTCCTTAGAATATGTGGACTCTAGTAAATCCATCAAAGAAGAAATTGAACAGATTGAGAAAAATAAGACATGGACTCTAGTTCTTAGACCATAAGATAAAAAAGTGATTGGAACCAAGTGAGTGTATAGAAACAAGTTAGATGAAAATGGTGAATTCACAAGGAATAAGGAAAGATTAGTTTGCAAGGGATATCCACAAGAAGAAGGGATAGGCTATGGAGAAACATTCACTCTTGTTGCAAGATTGGAAGGAGTAA
The DNA here is from genome assembly GCA_028749045.1 of Cupressus sempervirens. Classification (NCBI taxonomy): domain Eukaryota; kingdom Viridiplantae; phylum Streptophyta; class Pinopsida; order Cupressales; family Cupressaceae; genus Cupressus; species Cupressus sempervirens. Next base: position 918,830,635 of record CM053792.1, on the reverse strand, counting down.
GAACTTTGTTTGCTTACTCTACATACAAAAATTTCAAAGTTTATCAAATGGATGTTAAATCTATATTTCTAAATAGCATATTAGAAGAAAAGGTTTATATAGAACAACCAAAAGGATTTGTTGATGCTAACAACAAAAACATGGTATGTAGACTCCACAAAGCTTTATATGGTTTGAAGAAAGCACCAAGAGAATTGTATGAAAGGCTTCACAATTATCTTGTAAGGATTGGATTTGAGAGGACTGATGATAATAGCAACCTATTCTTGAAGACAGAGAAAGAAAAAGTTATTTTACTATTTAAAATTTTTTTTGATGATATCATATTTGGAGGTCAAGATACTTTATGTAAAACTTTTTGCAAATGAAATGAAGAAAGAATTTGAGATTTCTATGTTTGGAGAGATCAAGTTCTTTGTGGGTTTGCAAGTACATCAAATGAAATATAGTATATACATCACTTAGTCAAAATATGTAAAGGAGATACTAAAAACTTTTGGATTAGAAGATTCCAAGCCAGTGATGTTACAAACTAGAGTTGTTGCACAAAAAGATCTACCTTTAAATGCCCAATACAACCACTAGATTTATAGAACATAGGAGGTGGTTAAGCCATGTCACAAATCTTGAAGGAGAACATGTTATAAATAGGGATTAATGAGAGGGTGTGAATCAATAATCTACAAACTTTAGTCACCAACTAGATATTATTTCTTACTTTAAACCATGCAAAACAAAAAACTAAAGTAATGTTAAATAATAACAATAACAATGCACAAATATAACTCATGACACCATATTTTGATAACTAGGGAAACCCTGGCCAAGGGAAAACCCTGGTGGGGATGATACCCACTAGATAATATATTGATATATAAGTTCCTTGTTAGAGGATGGACCCTTTTAGGAGTCAATGAGAAAATTCAGTATAAGAAGTCCCTATTAGGAGACTTTGAATCCCTATTAGGAGATCCCAACTCTGTTAGGAGTTGTAGTATAGTAAATGCAAGATGAGCCCACTGCCCAAGCATGCACTACCAATTACAAGAAGAGCTCATTGCCAAAAGAAGTAATCATATTTCTAGAATATAACTACTATATCTTCTTCCTTAACTGATCTCTAATATTTAGCTCAATCTTGGATCACAAAATAGCTCACACAAAACTTCGCATATATCACTTTCACAAAAGTTTGTATACAATCACAATTACAAGATAGCACTTGCAATCACACTTCTCATTGCAAGATGTCCTTTTCATAAATATCATTCCTTTACACAAATTACTATTGGTTTTTCTAAGACCACAATCCACTTTTCCAACTTAGATTAAACATCTAGGATGTTGGCCCTAATTGGACAAGTAATTATCTTGTAAATAAAATAATTCTTTCCTTCAATTTTGTTGTTATGTTTTGCTTCAAACATGATTATCTCTATTCCATATAGTCCATACTAAATTCCAAGGTTATATGCATCATCATCAACATGTATATTACCTCCATCTAACCTCTCTAGTCATAATATGATGTCAGCAACAGGTTATAAATAAAACAATACACTACTGTAAACCAAATTTAATTTTCTGATTACCAAACACTAAGTATCTTTATTTCTGAGATTTCCTGTGAGCATGCACATCATGTGCTGCTATAAATGAAAATAATTACATATCACTATTAGCTAATTTTCAACAATCTCCCCCTTTTGCATTGATGGCAACAAAATAGGGAAAATTTGCTAGGTGACAAAAACTTAACACAACAAAAATAAATAGCACCTTACATTACATCTATTACAATTTGTTCAACTTTACTTATGCTCCCCCTTACAATATACTTTACAATTTTATGCAACTACTCCCCCTTTGACATTAATGACAAAGGTCAAAGTGTCAAATATTGTCCAAAAAGTGTTGTCCTTCTTTATGTTGATATGATCTTCATGCAATCATCAAATTTTTCCTTAAGACTATTCATACCTTTAGTCCATGTCTCCTTGGTGGATTCAGTTGAGGTGAGAATTGCACATAAAGCATATGATGCAATCTCAACTACATTAATATCTAAATACAAAAAATTAGAATATGTGTCTTTGGCCTTGACACATTCCTCCAATTGTTTCAAAACAAAAGATAATTTTAGAGGAAAAAACTCACTGAAATCTGATATCCTCTTTAAATTTTGTTCTCTTTGAAGTTCTAGTTTCCTGATATCATTGTGGATACTAGCCACTTGTCTTTCAAAATCTTCTACTTTACAAGATGGATGTTGGATTTGGTTAGATAAGCTTCTAGCTCACTCATCTTTCCTTCTATCTAACTATTGATTTCCTTGGTCAGCTTGTATGATAAAGTAGACTTAATATACAAAGTTTCCCCATCCTATTGGAATTTTCAAAGCTCCTTGATACAAGTATCAAGATTAACCAAATCATTCTTAATGTTTTGACAAATGGTGCTAAAAAAGTTAGCATCATGTGAAATTTGTGCCTTTACTTCTGTAACATTTAACAAATTAGTAAAATCTTCATCAAATGATTTCAGCACCACTTGTGCCCTCTATTTAGGACTTGATTTAGTGCGCTACATTACCAAGGTACTTTGCAATCTATCTATAACTTCCATTAAGGTTTTCTATAATCTTTTCACTATTATATTCTTCAGTATAAGCTTAGATAGAGATGAGATCAAATATGTTTGATCATCATCATTAGTAGCTAAACTAGCAAGAGAGAGCAGAGTAGATGAACTAGATGGTTTAGTATCATCCTCCCTTTGTTTCTTAGTTGCTTCCTTTGTTCTTCTCTCTTCTTCTTCTTTCTTTCCTCTTTCTTCCTTTTCTCTATTCTCTTCCAATCTCTTCTTCTCATCTTCCTCTAATTTCTTTCACATTTCTTCTTCTATAATTCTCCTCTTTTCCTCCTCTTCCTATCTTTTCTTTTTTTCCTCAAGCAATTTTTGCTTGGCTTCTTCTATTTTCCTCTTCTGTTCTTCAAATAGCCTCTTCTCCTCTATAATCTATCTCAATTTTTCTACAATATCTTTAGTATCTAGTTCATTAAGTTCATAACCTTCAAATGGGTTGGTATCATCAATGTTAATGGTAGTGTTGGTTTGGTCAATTTTCATAGTGTCACTGCTTACTGACACTTCCAAGGTTCTAGGTGTTGGAGAAGATGTTTCCTTTGACTTTGTCAACATCCAACTAATTGCTTCTAGATTCTTACTTCTTAGTTAATCTTTTTCACCAACTATAAATAAAAATGGTCTCACTTTATCTCTTAAATATGGTGCAAGGTTATTCAACAATCTTTTAGTTTATTCTTCGTCATCAGTCTTGCAAATAGTTCTAAGCATAGACTTCTGAAGTTCTAGATCTTCTTCCCTTGCAAGTGCCTTCTTTTGAAAGAGTCTTTCATAGACCTTTTGGTTAATTAAGCTCTCAATATCCTTCAATTTCATATTGTTTTTTATAATATATCTCATAGAAGAGATATCAATTTGGTCCTTCTCAAAATTGTTATACAAATCATAAAACTTGTTCATCTAAACAAAGTTACCTTCATTAGAAATAGTTTTTTTGATCTTCTCTATATTTGGCTTCCAAGGTTGTCAAGTTTTTCCTATTGATTGCTTTGATGGAGTCACTTTCTCTACTTTCTTGATCTCTTCTTCTTCTTCTTCTTCATCACTGGACTCAATAATTGTCAACAATGTTTTCTATCTCTTTACTGGTCTAAAGGCTTGCTATTTTACCCTCTTTGTCTTGGTGGTCACTAATTCCACCAATCTTTCAGATTTTCTCTTAAGCTCACCAAGTTGCACAGTTGACACTGTTGCATATGGAATTCTTTGTTTCGGAGATGTTTCTACAATAGATACTAATAAAGATTGAATTTTCAATATTCTTTACTTCATTGTTTTCCTTATGGCCTCAGACTCACTCTCTATCATACTGGCCTCTAATAGTGCTTTCTTCATAATAGATTCTATCTTTTTGTGTGAAGCCTTCTCCATAGATTCCTAATGAGCTTACTAGGTAATCTCATCATATGTACCGAATTTGTATTCTTCTTTTTCCTTATCTAAATTCAACAATAAATCAATATAACCAACTTCTATACTATCATTTAATTCATAACCCAAGGGATCAAGAAATATTTCCCAAGGTTCCACTGCTTGAATATAGGTATTACTTGTATCAACCAAAATACAAATATCTTCCTTAAATATGTCAAGAATTGTAGGTGCAATTCTGAATCTTTGTTTCATTTCATTCTAAAATGTTCTCTTTATTAGGTTGTCATTGTCCAATATCTTATCTGTAGGATGGCTTCTACATACTTTTGTGATCTTTTCCATTGTACATCTATCACTACACATTATGTCTGCGACTTATAAATAAGGAAATCTTTTAAGTACATGAAAGAATATGTGATTGATTAATGATTGGAATCTAAACACACCATTTTTTATCCTCTTGATCTTTTCTAGATTTTCTAAGAGTTTCATTCCCAAAATTTCACTAAGATTCACTTGTTCCTTCTCTACACATATTCAATATGTTGCATAGATGAATCCTACTAAAAGTTTATCAATCTTTCAGCTTGCACAAATAGAATAGGAAATCATTCTACTCAAACATCTTACATCATCTTGCTTGATGGTGTTGATCACCATAGCCTTTCCATTATACATTGCTTTAGTATAGTTCTCAACTTTCTTCTTGACCATGTTGTCACCAATAGGTACACTGCCTTATTTAATAAGACTAGTTACTTTATGAATAAGGTTGGCAGAAATATAAATTACATTATCTTGCATCCATAAATTTCCATCATGTATCCTACTCAATATGATCTGTATCCACTCATCTATGTCTAACTTATGGTAGAAGTGATATTTGAACAGATTTAGTTCACATAAATGTTCAAATCTAGGCTTCATAGTCATGTCGTGATTAAAAATTAATTCCATATCTTTGTTCATGAATTCACTTCCAATAGACTCAAACTTACTATTCAGATAACTTCCTACATCTTCAAGATATACTACATTGTTCGGAGTGATAGATAATGTTGAGTTAGGGTTTCCTTCAGTAGGTTTTATGGAAACAACCTTCAACTTAGGTCTATCCTTTTTCTCAACATTGTGCACTATTGACATATCCATAATTCTATCAATTATGAACTTTTATCAAACAAATTTGCAGAAAAATGATAAAATACCTCTTTCTAAAAATAGGGTTTTCTTCAAAATTTCTATGACAAGTGGCTTCTAAGTACTCTTTGCTTCGAATGAATTCATAATGAAGTGAAAATCAATTTTGTACTCCATTTATTCCATCAACTTGAACTTGCACTAATTGCATACTTTGCAAACATGAAAAAGTTGTCAATTACATTTTGTAATCAAATAACTATTCAAGATCATCTATCCAATCTTCAAATGTCACCCAAGGTTTTCCACAACTAGTTTCCATCATGAAAAAACTCTATTGAACTTTGCATCACAAAATTCTCTATAAAAGCATACTTTTCATCTTTTTCTACAGAATTAACCTTTTTTGTAATACCAGTAACTCTAAATTCCTTCACAACTTGCTTAGATAAACTCCAAATTACAAGCGATCTTAGGTACCATCTAAACATAACTAGATACACCTCTTCCCAACTTCACTACCTTTAATTCAGCTTCTAAATGAAGTTCTCAAATTCTAATATTGTGAATAAGCTTAATTCAACTTAATTGAATCAAACTCAACAAAAAACTTTGATCTTTATGTCTCATCATCATCTAGCTTTTCCTTTGAGATATCTATTCCTTTTACAAATGCCTCATTAAATTCTTCTCAAAGTTCACAAACAATGTTTCTATGTCCTCATTGTCTCTATTGGTTCTAGAATTCCTTTCATGGTTCCTTTTATCATTCCTTCTATTCCTAAAGTTTCTTCCATTGTTCCTTCTATCTCTGAAGTTTATGTCCATTCTACAGTACTTTGTTGTGTGTTCAAAGTTGTTACATAACTAAAATATTGGCACTCTGCTTCTAGAATTTTATTGATCATTAGGTGCATAATAATTCTAAGAAATGTGTCCTAAGTTGTTACACTTATAACACATGATTTGTCTTCTATCTTCATAAGATCATCCTTCTCTTGATGTCCTTTCATTAGATCTTCTTCTATATGTAGGGTTAGTATTTCTAGACATTCTACTATTTCTTCTATCATTATCATACTTAGGTTTCCTACAATTAATTGCATTATGACCTATACCATGACAATTAAGACAATAAAAGTCCTTAACATGATTAAATGACTTATTAGTACAATCTCTTTTCATATGACCTATTTAATTACATAAAAAGCATTTACTTCTAAATTTATATATAGTTTCCTTAGGAGATTCCACTTGCTTTGGTTCATCCAAAATTTTAACTTCCTTGTTTTGTTCAAATTCTTTGGATTTATTCAAAGATTGATTGGATTCAACCTTATCATCAGATTTTATTTTTTCTTTTGGATCTAATATATTCTTAGGTTTCTATGCAAACATGTTAATTAGATAACCAAGACCAGTCTTATCATAAGTAGGTCTTTGTATTACCATTGAATCATCAAGTTTTTCTTTGCTAGAATAAAGCTTCTCAAGCCAATGCTTGTACTGAGTTAATTTACCTTTCACAATAGTATTGTACTTACAAAGTTCTTCATGATCTTCTTTCAATGTTTCAAACTCGGATGTTTTCTTTGCCATATTTTCTCTCAAATCTGCATTCTCAGTCTTTAAATCAAATTCAACTTTGCTAGGATCATTCCTCAAAGTCAATTTCAAATTTGTGATTTTCAATTCATGCTTCAAGATCTTGTATTTTTTTTTCAGCTTTGAATAATCATCATCACTAGTTCCAAACTTAGTAGATTCAGGACTGGATTTGAGATGTTCAATCTTTTTCTTCAATTGACCAATGTATACTTTGGAGTCTTCATATTTGTCCTTCAACTTATCTCTTTTTTTAGTAAGGAGATCAATTTGTTCAAGAGCTTCTTCAAGGTTCTTCATCAATTATTCCATATCCATAGGGATCTTACTCAAGTTGTTAAGCCTCTTCAAAGTAACCGTGCTCTAATACCAATTGTTAGAAATAGGAATTACTAAGAGGGGCGGTGAATCAATAATCTAAAAACTTTAGTCACCAACTAGGTATTATTTCTTACTTTAAACCATGCATAATAAAACACTAAATTAATGTTGAATAGTAATAGTAACAATGCATAAAGTTAACTCATGATACAATATTTTGTTAACTAGGGAAACCCTAGCCAAGGGAAAACCCTGGTGGGGATGATACCCACTAGATAATATACTAATATATAAGTTCCTTATTAGAGGATGGACCCTATTAGGATTAAATGAGAAAATTTAGTTTAAGAAGTCCCTATTAGGAGATTTTGAATCCTTGTTAGGAGATTCCAACCCTATTTGGAGTTGTAGTATAGTAAATGCAAGATGATCCCATTGCCCAAACATGCACTTCCAATTACAAGAAGAGCTCACTGCCCAAAAATTAGACTTTTAGAATATAATTATTGTACCTTCTTCCTTAATTGATCTCTAATCTTTAGCTCGATCTTGGATTACAAAATAGCTCATACAAAACTTTGCATACAATCATAATTACAAGATAGCACTTGCAATCAAACTTCTCATTGCAAGATGTCCTTTGCATAAATACCATGCCTTTAAAAAAAATTGGGTCATCTAAGACCACAATCCACTTTTCCAACTTAGAGTAAATATCTAGGATGTCAGCCCTAATTGGACAAGTAATTATCTTCTAAACAAAACAATTATTTCCTTCAATTTTGTTGTCCTATTTCACTTCAAACATGATTGTCTCTGTACTATACTATTTGTACTAACTTTTAAGGTTATACACATCATCACCAACATGTATACTATCTCCATCTAAATTTTCTAGTCATAATATGAAATTAGCAAGTTATAAACAAAACAATACACTGTTGTAAACCAAATTCTATACTTAGACAAATTTTTGATTACCAAACACTAAGTATCTTTATTTTTGAGGTTTCATGTGAGCATGTACATCATGTGTTGCCATAAATGACAATAATTAGATATTACTATAGCCAATTGTCAAAAAAATATTAGCAGTTAGTCCAATAATCCCCCCTCAGTGTTGCCTGAGGAGATTCGAACCTGTGACTAAACTTTGATACCACTTGTTACAAACTAGAGTTGACATTGCACCAAAAGATCAACCTTTCAATGCCTGATACAACCATTAGATTTATAGAACACAAGAGGTGGTTAAGCCATATCAAAAATCTTGAAGGGGAACATTGGCAGTTAGTCTAATAAGTAAGCATACCTATGGTGATAGGTCATGAATTGTCAAAGAATGATAATTTAGCTGAGGTGAATCACAAATTGTATAGGTCTGTGATTGGAAAATTACAATATGTAGTACATATCAGACCTAATATTGCATTATCTATTGGGATAGTTGAAAAATTCTCTACGAATCCTAGGGAGAATCATTTGATGGTTGTTAAGAGAATAATGAGATATTTGAAAGGAATAGAAGACTATGGTCTATATTACAACAAAAATGAAAAAAATGAAGTAAGAGCCTACACTGATGCTAATTGGGCTAGAAATATTGATGACAGAAAGAGAACTAGTGGAGGAGCATTTTTCTTAATAAAAAGGCTAGTTACATGGACTAGCAAGAAACAAAACTACATATTTCAATCTACTATTGAAGATGAATATGTAACTACTACAATAAATTGTTTAAACATTGTATAGATCAAAAAGATACTTAAACGTATGAATTAGAAAATCACAGAACCTGTGATATTTTGTTGTGGTAACACAAGTGTTATAAATATATCAAAGAATCTTGTGATACAAAAGACTAAGCACATTGCAATCAAGTATCATTATTTGAGAGAGTTAGTACAAGATAAAGAGGTGAAGATGGAATATGTTAATACAAAAGAGAAAATTTTTGATATCTTCACAAAAGCATTACCTAAGGATGCTCATGAGTATCTAAGAGGTAAACTAGGGGTGATACTCCTATCCAAGGCTACTTAAGAAGCATGAGAAGTGCCCTGCATCAAATGAGATGATTGACATATGTTACACATTGATGCAGTGGATCTTACTTTAGGAGCTTCCTAAAGTAATCAAAGATTTGGAGCTACAAATCAGTCACAAGCTAGGTAACATAGGGAGAAACTAAAAATGTTCATCTCTACATATTAAGATGATAATTATTTGGCATTGTTGTCAAGAGGGAGATATTTAGGAGATAATTATTGGAGATATTGGTGGAAATAATATACAAATAGAAGGAACATGGAATATCTACTCAGAGGGAGATAGTGTACCTAATGGTTACTAAAGAGAAAGAAATTATTACATCTACCTAGTAAGAGGGAGATAGTGTTGAGGGAGATATAAGAAGTGATCAAGAGGGAGTCATAAGGATGATTTGATTGTCTATTGATCTGAATAGAATTTTTGTAACCTATATAGATGATGAAATTTGTTGATAGAGGGAGAGATTTCAATAAAAGGGATTATTTTATTTTTGGAATTATCATTGGTTGTATTAGTTAAAGTAGTTTTCTATCAATTTCAAAGAGGGAGATTGTTGAAAATAGAATGATACAAGTATAAGAATGTGTTTCAATCATTGTTTTGTCAGTGTTGTCAAACCTGCTACTTGTTGGTAAGATAATTGCTTAAATGATTTGAGTACTATCATTTTTTAAATTGATGAGGAGGTTTTGATCAAATGAGATAACAATAGCACCTAAAGGAAAGGTTGAGTTATCGTATGAAAAAGGAGTACAAATATTAGTTAAGATAGTGATGTTATAGTGCATTGATTATCTACTCAAGGTTGCAAAGGATGGATGCATTGATTAAGTTCAGAATAAAAAGTAAAATGAATTAATTATACCAAGCTTAATAATCTACATAGTAGGTGTTGAGAAATGCTAGTGCAAACCGGGCAAAAAATCAATTGGAGTTGAGCAAAGTCAAATTTTAATGTATGTCAAGTGATACAATGTAAGCCGAGTGAAGTTTAGTTGATGTCGAGCACCAGTAAACTATAGTTCATGCCAAGTGATTTGATAGTGGATGTCAATAAATGTAATATGTGTCAAGCATCATAAGAAAGTTAATGCCAAGTGATAGCATTATGAGAAAGATCATGAAATCAATGAATCTGAGAAGACAAGTTTCATTTCTTGGATTGTGTGAACCGTGTGGAAGATAAGCTTGATGAGTTGGTGGCACAAAATTAAAGATAAACCATTTTGAGGTGAATTCAAAGAGGATTGAAGGAAAAGTTTCTAGAAGGGAATAAAATGAAAAGATGGGTAAATTTATTGAATCCAACCTAATCCTACCTAACCCTAAAATAGACAATAGAGTTTGAATAGAAAAATATCTTAATTTTCTATTTATAGAGATGGTTGGTCAGAAGGAAAGGTTTTCATGTGCAAAAACCTAAGGAAGACAAGGAGTCTAGGGTATTGCTTCATTCAGTGACCAAATAGAAGAGACTGTTATTGGAATGAAAAGCAAGAAGGCTTAAAGATATGGATGCTTGAAGGGTAAACAAGCTATCAGAGCTAGAGTGTGTGAAAGCCAACTAGAATGGAGGACTAAAATAGAGATCTATAATCTGCAAAGTGAGTTGTAATTTTTTATCAGATCAAGTATGATTGTTACTTTCTAATCATTGTACTAGTCTAGGGTAAATCTTTTGGATTAAGGTTGACCTAAAAGTAATTTGTAAATCCTTTAACCAGGTATATTCCAAGAGAATGATCTAAAGTCCTCTAACAAGGCTCACTCCTAATAGAGTGATTGAAATCCTCTAACCCAGTCACATTTAACAGTGTACATTATAACTTTTAATAAGGTTGGCCTTTGACAATGCATCACTTCAAAAGAGTGAGAATGAGCAGCATGTTACTAGTAGTTTTTCCCAAATTGGGTTTCCACATAAAATTATTGTGTCAAATGTGTTATTGAATCAGTTATGTTTCATGCTTACATTTTTACAAAGTTGATTTGACAGTAACTTAAAAGTTTAAGTGATTGTATGATCTAATGGATGCATGCATAATGAATATTTTTTATGGATATGGGTTCACTAAGCTGTGAAAAGTGTTATCTATACATCTAGTGATGGGGACACAACCCAAGAACAAAATGGACACAATAGAAAAGGGAAATTGTATTAACTAAAAAATAAGCTAGTGCATTCAGTACAGAGAAAATAAATTTCAAAACATGCCCTAAGGGCTTACAATAGCATAAAAGTGGAGATAATTTCTCCTTTCAGTACCTCCTCTCAAACTCCACTCCGAACTGCCTTTTACAATGCCAGAAATCTCCTTAAATAGACCCCGAAGGGTTAAGGACTAGGAGTACATTCTAGAAAGTGCTAGTAGGCATCCACCAACCAAATAGAAGGTTCCAGAAGCTGTGTTAGAAGTCAACGCAAATCTAGAAGAATCCATAAATGGTAACCAAACTTTTGGGAGGCATAACTTTTGAACTGTAGCTCCGATTGACGAACTGTTTACATTTTCGGAAAGCTCTCAAAGTGCTCTATAACCCTATGGACAAGCTTTGCTTGTCCCCCATTTTTTGGCCCTTTTCAAGGTCATTTAATGCCCCTAACCTAACTTTGAAGCATTCTTAGGAGGTCTCCATAACCCAAAAAACTGCAATAACTTTCAAACCATGGGGCCTTTTGACCTGATTCTTTTTCTGAAATGCTCTAAATTTCAATTACATTCATCTAGCCAATTTACACCTCCTAGTTTACCAAAATGATGGCTCAATTACATACTCCTATTTTTTTGAGATTTACACGAACACTAATAGTGGAACTATGAGAGTTGGAACCTTTATTTGACACAAATGGGTATCCAAAAATGAAAACACATGAAATAGAAACTAAGTCTAAGTATATTTTTTTGGGTGACACAGGATTGCCCTTATACCTCTGGATGCTCCTGCATCATCTAGACCTTGGACAACTGATTCACCCTCCTCTCAGTTATTCTAAAGAATTCCAATAAGATGATGGGGGAGTCACTGATGACTTCCTAAGTGAGATATTTGGCATTGACACACAGGTAAATTATAATTATAATAAACTAATTTGATCACATTTCGTATGTACAATGAATGATTAATAAATTAGCATGTCTTGACATTGTTCAAAAATTTGGGTAAGAGTGTTGGTGGCCTTAGTACATATTCTCTGGCCCCATTTTATGTCTCATTGATGAGTCGATAGGTATGTATCAATTTAATCATTTAGATTAATACATATATTTATTAAGTAATCATATGAAGGATTGACAAAAAAAATTATCCATTTGCATTAGTTCTCTACTAGACCATCGACATTGACAATGGACTCTAAGTCTCAAGATGTTACGAGCTTCATAGAGGTACATTTGTTTCATGTTAATTTAATAAATTTGATTGTATTATATTCTATAAAAATCATGTAAATTTTATTATATGATTTACATTTGTTGATGTCAGAGACTCCTCATCTTCACCAGTCCATTAATCATGAAGTTGTTATCATGATTGCTAGTTTAGAGCCATTGACTGAGGTATGAAAGAGTTTTCATAAATTTAGTTGTTATTTATAATAGTTAGTATTGAAATTTTAAATGGTATTTATAAGTATGATTGAGTAATTATATTGATTGAATTATTGTATGGCCTTGTTACTTCCAATCATCTATGAGCCTTTAAGGTGGATGTACAAAGTGACTATTTTATGGTGGTAAGAAAATAATTAATTTTATTTGTACATATATTTGATTTCAATGTCTAATAATTATTGATTCATATATACTTTTTTTGTATCAACTCCAGTTAGAAAGGAGCCTAATCAAGAGGACAAGTGAGTGTGTGAGGACGAACCCATTGTCCCATCATCTCCCTCCACACAACAATCAAATGCCTCTAAGGATTTTTTTTTTCCTTGTGGGAAGGAGAAGATATAAAGATGGACACATGTATAGGTATTAGTGGACATAAATCTTGGATTTTATGTTAGTGAACATATTCAAAATACATTTGATATATATATATGATATTTCACATTTGATGTATGACATATATTTGATGCATGATATTATTAGACTTACAACTTTGATGCATCAGTTTGTTCGTGTATGACATTATTGGTTATCATAATATATATCTTGTTTTTCTTGTTTATATTTTAAGTATTTCATTTATTTCAATTTAATGTAATTTGCATCCAAAATAAGGCTAGGAATCATTATAATAACCGTTGATAGTATCTTTTGACATGTGAATAAGGCTATGATATTATTTTGTATTTATATTGTAAAAGTTATGAGTACTTTTGATTATGAATAACTTATTTGGAGTTTGAGTTGGGATGAGAATAGCGAAACTTGAATTCTTATTACTATTATACAATTAACATTCAAGTTTGACTCTTGAGTTGGTTGCATTATTTAAATGTTTAAGCTTGAATCTTAGTGTCATCATAAACATGTTAAGATTTTATATATGCTTTATCTTCAGAACACAAGAAGACTAGAAATTAAAAATTTAATTTATTCATGGAATTTATATCAATATTGCTTGCTTATCCATCTCTTTGAGAGATACATTCATGGAAACACATTGTATATTCTCTTCTTATGATTCCTATAGCTATAGTTGTTGCATTTTTTCTTGGATATCCTTTTTCTATCATTATCCTAGTGTAGGGCACCTAACAACCTGTATTTTGGCTTTGTTTGTCTTTTTTTTTCTTTGAGGCTTGTTGTGGCTCTAGCCAAGTCAAGGTGGTGTGTTGGTGTTCTTAGATCAAGTTGGCTTAACTAAGCCTTGTTTAGGTATGTTCAAGCTAATAAACATTAGGGGGGACACTAGGTGGTCAAAGTGGTTAAAATTCTATACAATTCATTGGTAAGTGTGATATGACCCAAATAGGTCCTAAATAGTGATTTTGCATCTTGTTCAATTGTTTGGAACTCATAAAATGTAATGTTGGTTGATTAGGATCCCAAATGCCAAAAGTTGCTCAAATGGGTCTAGGGGACAAAAAGAGGCATATTGGTTACCACGGGGGTACATTATGTCTAAACACCTTTAATAAACCTATTTGGTTCCATTCAAAAAGGTTTCAAGGGTCTAGAAGTCAAAAATGCAAAAATTGCAATGTGGTCAGCAACTTTTAAAAGTTGCTCTACAACATTTTGTGCAAATTTTTAGTTATGGAGTGGAAGAGAGACAAGATGGTTGGTTTAATTGAATGCACACCTTGGGAGGTCCTATAAGACTTTGAAGAAGATAAATCTATTGGTTGGATGTTGGAAGAGTTCATTCTTGAATTTGAATACAAATATTTTGTTACATTTCCTTTAACAGTTTTTGGATTTGCAAAGAAATTTTAAGATAATGGATTGGACTTTGAAGTTTTACCTTGGATTAGGTTAGTTCAAGTTTTTATAGTAATTTTTACTTCATTAAAATTTTCTTTGAGTGTTTTATAAATTATTTTGAAAATACCCTATGTGTTGGTCCTGCGGAGGCAGCCCACACAAAAATGACTCTCCCATGAGTACCACCATGGAATCATCATGGAATTGAGGGAAATGGGAGAGGACACATTGCACATAATTTATCATAAATCTTAGGCCCTACAAATGGAGTTATCTAATTTTCCAATGATGTCCTAGGCAAGTCAAGGGATGAGAAATGATGCTTTGTGCCAAAGGAGGCCTCCCCAAGAATAAATTTTATACCCCTAGGATTCCATCTTCAACTTCTTGTATCTTTTTCATTCTTCCAAGTATTGACACATAATATTTAATGACTCTTAGGGTCAATTATGTTACATGTGCCCAAGAATGTTCGAGTGGTCAATAGGAGAAGATGAGCTTGGGACTAGGTTTTACTTGGCCACTCAAAGTTAATAGAGTAGATAGTTCGGTCCCATGACAAATGGTTAGAGAGATTCACCAATTGGTAACTTTGTAATAGCCAACACTACAAGTTTTAGCATCACCTGAGATGGGGCCATAAAATCATAATGGAATCCAACCTCCTCAAAGTGAGAGAGGTCATTATAAGTGTCGACAAAATGATTTTGTAGCACCTAGAATTGCATCCATACCTCACACAAGATCTGAGATATGACATGTCAAAGATTTTTTTCCCATGGCATTTAGTGACTCTTAGGGTCAATTTTATTTTGCGTTCCCAAGAACATTCAAGCAGTCATTAAGATGGGTTGAGCTTGGGACTAGGGTTTACCCCGCTACTTGGAGCTAATGGAGTAGATATTTTAGTCCCAAG
Organism: Cupressus sempervirens; assembly: GCA_028749045.1. NCBI lineage: Eukaryota > Viridiplantae > Streptophyta > Pinopsida > Cupressales > Cupressaceae > Cupressus > Cupressus sempervirens. The sequence goes on along the minus strand of CM053792.1, from coordinate 918,815,206 downwards.
ATGAATGGTAAAAGAGATTCACTAGTTGGAAACTTTTGGGGTTGCAAGCTTTGGGTTTAACCATGCAGGAAACTCTGTAGTTAAGTGCACTCAAGCTGGAGTAGTACTGGGATGGGTGACCTCCTGGGAAGTCTCAGTACTTCACCCCTATGAGCATCACCTAGATCCAATAAGTGCTAAGTGTTCCATTTATTCTCATGAGATATGGATTCATGTTGAATCACTACTCATGAAACATGGGTCAATGAGTTTGACTCAAAATCACACAATTAAATCCTGATAGCAATATCATAATTTGACTTACTGTGGAAATTATCTCCTACTTATGAATTGATGAGCTTAAAGGGCTTTCTAATTAATGTTTAATAGGGAAAAAAACTTGGTGAAGGTTTTGCAAATTGGGTTGCAATCTTTGGGTTTAGCCATGGAGGAAACTCTGTAGTTAAGCTCACTCAGGCTAGAGTAGTACTGGGATGGGTGACCTCCAGGGAAGTCCCAATGCTTCACTCCTGTGAGCATCAAATAGATCCAATGAGTGCTAATTTTTCCATTTATTCTCATGAGATATGGATTCATGTTGAATCACTACTCATGAAACATGGGTCAATGATTTTGACTCAAAATCACATAGTTAAATCTTGATAGCAATATCACAATTTGACTTACTATGGAAATTATCTCCTACTTATCAATTGATGATCGTAAGGGGCTTTCTAATGAATGGTTCATAAGGCACAACACTTGGTGAAGGTTTTGAAAATGAGGTTTCAATCTTTGCATTTAACCATGGAGGAAACTTCATAGTTAAGTGCGCTTAGGCTGGAGTAGTACTGGGATGGGTGACCTCCTGGGAAGTCTCGGTGCTTCATGCCTATGAGAATCACCTAGATCCAATGAGTGCTAAGTGTTCCATTTATTCTCATGAGATATGGATTCATGTTTAATCACTACTCATGAAACATGGATCAATGAGTTTGACTCAAAATCACACAGTTAAATCCTGATAGCAATATCACAATTTGACTTACTGTGAAAATTAACTCCTACTTATCAACTTTTTACTAGCCAACACTACAAGTTTCAGCATCACCTGAGATGGGACCACAAAATAAAAATAGAATCCAATCTCCTCAAAGAGAGAGAGGTTATTGTAGGTGTTGACAACACAACCTTGCAATACCTAGCATTAAATTCATAACTTGCATGAGCTCTAAGATACATCTCGTCAAAAAAAATTTCCCTATGGCATTTAGTGACTCTTAGGGTCAATTATGTTCAGCATACCCAAGAATATTCGAGTGGTAAATGGGACAAGAAAAACTAGTAGGGTTTACCCAACCACTCAAAGCTAACAAAGTAGACAGTTCAGTCCCATAAAGAACACTTAGAGAGATTCACTAGTTAGCAACTTTGTATTGGCCAAGACTACAAGTTTTAGCATCACCCGAGATGGGGCCACAAAATCAAAATGCAATCCAATCTCCAAAAAGAGAGAGAGATTATTATAGGTGTCAACAACATGATCTTGTAGCACCTAAAATTACATCCATACCTCGCATGAGCTCCAAGATATGCCCCATCAAAAATTGTTGTCCTATGGAATTTAGTGACTCTTAGGGTCAATTCCCTTTAGCATGGATGAGAACATTTGAGTAGTCAATGGGATGGGATGAACTTGGGAATAGGGTTTACCTAGCCACTCAGAGTTAATGGAGCAGATAGTTTAGTCCCACAATGAATGGTGAGAGAGATTCACCAGTTGGTGACTTTGTACTGGCCAACACTACAAGTTTTAGCATCACTCAAGATGGGGCCACAAAATCAAAATAGAATCCAATATCCTCAAAGAGAGAGAAAATTTATTGTAGGTGTTGACAACATGACCTTGTAGAACTTTGCATTGCGTCCATGCCTCATATGACCTCTGAGATACACTCCATCAAAGTTTGTTGCCCTATGGCATTTAGTGACTCTCGGGATCAATTATGTTCAACATACCCAAGAATGTTTGAACGGTCAATGATATGGTTCACACTTGGGACTAGCATTTACCCAGAAACTCAAAGCTAATGGAGTAGATATTTTTGTCTCACAATTAATGGTTAGAGATATTTATCAATTAGTGACTTTGTACTGGTCAACACTACAAGTTTTAGCATCACCTAATATGGCGCCACAAAATAAAAATGGAATCTAATCTCTAAAAAGTGAGAGAGGTTATCATTGGTGTCAAAAACACAATCATGTAGTACCCAAAATTGTATCCACTCCTCACACAAGCTCTGAGATATGCCCCATAAAAGATCACTGCCCTATGGCATTTAGTGCCTCTCAAGGTCAATTTCATTCAGCATGCCTGAGAATGTTTGAGTGGTCAATGGGACAGGATGAGCTTGGGACTAGGGTTTACCCAGCCACTTAGAGCTAACAAAGTAGACAGTTTGGTCTCTTCTTCATTGTCTTCAAGTATAATAATAGCAAAAATGTGGCCTGTAGTGATAAATGTACATAATGCAATCATTAATTCAAAAAATACTTAGGTAAAAGTAATAAAGTTACATATTGAATTTACAATATATAGATATATATTACTAGGTTGCACTAGATTAGGCAAGGGGTCAAAGTCAATGGATGAATCCATCTCTACCATTTCAAGTGCTTGTGGGGGACAATAGGTGTCAATTGGGTCCAAAACCCATATATCCCATTTGTCCATCCATTCAGTCGACTCACACTCATCCCAATTTTCCTCTGCACATGATGGACAAAAGCATGCTATTTTTCCTATGTGGATACTCCATAAACTTGCATCAAAGCTTCTAAAAGAGTGCAACTCACTTGATCCTATCAATTTACAACAATCCTCATATGGTGCAATGTTAGTATTCTCTATCAACCAAAAAAATGTATGAACCATAGACTCACCTTCCTTACCTGGACCCATTTTCATCGTCAACTTCTTGTATCTTTTTCATTCTTCCAAGTATCGACACACAATATTTAGTGACTCTTAGGGTTAATTTCATTTGGCATGCACATGACTATTCGAGCTATCAATAGAATGGGACAAGCTTGGGACTAGAGTTTATCCAGCCACTCAAAGCTCATAGAGTAGATAGTTTGGTCCCACGATGAACGGTGAGAGAGATTCATTAGTTGGAAACTTTGTACTAGTCAACACTACAAGTTTTAGCATCACCTTCAAGATGGGGCCACAAAATCAAAATGGAATCCAATCTCCAGAGAGAGAGAGAGAGAGAGAGTGGTTAGTGTAGGTATGAACAACACAATCCTATAGCACCTAAAATATTATCCATACCTCACATGAGCTCTAAGATATGCCCTATCAAAGATCGCTTCCCGATGGCATTTAGTGACTCTTAGGGTCAATTTCATTTGGCATGCCTAAGAATGTTTGAATAGTCAACAAGATGGGATGAGCTTGGGACTAGGGTTTACTTAACCACTTAGAGCCAATTAAGTAGACAGTTTGATCCCATGATAAATGGTTAGAGAGATTCACCAGTTGGCAACTTTGTACTAGCCAACACTACAAGTTTCAACATTACCCAAGATAGGGCCACAAAATCAAAATAGAATCCAATCTCCAAAAAGATAGATATTTTATTTTAGGTGTCAAAAACATGATCTTGTAGCACCTAGAATTGCATTTGTGCCTCGCACAAGCTCCGAGATATGCCCCATTAAATATCACTGCCTTATTGCATTTAGTGACTCTCAGGATCAATTATGTTCAGCTTTCCCAAGAATGTTCAAGTGGTCAAAAAGATTGGATGATCTTGGGACTAGGGTTTATCCAGCCACATGGAGCTAATGAAGCAGATAGTTCAATCCCATGATGAATAGTTAAAGAGATTCACTAGTTGGTGACTTTGTATTGCCCAATACTACAAGTTTCAGCATCACCCAATATGGGGCCACAAAATTAAAATAGAATTCAATATCCAAAAAGAGAGATATGTTATTATAGGTTTCAACAACACAATCCTGTAGCACCTAGAATTTCATCCATACCTCGCACAAGCTCCGAGATATGCCCTGTCAAAGATTGTTTCCCTATGGCATTTAGTGACTCTTAGGGTCAATTATGTTTGGCATGACCAAGAACATTCAATTCATCAAAAGGATAGGATGAGATTGGGACTAGGGTTTACCTAGACACTCAAATCTAATAGAGTAAATAGTTTTGTCCCACGATGAACATGAGAGAGATATGAGCAACATATGTATGCCTAGGCCACTTTGTGCAAGATATGAGCAAAAGTTGCTAATTAGGAAAAATTGGGTCTTTTTGAGTTTTTGGTCAAGATAGGCTAGCATTAGGTTTTTTTTTTTTGTAATAAGTTGGAACCTTTTTCAATTCCTAGAAGTGAAATGTAGTGAAAATTGCAAAACTTGCACTTTTTGTGCAAAATTGCAAAACTAAAAAGTTGTGAAAGTTGCTCAAAAAATGAAACTTGGTTGGAAAGGAGTTATAACTATTCAAATAATATTTGTCACCATTTTAATAGGACTAGGATGGATAAATACCTCATTTTTGAGGTCTAAAGGGGAATATTTTATGGATTCGGAGAAGTTGCAATAAAGGATTTTGAGTTTTGAAGCCATTTTATTGTTTTTATACATTGGTCATACTGTATGGATTGAAACTTATGATCTAATGATTGTCTAAGAAGGAGATTTGACTTACCTTTATTTTTATTTTGGTTTCATCCTTCTAAGTTTTTTTTTTCTCAAGTTATTCAAGATTTAGAGCTGTGGGGTTGTAGGATAGCAATTTTGTGGATAATCCAAAAATGTGCCCCTAACTACAATATGTTAGATTGTGGTGACTGAATAGGAAAGTACTGTACATACTTAATAATTAGTGGGGTTCAAGGCATCACCTCGAGAAAAAAATTTGGTACTATTCGTAGATTCACCACTAAAGTTATGGCTAATTTATGGCCAACGTGTTATAACCCTAAAGCGGTTTAATACTTGTATAAAAGGGTTTGGGGTTGGGTATTTTCATTATGTTGTGATGTAAAATTTCTTCTTGTGGTGGTATTGAGCTATAAGGGATTACGAATTATAATCAGGTTGTAATCACTGGATTGTAATAATATTGGATTTGTTATTTGGTGGACATAGCCTAGGGATTGGGTGAACAACGTTAAATCTTGGTGCCTTGTGTTCATTTCTGTGTGATCTATTATTTTCTGTTATTGGTTATATTTGCATGTAGTTTTTATTTATGTCTATGGTTTATCCTAACAAGTGGTATTAGAGCAAGGTTGTCTTTCAATTATCCTCTACAGAAAAGTCTCACGATTAAGTGGGAGTCTCATGGTTGAGTGGGAGCAATGGAAAATGAGGGTAAGCTGAGGATTGATAGGTTTAATGGGTAGAACTTCTAGTTATGGAAGATGTAAATGGAAGACTATCTATATCAGAAGGATTTATGAAAGTCGTTGGAAGGAAAAGCCAAGAATCAGGGAACTATGTTAGAGGCTGAATGGGATCTTTTGGATAGAAAGGCACTCGAAAGCATTCGATTATGCTTGGCACCATCGGTGGCATTTAACATTACAAAAGCAAAGATGACAAAAGATTTGATGAAAACCATAGCGACACTATATGAAAAGCCCTCTGCTTCAAACAAGGTATTTCTCATGAAGCGTTTATTTAATATGAAAATGGCAGAAGGTGGATTTATTACAGATCATTTAAATGAGTTTAATACTATTACTAGTCAGTTATCTTTTGTGGGTATCAATTTTGATGAAGAAATTAGGGCCCTCTTGATTTCTTTTTCTTTTCCTGAAAGCTGGAATGGCTTGGTAATGGCAGTGAGTAATTCTGTTTCTAAATCTAGTACCCTAAAATATGATGATGTGATCGGTGTTGTTTTGAGTGAGAAAACTCGTAGGAAATCCTCAGGTGGATCTACATCAAGAAGTGCTTTGAATGCACAAAGCAAGGGTAGAAAGACTAAGAGAGGAAGTAACTCTAGATATCATGAGAAATCAAGAGGAAAGTCAAAGGGGAGGAGGTCTCAATCAAGAGGACCAAATGATTGCTGGTACTGTGGAAAACCAAGGCACAAAAAGAAAGCTTGTTGGAATCGAAAGAAAAATGAAGGAGATAAATTAGATGGAGACAAGGAGAAAAATGTGATAAGTAACAAATCCGAAGAAGATGCTTTGCTTCTGTCTTTAGAGAGTGTTGATGATTCATGGGTTTTAGATTCTAGTGCTTCATTTCATGCTACACCTCATAGAGGTTATTTCATTGATTATGTCCAAGGGGATTTTGGGCTTGTTTATTTGGGGGATAATGAACCCTGTCAAATTTTTAGAAAGGGAAAAATTAAGATTAAGTTGCAGAATGAGAATCATTGGGTACTACATGAGGTAAGACATGTTCCAAGGCTGAGTAGAAATTTAATTTCAGCAGGGCAACTCAGTGATGAGGGTTGTGTAGTTACTTTTAATGATAAAAATCGGAAGGTTTCAAAAGGTTCCCTTGTAGTAGCAAAAAGTGTGAAAGTAGGCACCCTATATATTTGTACAGGTCATATTGTTCCTTCTACTTTGATTGTTTCAAAGAAAAATGAATGTTTAGGAACAATTGTTGTAGTTGAGCAGGGAGAACAAATAGTTGCTATAGATTCGAATACAGTGTTGTGGCACAATAGACTTGGGCACATGAGTGAGAAAGGTATGAAAGTACTTCATTCAAAGAAAGTTTTACCAAGTCTAAAATGTGTTAATATGGATTTTTGTGAAAGTTGTGTGTATGGAAAACAAAAGAGAGTGAGTTTTGTAAAGACTGGGAAGGAAAACAAAAAGGAGAAATTAGAGCTTGCGCATACAGATGTATGGGGACCAGCTCAAGTATCTTCCCTTGGTGGCTCTCATTATTATGTTACATTTATTGATGATGCAACTAGAAAAATATGGGTTTATTTCCTTAGACAAAAATCTGATGTATTTCAAATTTTTAAGAAATGGAAATGCTTGGTTGAAAATGAGACTGGTAAGAAATTAAAATGTCTCAGATCTGATAATGGTGGTGAGTATTGTAGTCGTGAATTTGAAGATTATTGCTTTACTAATGGTATTTGTAGACAGAAAACTGTTCCAAGGACTCCACAAGAAAATGGAGTAGCTAAACATATGAACAGGACTATAATGGAGTGTACAAGGAGCATGAGGTTGCATACTGGGTTTCCCTTACACATGTGGGTGGAGGCTATCAATATTGTAGTATATTTGATTAATAGAGGTCCCTCTACTCCTTTGGGTTGTGGTATTCCAAAGGAGGCATGGACTAGTAAGAAGTTGAGTTATTCTTTTCTCAAGACCTTCGGTTGTGAAGCTTTTGCTCATATAGACTCTAAAAATAGAACCAAGCTAGAAGCTAAATCAAAGAAATATGTCTTTTTTGGATATGACATTAATGAATTTGGTTATAGGCTTTGAGATTTTGAAAATCATAAAATTGTTAGAAGTCGAGATGTCATATTTAATGAGAAAGTGTTATACAAAGATCTGTTGCAGCAACATGAGAAGAAAGAAGATGATTATGTAGTGCTAGATGATACTCCAAAAGCTAATGTTTTAGCCATTCCTCATGATGTGCAACAACTGCAACAACAAATACCACACACACCAGTGAATGTTAGATGGTCAACGAGGCAAATTAGACCTCCAAAAATATTTTCTCCCTCTTTGTATTCTATTTTACTTACTAATGTTGGTGAACCTAAAAGTTATGATGAAGCTGTGCAGGTGGATACTAAGATTCAGTGGGAGTCTGCAATGAAAGATGAAATGCACTCTTTGCTAAAGAATAAGACATTGGATTTGTGCAAGTTGCCTGTAGGTAAAAAGGCTTTACAGAATAAGTGGGTTTATAGGTTGAAAGAAGAGGAAGGAGGTAAGAATAGACTTAAGGCCAGGTTATTTGTAAAAGGATTTGTATAGAAAAAGGGAATTGACTTTGATGAGATAATTTCTCCTATTGTTAAAATGACTTCTATCTGTACTATTTTAAGTCTTGTGGCTAATGAAGATTTGCATTTAGAGTAGCTGGATGTTAAAATAGCCTTCCTTAATGATGATTTGGATGAAGAAATATATATGGCTCAGCCATAGGGATTTGAGGTCAAAGGTAAGCAAAACTTAGTGTGCAAATTGAAGAAAATTTTATATGTCTTGAAGCAAGCACCTTGGCAATGGTATCTGAAATTTGACAAGTTTATGCATGAGCATGGCTATAACAGGTGTCATTCAGATAATTGTGTTTATTTTAAGAGGTTGGATGATGATAGCTACATTATTTTATGTTTATATGTTGATGATATGCTTGTAGATGGGTCTAACATGGATCATATTAAGGGGTTGAAATGCCAGTTAGCACATGCATTTTCTATGAAGGATTTGGGGGCAGCAAAACAAATCCTTGGTATGTAGATTTGTAGAGATAGGAAGAATAGAACATTGACGCTATCTTAGGCTGATTATGTTGAGAAGGTGTTGCAACATTTCTCTATGGAGAATGCTAAAGCTGTCAGCACACTTTTACCTGGTCATTTGAAATTGACTAAGGAGATGTGTCCTAAGACACAAGAAGAGGAGGATATGATGTTCAAGGTACCCTATGCTTCAGCTTTAGGAAGCTTGATGTATGTTATGGTATGCACTAGACCAGATATTGCACATGCAGTGGGAGTCGTTAGCAGGTATATGAGTCATCCAAGATTTGAGCATTGGAATGTTGTCAAGTGGATTCTCAGATATTTGAGAGGAACATCCAATAAGTGTTTACACTTTGGGGGCTCTACTACTGATTTATAGGGCTATGTTGACTTAGATTTCATAGGGGATATTGATACCAGGTGGAGTACTATAGGTTATGTCTTTACTATTGGTGGGGCAGCTGTGAGCTAAGTTTCTAGGTTACAGAAGATTAATGTTGTATCCACTACAGAGGTAGAGTATATTGCTACTACAGAGGCAGCCAAGGAGATGATATGGCTTTAGTTCTTCTTGGAAGAATTGGGACATCCTCTGAAGGATAATTATTTGTTAATAGATAGTCAGAGTGCCATTCATCTTGCAAAGAACTCAACTCTGCATTCTAAGACCAAACATATACAGTTGCGGTACCATTTCATTCGGTCAATTTTGGAGGATGGATAGTTAAAGCTAGAGAAGATACATACCAATGACAATCCAATAGATATGTTGACAAAGGTTGTAACACAAGAGAATTTGAACTCCTCTTCAGCTTCGGTTGGTCTTTTAGACTGAATATGAATAAAAGAACAGCAGAGTCCAGGGTGGTTTGATCCAGTGGGAGCCCCATGTGGTAGTGGTATTGCTACAGGATCAGTCTCCAAGAGGGAGATTGTTGTTTAGTTTGGAGCCTAATTAGTCCCCAAGTGGGAGATTGTTAGATTATGGTGACTGATCAGGAAAGTATTGTACATACTTCATAATTAGTGGGGTTCGAGGCATTGCCCTAAAATTAAAATAAAAAAATTGGTACTATTCATAGATTTTCCACTAAAGCTATGGCTAATTTATGGCCAACATGTTATAACCCTAAAGTAGTTTAATACTTGTATAAAAGGGTTTAGGGTTGGGTATTTTCATTATGTTGTGATGCAAAATTGTTTCTTGCGGTGGTATTGAGTTGTAAGGGATTACGGATTGTAATCAAGTTGTAATCACTGGATTGTAATAATATTGGATTTTCTATTTGGTGAACGTAGCCCATGGATTGAGTGAACCACATTAAATCTTGGTGCCTTGTGTTCATTTATGTGTGATCTATTATTTTTTGTTATTGGTTATATTTGCATGTAGTTTTTATTTCTATTTGTGGTTTATCCTAACACAATCTCTATGGTTGGATTTTCATGGTATCTTGGGCCATGGTATTTATTAGGGTTCTTTCCATGATTCCATGGTTTCAAGACTACAGAATAATTTTTCTATATTTCCTAACAAGCCCAATGTCAAGTACCTAAGAGGATTTGACCTTTTGGGCATGTTGTTTGTGGTGTGATAGGAGTTAGAGACATGTTGGAGGGTTGAGCATTTGGGAACAAGTTGAAATAAGGTTGTTAGTCATTCTTTCTTTTTGGGTGTGTTTCCATGAACCCATTTCCTCTATGTTTCTTTGTAAACCAAGCCTAACTTGATCAATTAAGTTTATGTTGCCTAGTGAAGGAAAGGGAGTACTAGAGTGGAAATTGAACTTGGTTCTTTGGGATTTGCTACAAATCTTAAAAGGGTATCCAAAACCTTGAAATTTTTTTGGGTCTTTTTTGGGACTTTGAGAATTTAGATCCTGAAAACCTGTTAAGGAGGGCTAATAGGGGCTCATAGGGCTACTTGGTGAAATTGGGGTTTGAGATATTGTGCCAAGTGTCAGAATCAAACCATTGGTGTATTTTGTGTTATCTAAGTTCTAAGTCCATTCCATACCTTAGAACCCTTGGGACAAACCTTTATTATGTTTTGCTAGTATTGACCTAGCTGTGGGAAATAGGTCCTAAAACCATAAATTGGGTGAACTTGGTTCTTTGTCCTTGGATTCTTGGTGAAGTTTGATTCTTGTTTCTCTGATCAATTGGAGGATTGAGACTTTCTAAAACCTTGTGAGAAGGTTGGAGATGTGGTAGTTTATTGGTTGGGTGAAAGAGTGGGAAAGTCCATTTGTAGCTACCTAGTTGTGTAGTTTACATCACAAAAAGTGAGAGAGTTCCATGTTTTTGTAATTATATTCAATCTAGAACTAGTTGGATCTACTCTACATTTTAATGTCTCAAGCATTGCCTCGTGGTCTAACTCATGAACCTTTGAAAGAGTCTTATTATGTGGTTTTCCTCCATATTTTGTCAAGTGGGCATTTGATGTGACAAAAAAGTTTGAATAATGAAGAATCTTCCTCTATGTTTTCCTATCCTCGAATAACCACAAGTTAGGGTTCTTCATAGAATATCGTCAAATAATCTGTTCACAAAAAATCTTCATGAACGCATACACTGGAATCTTTTCAATGACTAAATCACATCTTCTACATTGTTTCCCATCTTTTAGAGCATATGTCACTATCTTATATTTTTTCATAATCTACTATTTTATTTCCAATTGCATGTGTACTATCCATATGTTCACAAGTTGATAAAAGCTGCAAAGAACCACACAAAAAGAACATGTATCATCCAAGCATGACATCTTGTAAAATTGTTTACCATCCACTATTTCACATAAAATATTGGATATGAATTCCCTTGAAGATCTAGGTGGTTCATTCATGTCACAATTCAACAAAACAAATTTAGAATGCAAAAACACACATATATGCCTAAAAACATCAAAATGGTTAGAAAATTCAATATAGATCCTACAACAACAAGTTGTGCATGTGTGATTTATCTTTGCATAAAAATATTTACTCATCTCAAAAAATAAATTTGAGGATACATACCAATAATATTTGAAAAACATTGTGTCTGAGTTGAGTCCAAAAAAATTTTTGCATGTGGATCGTGATTTCGGCTACCAATCATCCTTCTTACAAAATCTCTTTAATTAGGGGAAACACGCATGTTATTGTCCAAAAATATTCAATCAATGATTTCAAAGCTTTACTAATTTCTTTATCCTTTCACTATAGTCTACCACTAAATGTCCATAATTCATTTTTGTTGGATCTTCCACTCTCTCACACCTTACCATGGCTCTCGTTAGAGTGCCTCTACCAATTTTCAATATTTTTCTTGTCTTTCTCATGAGTCAATCTTTCTTCATTTGGGTACTTACTATTATCGATGTAAGTATGCCTCTTGTGATATTACTATCTTTAGTGCATGATTTAGAACCTACTTTTGCATATGCACTCATTAGATTCTTTACAATGTTTTTTTCATTTGAATCACCCATCATTCTTAGCCCAGGAATCTTCATGATTGGCCTAAATTTAAAATTCCTCACCATTCCAACAAATAATTGGCATTGACTTGTCATATTTAATTCTTCAACTAATAATCTTCACATATGATTAACTTTTCTTGGACAAGTACACTTGCTAATCTTGTAAGGCATTGATTTCAAAATGTTAGTATCAATATCAATCAAATATTTTGGTCTTCTAAAATGAATTCTAGAGGTGTTATAATATCTTCCATTCCCTCAATATTTTGAACATCAACATAAGGTTGAGTTTTTTTCATATCTTGAACTAAAGATGATGTGCCTCGGTAATAAGATGCAAAAGATGGAATATCACCTACTTGATATGTTGATTTTATGCCTTCAACATGACATGATGGAGTGTGTACATCATCGGATGTAGAAATTAGCATCTATTTAACATGAGATGATGATATGACTCCAACATTGGAAGATGGTGTAGCTTCACAATTCAATTGTCTTCTTGAGTGTAAGATTCATTCATTCTCTTTGTCTTTCCAATTCTTCATCTTTGTTTCTCTATATCGATGGTTCATGTTCCTCTTCGAATGACAATTCTTCATTATTGTATTGCAATTTTCTTTGTTCACGTAGTAGTTTCATTTTATCTATTTTAATTTCCAAATCTCTCTCCCTCTCTTCTATTGTTTGAGTTTTTAGTTTCTTCCTTGGCATGATGATGATTTATATATGTCAAATTATTCAAACATCTAAATTACATACAATTTGTAAATAACAAATCATTCAAATAAATATAAAAATTAAAATTATTTCAATGAATACACAATATATATTAAACAACTAGTGAAATTATAATGAATTATTCATACATTAAAATTTCTAACTATTTCCAAATAACAATTCATTCAAGCATACAAATTATAATGAATTCACTATATATTAAACAACCTATCAAATTATAATGAAATTTTTCTTTATAGTAACAAAGAATATTTAAAAGGGACTACACTAATATTTTCTATAGAAAGAATGTTCAAAAACCCTTCAAATAGTGTATCCAATTATTGAATTTGGTGTTTGCTAGCTTCTAATACCATGAGTTTTGTGTTTTCTATTAGAACAATAGAACAGACAATAGGAAAATAAGAGAATATGGGTCAGTAGGGACCCAAACTTTCCTTGTAACAATTTTTTGGTGTTTTCATATAGTGGATATGCACTATAATATGTACACACTATAAAGTGTGCATGCACTATAGTGTGTACACACTATGTGAAAAATCTCTCTCTCCCTATCCCAACCTTTAGCCATCCCCTAATCTCTCTCTCTCTCTCTCTCTCTCTCTCTCTCTCTCTCTCTCTCTCTCTGTGGTGTAGGAGCACTTCCAATATCTACCATTGCAAGAACATTAGGAGGATCAAAAAAAAAGGGTTAGGGTAGGAATTGGATCTAGAATCCAATGCTAGATATAATGTCCAATTTGTAAGGCAAGGAGACATTAGGTGTGTTATAAACCTAATTGTCTACCTTAGTCATTTTATGGACAATTTCTAGGTAAAATGAGGATAAGATAGTCTAGAAGGTTAAATAATTATTATTTATTGATTAAAACCTTCTTAGAGTTCTAGGTGGGGTCTGGGATTAAAGTTAGTAAAGCTTAGAGACATTTGACAAACTTTTGCAAAAAGTTGTCAATGTTGCATAATGCAACTTTTGTGCAAAAATGCAACTTTTGAATCCCAATGTTCACAACCACCTTTATCAGTTGGAACTATTTGGGAATGGCATAAATAAGGTTGAGAAACCTTTCTAAACATAAAAGAGAAGAATCTATTGTAATCATTATTTTGAATCAAAAAAAATCTGTTGTTTTCCTGTTAGAACTATTTGAGAAACTACTTGTACAAAATTGTACAGATTCATATGCAATTATGAAAGATTTTGAAAGTTGAAAAAAATTCTTATGAAGGATTTGCAAGTGGTTTGAGACTTTGAAAATATATTGGTTAAGAGAAATCAAATTTTGATTGCTTGTTGACCGCAAGGAGGCTTGAACTATGGTTTTGAGAGAAAAAATCTCTAAGATTTTGAAAGTTGAAAAAAAATCTTATGAAGGATTTGCAAGTGGTTTGAGACTTTGAAAACATATTGGTTAAGAGAAATCGAATTTTTATTGCTTGTTGGCCACAAGGAGGCTCGAACTATGATTTGGAGAGAAAAAATCTCTTTCCTTGAGATTGCACCATGGGAAAAAGATAAGCCTCACTGTAAACAAGGGAGATAGGATGTATATTAAGATTATTTGGGTCTTAGAATAGGAAGCAGAAGATGTTGGGAGAAAACACTAAACCCTTTCGATAGGCATCTAAATGTAACTATCCAGATTTAGGTTTTTGAGGTACAACTTGGCCCAGGGGTGGAATAGAACCATAGGAACTTGGACTTAGATGTTTTGACATGTCCCTAAAGTATTCCAATAGGATTGGTTGGAAGGTGTTTTTAATTTCTTGTACTTGTTTTGGAAAAGAGACCTAACTAGCCCTATTAGGCCTAGGAGAATTTTGCAAAGAACTTGAGTTGGGAGATTGGTCAATATTCCTAACTTGGTAGGGGTTGTTGATTTAAGCATTGGAATGTTTGAAGGTGGTTAAGGCTTTCTATGGTCTAATTCCAAGAAGGTTGCCTTCACAAATCCTTAGTTTCTCCTTGTAGCCCTATTTAGAGTTTTAGGTGAGTAAGTTGACTCCTGAAGTATATGGTTGATTTCCAAAGTTCATAGTTGATTTTCTTAAGTACATAGTGGAGGGACTTGTGTGTGAAAAAATTTGGAGTTACATCTAAGTTTCGTAGAAGCCCTATTTCATCCTTGAAAACCTCGGCTTGAAGTTTAAGTCTTGTTAGGCCTCAAAGAGGTGCCTTAGACTTTGAATTTGATATAGTCTGAAGAGTATGGGTATTGGGAATCACATAGTGGAGTCTGGTCTTGTATGGTTGTGAAACATTTGTGCAACTATAAGGGACATACCTTGGGTATATAGAAGGGGACTCTGCTCCACCCTCTCTCTCTCACTCATTCCCTACTCTCTCTCTCCCCCATCCTCCCTCCCTCTCTCTCTCTCCCTCATTATATCCCTATCCCACCATCTCTCTCTCTCTCTCTCTCTCTCTCTCTCTCTCTCTCTCTCTCTCTCTCTCTCTCTCACTCTCTCTCTCTCTCTCTCACTCTCTCTCACCTTATCCCACCCTCTCCAATCCCCTTCTCTCTCACTCTCCCTTCTCCCTCCCTCCATACCTCTCTCTCCCCTCTCCCCCCTCTCTCTCTCACCTTATCCCACCCTCTCCCATCCCTTCTCTATCCCTCTCCCTCTCTCGCTCCCTCCATGCCTCTCTCCCCCCCTCTCTCTCCCTCTCTCTCCCTCTCTCTCTATCTCTCTCTCTCCCTCCCTCTCTCTCTACCTCCCTCTCTCCCTATCCCACCCTCTCTGATCCCCTTCTCTCTCACCCAATCTCACCCTCTCCCATCCCCTAATCTCTCTCTCTCTCTCTCTCTCTCTCTCTCTCTCTCTCTCTCTCTCTCTCTCTCTCTCTCTCTCTCTCTCTCTCTCTCTCTGGTACAGAGCACCAAGGCACTTGGTTTATATTTTGGTTTTCATGTTTATTTTAACCTACTTAGGCTAGAATAAACAAACCTTTGATGAAAAGTCCATGGTTTTCAAAGCAAGACACCATTTTGAATGCTTAAGGCACTTTATGCAATTTATAAGGAAAAGTTGCTCAATATGAAAATTTTGGTTTTTTAATTTTTTTGGTCAATAAATCCTAGTAATATGTGGTTTTAGTTGGTTTTAGGTATGTTGGAACCTTTTCCAAGTCCTAGAATTGGAATCAAGTGAAAAATGTAAAAATTGTACTTTTTGTGCAAAGTTGCATTGTTGAAAGTTGTAAAAGTTGCTCAAAATTGCAACTTAGTGGGAAAATGGTTAAACTATTAAAATCTTGGTTGTAACCATTTAAATATGCATATGAGAGATATATATGGAGTGGAAGAATTTGCAAAGAAGGAAATTCAATTTTGGAGTCATTTTTACTGTCGTTTGCACACTGCACAAATTGTACAAACTATTAAACTAGATTTTATGGATGTTTTAGATAGATCTTTGAATCAGATTTCATTTTATTTTGGTCTCATCATTCTAAGTTTTGTCTTTCTCAAGTTATTACATTTTTAGTGAAACTAGGTTTTTAGGATAGCATTTGGGTGCTTACAGCAAAGATGGGCCTCTAACTACAATTTCCTTGGTTAGAATTTCATGGCCACTTGAGAAATGGTATTTATCAGGGTCCTTTTAAATATTTCATGGTTCCAAAACAAGAGGATGTGTTTTGTGATTTTTCCAATCAAGCCCTAGATCAAGTACCATGAAGGATGTGACCTCTTAAAGTGTGTTGATTTGTGAATGGAAAGAGTTTTGGACTTGGTGAAGGGTTGAGTGTTTGGAAATAAGTTATTTTAGTGTTTTTGGTCATTCTTGAGGATTAATTTCATTTCCATGACCCCATTTCCTATTGGTTTCTTTGTAGACCAAGCCTAACTTGATCACTTAGGTCTATGTTGCTTTATGAAGGAAAGGGAATGTTGGAGTAGGGCTAGAACTTGGTGCTTTGGGGTTTTAAGTAAATTTGAAAAGTGTATTTAAAAACCTAAAAAAAATTGGGTCTTGTTTGAAAATTTGTGAAGTTAGATTCAAAAAGCCATTTTAGGAGGGCTAAAAGGGGCTCATACGGCTGCTAGGCCAAATTGGGGTTTGAGACTTTGTGCAAGTGTATGATTCAAACCAATGGTTTATTCTATTTTGAATAGGTTCTCTAAGATCATTTAACATATTAGAGCCCTTTGGAAAAATTTCTAGGGTGTTTTTCTAGTTTTGACCTAGTTGTGGGAGATTAGTCCAAAACCCATAAAGTGGGCAAGTTTGGTTTTTTGTCCTTGGATTCTTGGTGAAGTTGGAGAGTGTGTTTCTTTGATCCATTGGAGGATTTGAGTATGTTAAAACCTTTTAATAAGGTTTTTTGGCCATTTCTACCCCCCATTCAGCTCATCACTAATAACCTATCTGAGAGATCTTCAATGGGCTAATTTCTTTGATGTGGGTTAACATGTGATTTGGTTGGTGTTAACATTCATTTTAACCTTGTCTCTTCATAATCCAAGTTTTCTCGATTCCTTCATGTGTCAAGCTAGTTCGATTTGTTCATTGACCAAGTTGGATCATTTTTCCTTCATGTGTTGAGTTGCAGGTTAACGCGCATTTCTTGTCGAGGTTAACATTTCGCGTTAACCATTTTCACTATTTCAAGAAGTGACTTTTTTTGCTTCTAAAAAATTTTGAAATTGTATGCTACCTCCTTGACCGTGTATTGGGAAGTGTGTTGACAAATGAATTAGTGCTAAGTGGTGGATCCTTGTCTTGCTAGGATGCTTTCGATCTAATGGCTCTAATGTTTTCGCACCATTCCTTGGGCTTTTTATGAAGATATGATGCCCATTAGATTTAGATGCATCTTTGGAGATTCCTTGCTTCATCCTAGCCATCCATTCAATATGAAGAAAATCTTGATTAAGGGCTATGTTTAATCAAGCGTTGGTGATTTTCCTAGAACATCTAAGCCATCCAATTCAAACAAGGAGATCTACATGTACAGTCATCATTTTTTGGTAAAATTAGATTTATCCCGCATGGGTTAATTCTATAATTTTCACAATGGATTAACATTGCATGTTATCCCATCCCGCATTTTTTTGACAGTAGTATGAATGGATTTGTTGCAGCCATGACACATCACTAGGACTATTCATTTAATGAAAAAGAGGCTCTTTGGGCTTTGTAATGAAAATGATGATTCCTATCCATGCCTATTTAATGGTTTTGCAATAATGATGATCTTTTTAGTTGCCAAATTCTTTCTTTGGCACTTCCTGTCACTTCTAAAATAGATTGTATTTCATGATCAGATTTAGATCTAATATCCATTTTTTATTGCTTCTCTCTGCAACTTGAATCCATCTTCTGGGGTTTGAACTTCAAGTTAAGATTTGAGTTATTCCTAAGCTATAAAGGTAGATTTTGTAAAGATCAGACCCTCTTTGTTTCTTTGGCATTGCTTTGGCTTGCTACTGTAAATTCCCTTTTCCTCTTAACTATATGACATTCTACCTCATCTCCTTTAGCCATTGATGTATTATGAAAGAACTATTTGCCTCACATTGGTGTATTTTGGATATTTTCAATCTTACATGATTGTATCTCCTTTGTCCTATGAATGATATATAAGTAAATTCTCTCCTTCCTTGTGTCATTTATTTGAGTTTTCTGATCTGCATGTGATTATTAAATTAAAACAAGTTTGGATGTGTATATCTTTGGTGTCATGATGGTTCAATAGTGCATATATGGGTAGAGATTGGTCTAAAAACTCTATTTGGTGCATCACCCCCTTAAGTTAGAATAGGTAGATTTGCTTTCTTGCATTCCTTATCCCTTTTCCTTTCCAAGTTTAGTTAGGTGCACCCTGACAGAAAAGGAAATTGGCCTTCTCTGAGGACTCAACCTCACTGTTCAAGTCCCACAGCTTGAAGGTTGTTCCCATGTTTCATAAGGTTGTCCTTAGGTAAAAACTTTGGACAAGGGTGCAAACTTTTGTGACAAAATTTTTTGGCATGCCCGATGGGACTACATTCAAGCTTACTATGAAGTTAATTGGTTTTCTAGTGTTGAAATAAAGACTTCAACTTTTGTGCTAAGAAGATAGTGTTTCTCTTAGCATTTTGGCCTTCAAGAGGCTCACATTCAAGTAGTAGTGACTCCATATCTACATCTTGGTTCTAGATCAGAGTTTCTGATATTCAAGCCCAAAGCTCACCCAAGAGTATCTTCTAGAGGTACATTTTAATATACTAAGCTTTCATTTTCAAATCCTAGAAGAAAAAAGAATAGATTCTCTTTATCACCAGTTGGGAGTACAAAGAAAACACATACCCCTGCAAGATCCATTTCCACTCCTATTATTAGATCTCAATCTAGAATACCATTACCTCATATCAATAGATCACTTGCTTATATAGCATAGCCTAGAGCTCATACTTTTTCTACTTTTAATGGTGGAAGTCCCCTGTGTTGACATTCCAATCATGTTTGTTATTAGTGACATACACTTATTTAGATTATGAGTTCATACTAAGCATATTGTATAGTTAACAGTATTAGCTAAACATTTCATTTACTACTGAGTCCTACAGTTGCTATCGAGTCTTATGGAAAAAATTTAGTTTGAACCAAGCAGTTACTATAGAGTTGAAGATTAGCAGTGTAAACTGAGCATTTCAGTGTATGTCAAGTTTACTAGTACAAACTGAGTTGTGCAATGCTTACTAAGTTCATAGTTGATGTGATATAAGTCTAGTGTTAACTAAGTTCCTCGGTGTTAACCAAAAGACTCAATTTATACTGAGCTCAAGGTGATAGTGTTTACCAAGCTATGTAATGTAAATCAAGAGACTCAGCTTATATGCTAAGTTTCATAGTATTCACTGAGTCACCAGTACAAACCAAGTTCAAGACTACTTGGAAGTGAATAGTATGGACTGACCTTCTATGTCTACTAAGTGCATGATGATGTTGAGCATTGATAGTGGATGTTGATTATCAAAACCTCACTAACTCAGTCTTCAGAGCCCAAGTTTCTACACTTTGGCCGACTTTGTAATATTTATGTAAACTTGTATTGTGGTCAACTTTGTAATATTTGTGTAAATTTGTATTGTGGCCAAATTTTTAATTGTGTAATTGGATTGATATATATGTAATGTATTGTATCACATCCAAATTATTGAAGAGAAGTAATGTAATCATTAGTGAAGAAAAAAAAGAAAATTAAAAAGGCTATAGCAGTATAAAGAGTAGCAAAGATTCATCTATCACAACAAGGTGATTTGTATACTCAAAGGAATCTCATTCAACAAACCAAGTTGTAGATCAAAGATCAGCTACTATTTCATCCTAATAGGTGGATCAATCAAATCTTTTAAAAAGGTAGACTTAACAGTCTTATGTAAATCTCTTTATCAAGTGCATACTTCATTGTATGTTTGTAAATCCTTTTGCAAGGTGGACCTAGTAGTCCTTCATGCTTCTAATAGGGTAGGACACCAAAAGTAATTATTGTAAGCCTTAATAGGCCAACTTTATATGGTAGTACTAAAGCTTGTGGGTACCATCCCCACCCCAGTTTTATTTTCTATTTGGAAAGTTTTTGGGTCACCAAATCTTGTGTTAAAGTGTTGTGTATGGTTTCATATTTTTTAGTTTCTCATGCATGAAGTTAGATCAAAATTTATACAAAGGATTAAATTCTATTTGGAATAAAAGTTTTAGAAGTTATTGGTTCACCCCTCCCCTCTCAATAACTTAGCTTGTAATAATATTTCCAACAATTGGTATCAAAGCATTGTGGTTCTCAATGAAAAGTTTAATACCTTGAGCAAAGATCAAAGGTAGTGGAGGTATTCAAAATTGATAAGGCTATTGACAATGAAAAGCTAGATTTGGAATTGGCCATTGGACAACTCAAGAAAGCAAAAGAGAAACTCTTCCAATGAAGAAAAAATCTTGCAATCTAGATGAATGACTCACTCTATATAGAAGAAAGAATTGAAGACATCATTTTAAAAAATTCAGATGAAGCTGATGAAGCAATCAAAAAACTATTGGAAAAGAATAATACTCTCCAAGAAGAAGTAAGGAAACTAAGAAGAGAGCAAGAAATTCAATAAGTGAGATTGTGTGAATTCATGGAAGAGAAAAACAAGATAAGAGAAGTGATAGAAGGAAAGAACAATGAAATTTAGCACTTATCTCTTCAACAAATAGAATTCATTGATCAACTCAAAAATGCAAATGAAGAAATCATGAACTTGACATCAAAGAATGAAAGATTGTAGAATGATCTAAACATTGAAAGGCAGACCAATGAATATGTCATTACTGTGGAGAATATGTTTCATTTGTAGAGAACTTGGTCTTCTTTCCAAGAGCTATATGAACACTAGAAGAATAGAAGATGAAAAGAAGGCAGCAATTTGATAACATCAGAAAACAAATGAGACAAGAATGGGTTCTAAAGTCTATCGAGAATGCAAGTCCAAGCAATGATAATCAAGTCACTCAAGAATTGGGTGACTCCACTATTTCCACTTGATTTATCAAAGGAGAACTAGAACTAGGCTACTAAAGAAGACATCTAAATTAGTTCTAGTTGATAGGACAATAGATCCATATCAATATTCAAGATACAAAGGGATCATCGAGTAAGAGGTACCAGTTATGATCGAGTTACCTTCCTTACCAAGTGAGGTCAGGTCACAGACTCTACCAAGCAAGGTTAGGAGTAAATAAATCTTATGTGGTTATTCAATGATAGAGAATTTACTAATTAATCAATGCAAATGAAGTGGATGATAGTTTTTCAACTTGAGCTAACATTTGTACCATGCATTTATGGTGAAATTTGATAAAAGAAAAAAAAATTGAAGTCATTATTACCATGAATTTTTGAGAGAAAAATTGTGTAGAGTGATCTTCAGAGAGAATTCAAGTGATTTAAGAAAAAAAATATCAAATTTTTTGAATTCTCTCAAACCCTACTGAGTGAAGATGGTAGCTACCAGTAGCAAGGTGAAATGAGGATCAGCTATGTTGGTTCTAGGTGTAGAATGGAATGCACTAGACTTCAAGCTCACTCCTATAGTCACTAAAACCCTAGATCCAAGTGGAGCGCAATCAAAAATCCCTCCTAAGGTTCTTTTAATCAATGATATCCATTCTCATTTTAAATGTGCGATTCAAGATATTGGTACACTTGAAATGGATGAATGTTTAAAGGAGTTATGTGTTGATGAAGTTTTGAAATCTAAGCACCAACATCTCAAAGCCAAAGGTTTAACCCCATATTCCTCACATGCCCCATGATTTCCAAGTTAAATGGATTAGGTTTATCCTCAACCATGTGCACAATGGATAGTTGTGGTTGGAGCAATCAATATTGATTACCAAGAAGATGATCCATAGGATCACTGGCCTCCCTATGTTGGCTAAAGAAAAAACCACTAAAACCCTAGGTCGGGTTATATAGGAGAAGAAAACCCTAGAAAAGTGGGATGGCAGAGGAATGAAAATTAGCAGTTCCACTGACATGGAGTTGAAGTTCAGTATTCATGTCATTGCACACAAGATCTACAGTTTGAGCAGGTTGAATAGTGTGTCATGTGAAGTTGTGGACCTGGCATACAAGGTAGTCAAGAAAAACCTTTCTCTTGATCTTGTAGAGCTACTGTTGAATCAATTCAACAAAAACATGGAGAGCATCAAGACATCAAAGAACAATCCATGTAAGTTTGTCTCTCTATTGACATGTTTATTCTTTTCTGTTCAAAAATTTTTTCCATCAAAGGGTACTATTGTTTGGAGGAAAAATGTGCCAGTACTCTATCAAATAAATGAATGCATTGCTGAGATGGGAGAAAATTACACTAGTATCATGGATAATTATTTTGATGCATTTAAGGAGAAAATGAACAATAGATACCAAATCCCCAAGAAACTAATTAA
Organism: Cupressus sempervirens; assembly: GCA_028749045.1. Classification (NCBI taxonomy): domain Eukaryota; kingdom Viridiplantae; phylum Streptophyta; class Pinopsida; order Cupressales; family Cupressaceae; genus Cupressus; species Cupressus sempervirens. Next base: position 918,792,587 of record CM053792.1, on the reverse strand, counting down.
AGATTATAAGGATGATGTATGTTTTATGGTGGATAGTGATAAGGTATACATTTAGGTAGTTAGGCCTAGAATTGCATGGGTGAAACCTCTAAGATATGAGGTGAACATTGATGAAACAAAAGATATAATTGAGGCACTAATTAATGAGCCAGTTGACCCCAAGACTACATATTGGTACATGTGATGAGACTAAGGCTTGAATAGAGCTAGAGATCAAGCTCCCTCAAGAAGTTAACAAAGGCAAGAAGAGGATTACCAAGTTCAAAACAAGTTCTACTCTCCTATTGACTGAGGGAAAAGGTGAAGATTAAGAAGCAAAGGAAGAAGAATCAGAGGAAGAGGAGCCACTAAATAAAAAGGGCAAGCTAATCATTACTAAACCTGCTAAGGTAACCACTACATTGTTCACAACGAGATCCTCTAGAAAGAAAGAAGAAAAAGAAGGGGCAGACATAATCTTCAAGAGGTCTCCACCCACATTTAAGGAGAAGATGAAAGAAACAAAATCAGGTGTAGGCATTGCAAACTTAAAGTCACTTAAGTATGAGATCAGAACAGTTGATGAGTAAAAGCAAATAGAAGATATGTTGATAATCAAGATGGGTAAATGGAAATACACACCTGACTAGCTCACTTAGTATATTCCTAGTGCATTAATGGACAAAATCAAGCCAAGATGGGAACAAGCAATGAAAACTACAAATGACATTCATGAGAAAACCTTGAAACAACTCATGCCAAATTTGACTAACAAAGAAGTAAAGGAATCCTTAATGAAAAATGAATAAAAATTGACTTTAAGATTCAATACTTGTCTTATTTTGTTAAATGAAATAGAGCATGTTGTGAAAAATGCAACAAATACATGAAAGCATGTATATCTTCTTCACAAACCAAGTGATTTTCTAGCTAGCATAAGTGACAAAGATGATGATGATGATTAAGAAAAACATGAGGAGAAAATGATGAGGAATTACACATTTTGATAATGAGGATGATGAAGAGGAATATAAGCAAGATGCACAATATGTTGAGGAAACTAGCATAGTCAAGATTGATGTAGTAGTTATTGCTTCACTTCCTCACTCTCCAAGAAAAATAGTGACAACATCAAGCATGGAGATAGCCTTCGCAAGATTGGTTGTGACTAGCACTACAAGCACAAACATCCAATCAATCTTTGCACCAGTTTAGCTCAGCACATCATTGCCTAAAGTCCTAAGTACTTCATCTATTGTGTTGCAAACTCTTCCCTCTTCAATGGTTTTAAATACAATAGTTTTGGATACATCAATTTTGGCTACAAAAAGTATTATTTCTATACGTATTTCTACAATACGTGCAGTATCAATTTTTGTAGCAAGCCCTACTATTTCAACTATTATTTCCATCCCAAGTACACAAGCAATAAGTGCAATGAAAGTTGAGACCAAGCCTCAACTAAGCACAAAATTTTTGGGTAAAAGTAAAGAAAAGGAGGAGGATGTAGATCTTGATGAGGAAATTGTGATTCCTAATCGAGATATTTCAAAACTCAATCCTAATCAAATGTAGATCTTTGGAGAATTACTCCAAAAGAAATCCAAGAAGCAAAGGCTAAGGAAGGAAATAGAAAAAGAATTTAAAATCATTGAGGATGCCAAGAATATTTTGATAGAGGCTATAGGTGTAGAGGTTGATTCTTCTCAACTAGTTTTGTATCAATTGGAAAAAGTAATCTGGAAGTTTAATGAAGATCTAGATGGACAAGATAAATTATTATAGAAAGCAGAGAAGAAGTTTGAGAACTTAGAACTTATTGCTCAAAAGATTACCAGTTACCAAGTAGAGTTGTCTACTATTTTGGGTTCTCTTGAAGCTTCTTTACTAATGTAACTTTACTTTTTGGTAAATTATATGATATTTCAAGTTTTACAAAGGAAATAAAAGACAATTTGTCTAAGATTGATGAAGATCTGAAGGCAAGTGCTTAGCAATTGCAGCTTGACTTGATTTCAAGCTCTGCCCATTTCAAAAGGATCAGATTTTTGACAAAAATACAAGCAGAATTGCTTAAAGAAGCTAGAATCAAATCTACTTTGGTAGATATTCAGAATATGATACTCCCTAAAAAGCATATTGAATATTCAAAAACTCTCATCCATGATAATAATGTTGGAATATTCAAATATGGAAAGAGTACTTATGAGAGGGGGGGCCAATAAAACTTTTAGTTGGAAGTAAATTGTATACATGTAAATACATCAAGTAAACATGAAACTAAATACATGCATCAACAACACATAACACTGGAATTTGGTAACCCAGAAACCCTCCAGGAATAAGAAAGTAAAACTAGGGTGGGGATGATACCCACAAAAATTACTGCAACAATATTGTTCAACCACTTTTGATGGTCTGCCCTATTAAAGGCTTTACACTGTGTCAATAGTGACCTGGTTAAAGGATTTCAAACACTTAACATGAAGTGTCACCTTGTTAAAGGATTTAATCACCTTTTGATAAGGATCTACAAATAGTTGTTAAGCCAACCTATCTACATAGGATTTTCTTTCTAATACAATGGTAAGAGATTATTAGGTATTATAAACCTGATTGTTTGCAATCCTTGATTACTGAATACAGGAACTTGTTCTAGCTCTTTCTCTGATTTTAATCCTCTAAGATCTTATTTCTATTTGTCTATCTTGCTTTGTTCTGATCAACTGATTAATGAATTGTTGCTCTTACATTCTAAGTCTCCTCTCGCGAAATACCATTATGTTTTTCCTTTTTAATTTTGCTCTGATCCACTCATATATTTTTTTAATGAACCTTTCATCTTCCTTAAAAAGACTTCAAAGACTTAGGGTTAGATATGGATCTACGATCCACATTGAATCTCAATTTCTCGCTCAATACTTGTCTTTTGCTGATTGGTTGCATGCCTTTCCAAGTTTTCCAATTGGCTGTATGCAAATTGCATAGGAAATGTAAAAGATTCATTCTTATCTCTATATCTTTCAAGATTTATCTTATGTCAGCTACAAAAATAGTTTACATCATAGTTTGTGCAATCACAAACTCTTATGTTGATATCCTGAGTTACTCAGCTCCTGAAGCATTGTTGATGCTCAGCACATGCTATTTTTGGGATAGCTCAGCACCTAAAAAAAATTGTATCACTCAGCACCTACTATTACTCAGCACTTGTTAACACTCGGCACCTACTGTTACTCGGCACTTGTTAACACTTGGCACCTACTGTTACTCGGCACTTGTTAATACTTGGCACTTACTATTACTCGGCACTTGCTAATACTCGGCACCTACTATTATAGCTTGACACTTGATATAGCTCGGCACTTCATATTACTCGACACCTACTCTTTGTTCGGCATTGTTTAGTGGAAAAATGGTTAAGTGTATTGACACTCAGTTGTCAAAATTATTCTTTAAACTAACAATCTCCCCCTTTGACATGAGTGGAAAAAACACTTAACTAAGATCCTTATGACTCCTTGTTAGTTGATCCTGTATGTACACTCAGTGATTTTTGTCCTATTTTTGCATGTAATCTCCCAAAATTTTCTATCTCCCCCTTTTATCATACTTATCATTTCATTCATGTACTTAACTCCCCCATACTTAATCTCTTCTTATCACTCCCCCATACTTATTCTCCCCCTTTTTTACACTTATGTCAAGAGTATTACAAGGAAATGCCATACTTGGCCAAAAATGTACTATTTACTTCAAGGAGTACCTTCAGAGCTACATCCCAATTTGCTAGTGCAACATCCAATGACTTATGCTGGATGGAAATCTCTGCTGCTAGGTGTACAAGTCCATCAGATGAAGAAAGATTGGGGTCTTTCTTGAGGACTGTCTCTGCATTTATCTGCTCCTTGTGAAGTAGTTCCAAATGAGGAGTTATTGAGGATTGAATTTGCATCAATTTACCTTTTGTGGTTGCCTCCTATATTGCTAAGACAGCTAACTCTCTTTGTGTGTGAAGCGATTGGGCAAAATTCTTCTCACTCTGAGCTGGATTTGTGGGGAGTTGCATGCTAGAAATCTTCAGATTGTTCTCCAAGCTCAGTATTTTCTAGCTAGTGTCCTGTGTGAATGTGGAAAAATCACACAACTTGTTGTACAGGGAAAAGATGTTTCCTAGTACAGTTTTAACTATTTTAATTTTTTTTGCCAGTTCTCCTTGTGATAGTGCTATATCACTGAATATTTTATTATTTACTTTACCTTGGAACTTCCTTTCTGACCATTCGAGTAATTTGGCATTTGTTTCTTGGTCTTCACTAGTCACCTAGTCAACTATATCAGATAGTTGCTTTATAATTGGTCTTGACTCATTTAGAGACTATAAGCAGAAAGCTTCTGTGAATATGTCTTTGATTTAATTCAAGGTAAGCTTATGCTTGTGTTCTTTTCTTAGTGCTTCTTGTCTCCTTCTTCTATCCAATGCACTATGAATTTCATTGATCTTCTCTTCAGTGAGAGTGCTAGATTCATAATATGGGATCTTTATTTCTTCATCAAGCTCAGGAACTCCATAGTGAAGTTTCTTGATTGCCTTTGATGAGCTCAAGCCTAGTGTCCTAATTTGTAGTTGTAACCCATCAGTGCTCGGCTGCTGAAGAATCTGTGTTGGAGTACCAGATTTTGGTAATGCAACCAGTGTTTGTATTGCAAACTCATCCTTCTTCTTTGTCTTATCTTTTTCTTCAGCTTGAGTATCCCTTTTATGATCGCTAGGTGGGGTTGAACTTGTTGGTTGTTCAAATGTTTCTTTTATTTCCCCTACTATTGTACTCGGCATTTGAAGTGTATAAGGGACCACACTTGGTGGAGGTGGTGGTGGAAGAAATAGAATACTAGTAGTTTGTATGGTTGAGGGTGGCACTTGTGCTTTTACCTTGACTATCTTTGTTTTAACTTCTGGATTCTGTAATTCATCAACACTGACCAATACAGGATTTGAACTTAATTTTACTACTAGTGATGATTGGTTAAGGATTTCTAAATCCTCTGCAGTTAATGGATTGATGTTTGGATTTGAAGTGTCTGTAACATCTTTTATTTTTATAATATTTGCAGGTGTGATGGTGGCATGAGGAGGACTAGCAGGAGATACCTATGTGTCTTGCACACTTTGATCTTGTGGCTCAACTGTATCTTTCTCTTCCTCTTTCTCCTCTGTATGTGCCTTTTCTTCCTTTTCTTCTTCACTCTTCTTCTCTACTTGTTCCTTCTCTTTTTCCTTGGTTCCTGACACCTTCTTTTCTCTTATCTTGGCACTTGCCTCTATCTTATATTCTTCATTATACACATCTTCTATTTTCTTGTAAACTATTTTCCACAATCTTGTGGATTTTGTAACTACCTCTTCAATTTTATTCTGTAATATGTTGAATGCTCTATACTTGGGAGTGAATCTATTATTATGCCTCTTTACTACATTTGTTACTTGATCTCTAGACAAATCAAGCAACAAACTAGCTAATGTTGACTCCCTTATCTCCCTTTCCATTTGTAAACAAAAATGCCATTTATCCTCTATAATTTTGTACAATTCTTTAGGCATTGATTCATCTAATTCGAGAGGTGTGTGCTTATATTCAGCCATCATAGCATACACAGATTCCTCTAATTTATTTTTCTCTTCTTTTGTGAGCTTAGAAAAATTCAGGTTCTTTAAACCTTTCAAATCTCATTCCTAATTTTTGAACATAATTTATCAATAGCAGTTTGATTTTTGTGTCTTACCACTTGAAATTGACTGTTGTCCTCTGACTCTATCTTCTCCTCATTTGTTTCAAGCTGGGAAATTTAAAAAAAAATTCTTAGACTCGGCAGCAGTCTTCTTTGAGTCTTTCTTCTTTCCTTTTGCCTCCTCTTGGGTTTTTTGTGTTGCAACCCTTGTTGTAGGTCTCTTTGGTGTAGGAGCAGCTACTTTCTTTCCCTTGGATTGAGGAGCAGGAGGAGTTGTGGCCTTTCTTTTAACTTGTGCTTCCTCAGCTTCTTCTTCCTCAACACTTTCCTCTTTATCTTCTCCTAACCCTTAAGTCAGACCTTGAGGTTTATCTCCCTCTTCTTCAATGTCTTCTCCTTCCTCTTCTGATGTTCCTTCTTCTTCAACACCAAATTTTCTCTTGATTTGTCTCACCATTTTTTCTTTCTTCTTTACTGCAGAAGCAGTCTTCAAATCTGTTAACACCCTTGATTTAACAACATCACAGGTTCCAAAAGCTTTTACATTTTTATTAGCTTCTTTTGCAAGGAGGGTTGTTATCGTTGTAGAAGCTTGATCAATATCAAGTTCATAACCTAGTGGCCTAAGCCATCTTACTCTAGGTATAACTGCTTGTATATAGGTATAATCTATATCTACAAGAAAATAAATGTCCTTTTCATATTTCTCAGTCAATGAGACTGGAATCCTCATTCTTTGTTTCATGGACTTTTTGAAGTCCTCAAAGTAACTAGTCATTTGGGCATCAAAATTTTCACCCATCTATTCAATGTATCCATTGATTTGTTCAACAATTGCTTTCTCTAGACTCCATCTTACCTTACCCACAGAAGGAAATTCTTTCATCAGATAGAAAAATATGCACACCAAAACTGATCTAAATTTGCACTGAGCTCCCTTGCTCTTCCTTATAGCTCCCAAATTTTCATTAATATGTTGAAACATGAGCTCTGCTAGATCATAAGTGTGATCCTTTTTAATTATCTTGTATGCAACATCAACTGCTATACAAGGTACATTGTTTAACTTGCTTGATTGATAGAATTTAAGTGAAATGATTCTCACAGAAAAATCTAGTAGGGGATCTATGACTGTGTCAATAGACATTCCTCTATTATTCCATTTAGCACCTGTGTTTTTCTCTATTACTTCCCTTTTGTCACTTCGCAGGGTCTTTGGTCGATCTAGGGTTGGAATACCAATAACCCTATGAACAGTTTTCTTGGTGAATTTTACTGTACCTGACTCTAACCAAAAGGCTCCATCATGTATTCTGCTCAAAACTATTTGTATCCATTCAATTTTGAAAACAATCAAAAATTTTAGGGTTTTGGTTAATCCTTTTCTTTCTATTATTGAGAACTCATCTTTTAGTCTTTTGTTGTCACATAGCTTGTCATATGCATTGTAGATCTCTAAATCTCCTATGACTCCAATTTTTCAATTATAACATTTGCGAACATCTTGGACCATAACAACTTTATTAGGAATAACTGATAATGCACCTGCGGGATCATTCTTGTATGCTACTGCTGGAATGGGCTTGAATTTAGGTTGTTTAACTTCATTGCTGACCAGCTATATTTCATGACTCTCTCTACCCTTAGTGGTTCCTAACCCAGATGCCATTGTTTGCAAACTAGGTTTTATGATTTAAACAAGTTTATAAATTCTACGTAGCTTGACACTTAAGTAAAATACCTCAAATCGATGAAACTTGTCCTGAATCGCTGTTGAAATCTTCACAAATGGCTTCTGAGCTGACCTTGATCTTCTTCACTCTTCTCGGCTTTGCTTCTTGTTTGAATGGTGGGAAAATGATCAAAAATTGAATTTATGTACCCTTCAAAATAGAGTAATTAATGCTTAGTGCACTGCCAACTGTCTACTCGGCACCTGAAGGGTTTCAACATGACTCGGCACCAATTGTGTTTCACTTTGCTCGGCTCCTATTGATGTTTCATAGCTCGGCATCATCTATCAACTCGGTCACTGTTAGCAACTCGGCACCTAAAGACAACTTTGACAGATCTTACAAAGCTCTCAATTTTGACTTTGCATCTTTGCTTATGCTGATTTCTTCTTTGCAGTTCTTCTATGTCTTGGGACTGATGTACGATGTAACTTGGTTTATCAATCCCACACACTTATTCTTGCTTAATTTGATGAAGTATGATCACTTGACCTATTAGGTGAAGTGATATCTACACTTGATGTGCCATACTCTTCTTTTTTCTTCCATGTCTTATTCATTTCACTTCTGATATGTCCAACATCTATCTTTGCCTTTCCATTGTTGAACTCAGAACTTGATGCCTTTGACCTTGTTGGATAGTTTCTGCTAATATGACCAATTTTCAAACAACTAAAACATGTAGTTTGATTCAACCATCTTTTGTAGTTCCCTCTGAAATGTGTTCTTGTGTAGTTTTGTGGTATATGTCCATATTCTTGACAATAGTGACAACTGTACCTGGTGTTGTAATCCCAATGATAATGACTTTCATTCCCTTCTGTTTTTGCTGGTTGATTTGATGTCCACATAGGTTTTGATCTACACTCAAATGCCCTATGTCCATACTTTTTTCAATTATAACAATGTCCATCAAATCTCTGAGTCCTTGTGACATTGGATCTGCAATTTTGTGTCATATGTCCTTGCATGTTGTACTTGTGACAGAAACTCTTATTTTTGGGTGTGTTTGATTGATTGAATCTTCTACTCCTGCACACATTTGTTGTATGCCCCTTCTTATTACAGTAATGACAAGTGGGTTTTGAATTCTTACCTTTGTCACTTCTTTGTTCAGCACTCTTTGATGATTCCCCAACTTCAGTGCTATTGTATCCTAGTCCTAATGTATCATGGGCAGATTTTGGGGATTTCAAAAACTGTTCAAAATACTTGATAGCTTCACTTGACTTGTTGAGATTCTCTGCTACCTCTTTTTCTCTGTTCAATTCATTCTATATTTGTTCATTTTTCATCTTCAAAGTAGAGATCTCAATATCTTTCACATTGAGTTCATGATGAAGGTTCATCATTTGGGCAAGTGTATCCATCTGCATGTTTGAGATCCTTGTAAATTTAGTACATTTTTCTTCAAGTCTATTTGCAAGATTTCTTTTATCATTTTCCATCATGACCTTATCATCAACTACTCTTTTCTTTTTTTCAGTAATTTCACATATCATTATGGCCTGTGATTCATGTTCCATCTTGAGAGGTCTTATCTCCTCTGCTTGAACTTTGTTTTTCTCCATCAGTTCTGCTATTGTTGCATCAAACTCTTTACTGTCTCTGTTGGAAAATATGTTGGTGGTATCAATCTCCTTGTATTTTATCTCATTTTTGGCTATGGCTATATCCTTCCTTTTTTTTAATGAATTTCTCAACTTGTTTCTAAATTCTTCCAAGCTATGCAGAGCAAGTTGCACATCTATCACTTGATTTTCAATGATCTTTCCAAGTTTGAAAGCTTCCATCTTTAGATCTTTTCCTCCAAGCTGTTAGGCTTTTCCTTGTGAGAAGCTGGATTAGCTCTAATACCAATTGTTGGAATATTCAAATATGGAAAGAGTACTTATGAGAGGGGGGATGAATCAGAAGTATCACACTTTAGCTAATAAAACTTTTAGGTGGAAGTAAATTGCATACATGTAAATACATCAAGTAAACATGAAACTAAATACATGCATCAACAACACATAACATTAGAATTTGGTAACCCATAAACCCTCCAAGAATAAGAAGGTAAAACTGGGGTGGGGATGATACCCACAAAAATTAATGCAGCAATATTGTTCAACCACTTCTGATGGTCTGCCCTGTTAAAGGCTTTACACTATGTCAATAGTGACCTGGTTAAAAGATTTCAAACACTTAACATGAAGTGTCACCCTGTTAAAGGATTTAATCACCTTTTGATAAGGATCTACAAATAGTTGTTAAGCCAACCTATCTACATAGGATTTTCTTTCTAATACAATGGTAAGAGAGTATTAGGTATTATAAACCTGATTGTTTGCAATCCTTGATTACTGAATACAGGAACTTGTTGTGGCTCTTTCTCTGATTTTGATCCTCTGAGATCTGATTTCTATTTGTCTACCTTGCTTTGTTCTGATCAACTAATTAATGAATTTCTACTCTTAGTTTCTAAGTCTCCTCTCGCCAAATACCATTCTATTTTTCCTTCTTAATTCTACTCTGCTCCACTCATTTTTTTTTTTAATGAACCTTTCATCTTCCTTAAAAAGACTTCGAAGACTTAAGGTTAGATATGGATTTATGATCCACATTTAATCTCAATTTCCCACTCAATACTTGTCTTTTTCTGATTGGTTGCATGCCTTTCCAAGTTTTCCAATTGGTTGCATGCAAATTGCATAGGAAATGTAAAAGATTCGTTCTTATCTCTATATCTTTTGAGATTTATCTTATGTCGGCTACAAAAATAGTTTACATCAGAGTTTGTGCAATCACAAACTCTTATGCTGATATCCTTAGTTACTCGGCTCTTGAGGCATTGCTGATGCTTGGCACATGTTGTTTTCGAGATAACTCAGCACCTAAACAAAATTGTATCACTCAGCACCTACTGTTACTTGGCACTTGTTAACCCTCAGCACTTGTTAACACTTGGCACCTACTGTTACTCAGCACTTGTTAACACTTGACACCTACTGTTACTCGGCACTTGTTAATACTCGGCACCTACTGTTACTTGGCACTTATTAATACTTGGCACCTACTATTATAGCTTGGTACTTGATATAGCTCAGCACTTCATATTACTCGGCACCTACTCTTTGTTTGGCATTGTTTAGTGGAAAAATGTTTAAGTGTATTGACACTCAGTTGTCAAAATTATTCTTTAAACTAACAAATAATTTCTCTATTTCAAACCATATGATTGAACTATCAGCAAAAGTGCAGGTGGCAATGCACACAAGCAAGGTCTTGCAAGAGAACTCAGACAAGACTTTGGCAATCATACTAAAGGTACATTCAAACTTCTTGTCTCATTTTGGCATTACTATGTAAATACATATAGTATAAATCTTTGGCATTAATGTCAAAAAAGGGGGAGAAGATATAAGATGATATAAAGGGGAGAAACTATAGAAGTCATGAGGAGAAATATGTAAAAAGATAGGGGGAGAAAATTGTAAGAAGAGTGTAAAGAAAATGTGTATATTGTATAGTATACTATACATTATCTATGGAGGAAGCATTACCATGTACAGAATTGTATCCTTTACAAAAAAAAATGAAAAAACTTTAAAACAATCTATTCTACCAAGTTGGAGATATAAGGTGATGAATAATTCAGCTTTAACTAATAAGTGTTTTTGTCACTAATGCTAAAGGGGGGATATTGTTGACCATCTAGTCATGTTTTTTATTAGTGACATACACTTATTCAGATTGTGAGTTCATACCGAGCATATTGTATAGTTAATAGTATTAACCAAACATTTTAGTTGCTACCAAGTCCTATAGTTGCTACCAAGTCCTATGGATAGATTTTAGTTTGAACCAAGCAGTTACTATAGAGTTGAAGATCAGCAATGTAAACCGAGCATTTCAGTGTATGTCAATTTTACTAGTGCAAACAGAGTTGTGCAGTGTTTACCAAGTTCACAATTGATGTGATATAAGTCTAGTGTTAACCGAGCTTCTTAGTGTTAACCAAGAGACTTAGTTTATACCAAGCTTGAGGTGATAGTGTTTACTAAGCTATGTAGTATAAATCAAGAGACTCAATTTATATGTCGAGTTTCACATTATTCACCAAGTCACCAGTGCAAACTGAGTTCAAGACTACTTGGAAGTGACTAGTATAGACTGAGCTTCTACATCTATTGAGTGCATGATGATGCCAAGCATTGGCAGTGGATGTCGAGTATTAGAACCTCACCTAGTTAATCTTCAGAGCTAGAGTTTCTACACTTTGGTCGACTTTGTAATATTTGTATAAACTTGTATTATGGCCAACTTTGTAATTATGTAATTGGATTGATATATATGTAATGTATTGCATCAAATCCAAATTATCAAAGAGAAGCAATGTAGTCATTAGAGAAGAGAAAAAGAGTAAATTACAAAGGCTATAGTAGTATAAGGAGTAGAAAAGATTCATCTATCACAAAAAGGTGATTTATACACTCAGAGGAATCCCATTCAATAAACCAAGTTGTAGATCAAAGATCAACTACTATTTTATCCTAATATATGCATCAGTTAAATCCTTTAACAAGGTAGACCTAGCATTCTTATGTAAATCTCTTTACCAAGTGCATACTTTATTGTATGTTTGTAAATCCTTTTGCAAGGTGGACCTAGAAATCCTTAATGCTCTTAACATGGAAGATTATCAGAAGTGATCATTGTAAGCCTTAATATGCCAACTTTATACTGCAGTACTAAAGCTTGTCGGTACCATCCCCACCCTAGTTTTACTTTCTATTTGGAAGGTTTATGGGTCACCAAATCTTATGTTAAAGTAATGTGTATGCTTTTATATTTTTTAGTTTCTCATGCATGAAGTTAGATCAGAATTTATATAAAGGATTAAATGTTATTTGCAATAAAAATTTTAGAAGTTACTGATTCACCCCTCCCCTCTTAGTAACTTAGCTTGTCATAATATTTCCAACACCCTGTTGCTAGCTCAAAGATATGACATACCAGTATCAGCTCTTAAAAGTATACTAGATTTCACTGGTGAAACTTCTATCTCTCCCTTAGAACACATCCAAGAGGTTGCAAATTTTTGTAGTATTCATGGTATATTTGAGGATGATGTTGCAGTTAGGCTTATAGCTTCATCTTTAAAAGGGAAAGCACTTCAATGGTATAGAGGTTTGCCTCATAACTCTATAACAGATTAGGATGGGTTAGAAGTAGGATTCTCTAAGCATTTTGAAGATAAGAGTGATCATCTATCACTTTTGGAGAAACTAACCAAAATTAAAAGAGAATCCCATGAGTGCATGACTGATTTTAATTATAGATTCCAAAAAATATGGGATAGAATTCCTGCTACAGCAAAACCTCTTCTTGGTAATTCTTTCTTGCATTATTGGAAAGCTGTCAATCACAAAATTGCTACCACATTGTAGACCTATGGAGGAAATACTCTACCAACTACATATGAATTTTCCATAAGGCTAGAAAATACGTTGATCCAAAGTGGAGAGCTAGCTCCAAGGCCTCTGATGCCATTGTTTCCTAACATGCCTACACATTAGCCTATAATGGCTCCCATCCCAACTACATCTACATGTCCACCTCTTGTTGTAGCTCCAATACTTCTACATCTTCCAATGAGGTAGATAAGATCGAGTCCATGATACAAATAATGATGCAAAATATAGACAAAAAGCTGCAAGATCAGAGTTCCAATCTAGAAAAGAAGCTAGAAGACAACTTCTTAGTGGTGCAAAAGATGAACAATGAATTGGTGACTCTAAAGAGATAACAAGCTCAGGATGGTAGGCCTCCTCAACCTCATTATCAAAATCCTACATATAGGCCTCTAAATCTAAATCAAAGTTATGCCCCAAATAATCAGAATAGGCCTAATGGTAATATCCCTACTACAAATTCAAATACAAACCTCAACAAGACTTTAGTCCCTCAGAACAATTTGGCTCAAGATCAAGACTTTTTTCCTTCTTGTAATTATTCATATGGTTCTTGTATGTGCAAGAAGGTAGAATATTTTCTAGTAGCAACTACACAAGATCAAATAACAGGATGGCAATATATTGTTGGTCAATCTACTGATGCTTCTCATCTATAGCAATAAGGTGATTGTTCCTTCATGAACCATTAGCCATAAGAGCATTGTCATGCCAACCATGATAACTATGATGCCATAGCTCATAATACCAAAAGAAAAAGGAGAGCTATAGAGAAGGCTCCATCCTCTTCATCAAATCAAGCTACAAGGGCTATCCCACATGCCATAAGTGCAAATGTGCAACACAATGTTTCTACTCCACAGCAAAATCAAAACAACAAGAAGACTAAAGAACCACATCCTACTCCCATTCATATACCAAACCCTATGGTCAGCAAGGTTCCAACCAAGTTAGCATACACCCCTCTCAACATTGTAGATCAAATGAAAAGGACCAATATCAGTGTTCCTATGTGGGATGTTCTTGCAATGCCATATAAATTAGAATTTCTACAACAAGAATTAAAGACTATAAGGGTATAGACCAAACTAGCTACCATGGACAATGCAACAAGTTTGATACAGCCAACAAAGGAAGGAGATACAAGTAAGAAAAATAAACTTCCTCCTTTTTATGTCTCTTTGATTATAGGGGAAAAACTAGTTCATAATTGCATGATTGATTCTAGAGCTAGTAGTTCTATAATGCCTAAATGTATTGTTGACCTCCTTGATATTAAGTATGAGTCAATGGTTAGGGAAGTACTTCAACTGGATGGTAGCTCTGTTAAGATAGTAGGAATCCTAAAACATGTACAAATGGCATTACATGCATGCCATAGTTGTACTGTCACACTAGACATATCTATAGATGGGTCTTGGAACATATTGCATATTTGAGGAGAATACCCCCATACCCAATCTCATGAAAATAGATGAAGGTATGAATGGATTGAGTATGTTCTTTGATGGCTCAAAAAATAAAAATGGTTTAGGTGCTGGTGTAATGCTTGTTTCACCTAATTTGAAGAAATACTACTTTTCATATAGACTTCAATTCAGCTACACTAATAATGTGGTACAATATGAAGCTCTAATCCAAGGTCTTCAATAGGCACAAAAGAGAGGCATCAAGCTCTTAAAGGTATTTAGGGATAGTGAGTTAGTTGTTAATCAAATCAAAAATTAGAATGTCACGAAGAACAACCTTCTCAAATCATACAAACATAGAGTTTGGGATCTACTTGAAGGCTTTCAGACTATCAATATTCAAAGTGTCCCAAGAAATAAAAACAAACATGGTAATAGGCTTACAGCCATTGGTACTCATTATGATATACTAGAGTATGTTGTTGATGAAAAGAAGCAACAAATTAGAATTATTGTAAGGTTTGTTGTCCCAGACAATTACACAAATTGGCAAGTATTTGATTTTGATTTACAGATTGTTAATTTCTAACAAAATGAAGCAAAGTTATCTACTATAAATTAGTCCAAGGTGCAAAGTCAATATGGGGACAAGATCATGAACTTGAACTCCAACAAATTTCCTAAAGGTCTAGTCACCTTAGAAGGCATTTTCAACTCCAATGATAAAGAAAGAGGCAAAGGTTCAAACCTGACCACGAAGAAGGATGACTATGCACCTACCACTATCATTGATGGAAAGACTCTTAACCTAGGAAAGGTATGCACTAATGTTGAACAAGAAGTTTTCATTAATTTATGCCAAGAATTCAATGATGTTATTTCTTGGACATATGAAGACTTAAAGGTTTTGACCCAAGTTTATTCTAGCATACTACAGATTTAAGCCATGATGCTAGCCTATCAAGAAGAAAAAAAGGCTAGTCAACCCAAAGATTGAACCCTTAATGAGAAAAGAACTATCCAAACTTATAGAATCCAATATCATTTTTCCTATTAAGCACTCTTCATGGGTATCAAATCATGTTCCTATTAGAAATAAGAATGGAGAGATTAGATCGTGTGTAGATTTTAGGGAACTTAATAAGGCTTCTCTTAAATATCACCATCCCCTTCCTACTATGGAACAAATTCTGTCCAAGGTTAGTGGCTGAGAAAGGTTTTCTTTCTTAAATGGTTTTTCAGGCTATAACTAGGTGTTAGTCCAAGAGTCAGACAAATATGAGACAGCATTCACTACCAAATGGGGTACCTATACTTATTGTAAGATGCCATTTGGACTAACAAATGTAGGTGCCACATTTTTGAAGGAAATGGAGATGGCCTTCAAGGGTGTGTTGAAAAATTTTGTGCTAGTCTATCTTGGTGATATAACTATCTTCTCAAAGCATGTAGTAGATCATTTTGATCATTTGAGATAGGTATTTGAAAGATGCAAAGAGTATGGTGTGTCCTTGAATTCCAAGAAGTATGCGTTTTCCATTGACCAAGGAAAGCTCCTAGGACATATTGTATCAAGAAATGAGCTAACAATAGATCTAAAGAGAGTAGAAGCATTCTCTCTCTCCCACTTCCTAGTCATAAGAAAAGATTGTAGAGCTTTCTTGTTAGGATCAACTTTGTAAGAAGGTTCATCCCTGATATTTCCTCCATGATGAAGCCCCTCATAGCTATGTTGAAGAAGAACTTGGTGTTCACTTGGACTGAAGAAGGGAAGGCTAGTTTTGAAGAAATCAAGAAATCAATTATATCAGCTCCCACTATGGTCAATCCCAAGTTTGATAGAGACTTCATCCTTTATTCCCTTAGAGGAGAGTCAAGTATATCAATTGTTCTAACACAGTTGAATGATGAGAATTTGGATCATCCCATTGCTTTCTTTAGTGAGGGGCTTAAAGATTATGAAGGAAGATACATCTATGTAGAGAAATAAGTCCTTGTTATTGTAAGGGCTCTCAAAAAGTTTAAACATCTTTTGTCTCATAACAAGGTTTAGTTTTTGGTTCCACATGCAAGTGTAAAGGAGTTCCTGCTAAACAAATACATCAATGAAAAGAGAGTTGGATGGATCACCAAAGTCATGGAATATGAAATTGATATCAAAATCACCAAACTTGTGAGAGGCAAATGATTGTGTGAGAAAATGCTCTCCTCTTTTGAGACACCTGAGGAGCCTACCCTCTTAATACAGGATGAGCAACCAACAAAGAATGAAAATTAGAATGATTGGTTGCACGACATGACTACTTTCTTGGTGGAGGACAGGTATCCACGAGGCCTAAATAGAACTAAGAGAAGATAGTTCAAATTGTAGTCTATCCCTTATGTCTTGATGGATGGAATACTATTCAGGAAGGATTCTAATGGAGTCCTATTAAGGTGTATCAAAATGGATCAGATCAGCGGGCTATTAAAATATTTCCATGATGGACTTGCTAGTGGTCATTTCTCAACTAGGGCTATAGCAATGAAGATAATGAGAGTTGGTTATTATTGGCCAACTCTTTTCAATGGCTGCCACAATTGGGTGAGGAAATGTGAGAAATGTGCTTTCTTCCCAAGAAAGCAAAGATTGTCTTCCCTTCCTCTCCATCCCATCCAAGTTGACCAACCCTTTGCTCAATGGGGTTTGGATTTTATTGGTCCAATAAACCAGCCCTCTAGTGTTGGTCATAAATGGATCTTGGACACCACAGATTATTTCACAAGATGGATAGAGGTGGTCACTTTGAAAGATGTAATAGAGGCTTCAGTGGTTGAGTTCCTTGATGGAATTGTCACTAGAATTGGTGTCCCATCAACTGTAATATCAAATAATGCCAAATCTTTTATTGGAAATAATATATGCTCTTGGGCTCTAGAATATGGAATATATTTGAGCACTTCCTCAAATTATTATCCCCAAGGGCATGGCTTGGAAAAATATTCTAACAAGAACTTCATCAGATTAATGAAGAGGACAATTGAAGACAATCAGAGGTGTTGGCATGCTAAGTTGAAGACTATCATTTAGGCCGATAGAATCACACCCAAGAGAGCAATTGGGAACTCACCCTTCATGCTAGTATATGGAAGTGAAGCAAGGCTTCCTATTTCACTTGAGTTTCCCTCTGTTGAAGTAGCTCATCAATTGGAGCTAGCTGAAGATGATTCTATGATAGTCAAGTTGGCTGAAATAATGGAACTAGAGGAAAAAAGATAGCAAGCTATGTATACACTTGAGATACATTAGAAATAGGTCAAAAGAAGCTTTGACAAGAAGGCTATGGCTAGAGTCTTCAAGGAAGGAGACCTTGTTCTCAAGTAGGATGTTGATAGAGCCAAGTTGGGTAGGCACTCCAAATTTGATACTATGTGGAGTGGCCCATATATTATCATCAACTACAAAGAGGCCAATGCTTTTCAGCTATCCAAGTTTGATGGTGAAGTTCTCCCAATCCCATTCAATGGGATTCACCTTAAACCTTTCTTTTAAAGGAAGATAAAGGCTTTTTGTGTATATTAGAGTAATTTTCAACTTTCCAAGAAGTGCATGAGCACATTTGCTCATTTTTTGGAGTTGTTCTGAGCTTTTCGGAGCTCCCTAGAGTTTTCATTTTTTATTGATTGTATATTTTGTGAAGTTGCAGGTGGGATAATGTGTCATTTCTTGTTGATGACTCTATGCCCAATGGATTTCTTAAGTCCACTGGTCTATGCTTAGCAGGCAAGCATCCCATTGAGTCATCAAAAATGTTGGCCATTTTTGCCCCCCTTTCAACCCATCATCGATAATCGATCTAAGAGATCTTCAATGGGCTAATTTCTTTGACATGAGTTAACATTCAATTCGGTTGGTGTTAACATTCATGTTAACTCAGTCTCTTTATAATTTGAGTTAGCTTGGTTCCTTCATGTGACAAGCTAGTTTAGTTTGTTCATTGTCTGAGTTGGATCATTTTTTCTTCATGTGTTGAGTTGTAGGTTAGCATATTTTTCTATCAGGGTTAACATTTTACATTAACCATTTTCACTATTTTGAGAAGTGACCTTTCTTGCTTTCACAAAATTGAAAAATTGTATGTTGCCTCTTCAACTACATATTGGGAAGTGTGTTGACAAATGAATTAGTTCCAAGTGGTGGATCCTTGTCTTGCTAGGATACTTTTGATATAATGGCTCTCATGTTTTTGCACCATTCCTTGGGCCTTTTACGAAAATATGATGGCCATTAGATTTAGATCCATCTTTGGAGATTCCTTGTTTTATCCCAGCAATCCATTTGATATGAAGAAAATCTTGATCAAGGGCTATGTTTTAATCAAGTGTTGGGGATTTTCTTGCAACATCTGAGCCATCCAATTCAAAAAAGGAGATCTACATCTACGGTCATCATTTTTCAGGAAAATTTGATTTATACTACATGGGTCAATTTTGTAATTTTCATGGTGGATTAACATTGCATGTTATCCCATCCCACATTTTTTTGACAGCAGCACAAATGGATTTGTAAAATGTAAAAGCAGCTCTTTGGTCTTTGTAATGCCAATGATGATTCCTATCCATGCCTATTTAATGGTTTTGCAATAATGATGATCCTTTTAGCCACCAAATTCTTTCTTTTGCACTTCCTATCACTTCTATAGTAGATTTTATTTCATAGTTAGATTTAGATCTGATATCCATTTTTTATTGCTGCTCTCAACAACTTGACTCCATCTTGTGGGGTTTGAACTTCAAGTTAGGATCTAAGTTATACCTAAGCTATAAAGGAAAATTTTGCAAATTTTTTGAAGGTTGGACCCTCCCTATTTCTTTGGCATTGCTATGGCTTTCTACTATAAATTCCCTTTGCCTCTGAATTGTATGACATTCTACCTTATCTTCTTTAGCCATTGATGTATTGTGCAACAACAATTTTCCTTTCACTAGTGTATTGTGGATATCTACAATCTTACATGACTATATCTCCTTTGGCCTATGAATGATATATAAGTGAATTCTCTCCTTCCTTGTGTCATTTATTTGGGTGTTCTGATCTACATGTGATTGTTAGATTAAAACAAGTATAGATGTATATATATCTTTTTGTATCATGATGGTTATATATGGGTAGAGATTGGTCTGAACACTCTAATTTGGTGCATCACCTCCATAAGTAAGAATAGGTAGATTTGATTTCTTGCATTGCTTCTCCCTTTTTCTTTCCAAGACTACTAAGGTGCACCCTAATAGCAAAGAAAGCTAGCCTTCTCCAAAGACTCAACCTCATAGTTCAAGTCCCACAACTTGGAGGTTGTTTCCATGTTTTAGAAGGTTTTCCTCAGGTAAAAAATTTGGACAAGGGTGTAAATTTTTTTGATAACAAGGTTGAAGATTTGATAGCCATTTGGTTGATTTCAAGAGTGGGAAGCCTATTTGAAGCTTCTTAGTTGTGCTCTCTCTCTCTCTCTCTCTCTCTCTCTCTCTCTCTCTCTCTCTCTCTCTCACACACACACACACACACACACACACACACACACACACACACATAATCCCACCCTCTCTCATCCCCTACTCTCTGTCTCCCTATCCCATCCCCTACTCTCTCTCTCTCTCTCTCTCTCTCTCTCTCTCTCTCTCTCTCACACACACACACACTATCCCACCCTCTCCCATCCCCTACTCTCTCTGACCCTCTCCCACCCTCTCCCTCTCTCTCTATCTCTCTATATCTCTCTCTCCCTCCCTCCCTCCCTCCCTCTTGATCCCTCTCTCTCCCTCTCTCTCCCTCCCTCTCCTCCCTTCTATAAATATTATAATAATTCATTGTTAATTGTATCATATTTATAATTCAATTTGAATGGTTGAGAATGAACTTCTTAATATTATCAATATTCAGATTGTTTGTTGAAGGTATAACTTATCTTGAATGCAGATCCAATGTTATATTATCAATCTAATAATATAGAATGTTTCAGACTTATTATTTGTTAGAAGTGAGATGCTTATAGGAATAGACTGTTGTGTATTGTGTGTCCTATAATTTGCATCCACAACCAAATATATATCTTGCTAGAGGGTGTGTCCCTCAAGGGACATAACCCTTAACTTGACATTAATTATACCTCTTCCTAAGTCAACAATTTCAAGAGACTTAGTTTAGTAATTAACTAACTAAACATTAGTTTAGTCAAACACAAACAAAGGCATCTCTATGGAAGTCGTTGGCACCTATAGGAGAAACAAGTATAATATTAGATGTCAATATTTAGATATATTAACATTAAGAGAGTTATGGTTTGTACTATCAGACCTGTAGGATTATTTAGGTTAGTATTTTAACGCTCCCTCTTAACTTGATAATCCTACAGAGAGATATTATATCTAGCAATAATAAATATAGATGAGTAAGCAAGTATTAATACTTTATATATGTTTGTCTCTTATGTTGTATCATAGAACACATGATACAAAGTCATATTACTTAAACCTATGATATGAAAAATCACTGACACTGGTGATATTATACAGGATAAATCTGAAGGGTAATTTCTTCATTTATCCAAGTTATGATTTCATAGAAACTGGTATCATAACATGATCCTGAGTTTTAAGATCTACTAGAATAGAGGATAAACATGGAGAATACCAAGATTCTTCCTTTATCCAATTTGTGACCCATGAACATAGCAATGTCAACATCATAATATGATCTTGAACTCATCTAGATCTTACAATATATCTTTATTGTTTAGCACATTATCTAAGAGATCGTCACCTCTCATAATGTTTTATATGAGTATTTATTATTTTTCAGTGATTGTCACCTCTTAAAATAATGGATACAAATGAATAAAAATGGTGGAGCCCATAACATTCAATAGCTTGACAAGATAAAATTATTTTATTAATAATCAAAGGAGTACAAACAGATTACAACTCAACCATACCAAGTCTCCTCCTGAAATGTTCTATCTTTACTCTAGATAGAGGTTTGGTGAGTATGTCTGTTGTCTGATCTGTAGTGCAAATGTATTCCAATTTTACAAATTTCCTATCTACCATATCTCTTACATAATAGTAAGGAATTTCAAAACGCTTGGACCTGTCATGGAAAACTAGATTCACTAAGAGCTTGATGGAACTCTGATTATTACAATGAATAATCGTGAATTCATGGCTTGCCCAAATAATCCCACAAGTAACTTCCTCAGCCATATTGCTTCTCGAGAGGCCATCACTACTGCAATGTATTCAGCTTTTGTGGAGCTCTGAGCTACTAAAGACTACTTTCTGCATATCCATGAAATCATAGTTGATCCCAAACTAAAACAGCATCTTGAAGTGCTTTTCTTATCTTTAACACTTCCACCCCAATCTAAATTGATGAATCCATGCAAATCTAAAGCAACTTTCTCATAAATGAGTCCATAATTAAGAGTTCCTTGTAAGTACCTCATAAAGTGTTTAATAGCAACTATGTGAATCTCCTTAGGTTCACACATAAACTGACTTAAGGCATTAACAACATAGCAAATATTAGGTCTTGTATTTACCAAGTACATAAGGGACCCAATCATCTATCTGTAGAGATTAGAATCTATTACAGGTGATTCTATAGCTACTTCTTTAAGTTTATGTAAATTAGTCTCCATTGGAGAAGACATAGATTTGCAATTCCACATTCCAAATCTCTTCAAGATATCTGATGTGTACTTTCCTTGATTAAGTATGATACTGCCAGGATTCTATCGTACTTCCAATCCTAGGAAGTAATGGAGAAGCCCCAATTCTTTCATCTTGAATTCTCTAGTTAGATCTTTCTTACACTAATCTATAAGATGATCATCACATGTGATTAACAAATCATCAACATACAATATCAGAATTACCATATCATCTTTATCTCTTTTATAATACAGGTTTGGATTAGCTTCATTCTTGGAGAATCCTAAGCCGGCGAGATATTTATCAATCCTTTCATACCAAGCCTTGGGAGCTTGTTTAAGCCCATAGAGAGCTTTCTTGAGCCTGCAAACAAATGCATTAGGATCATGGGTATTGAACCCTTCTGGTTGCTCTAGATAGACTTCTTCTAAAATCTTTCCATGTAGAAATGTTGTATTTACATCCATCCAATGTACCTTCCATCCCTTTGATGTGGTAATTTCTAAGACTACTTGTACGAATGTATATCTGGCAATAGGAGCAAAGGTTTCTTCATAGTCAATCCTTTCTTTTTGAGAAAATCCTCTAGCTACAAATTTGGCTTTATATTTCTCAATACTACCATCAGCAGCATGTTTTATTTTAAATATCCATTTGGAAGAAACAACAAATTTTCCTTTTGGTCTTGGAACAATTTTCCACACATCATTTTTCATAGTTGATTGGTATTCTTTTGTCATAGCTTCCTTCCAGGCTGGATGTTTAATAGCGTCAGAAGGATTGGTTGGCTTTGTTTTGGATAAATCAATCATATTTGCTATATAACTAGAGAATCTATTAGGTTTTTTACTTTCTCTGATTGTTCCTAAAGGTGCAGCAAAGTCTTGAGTTGCTTCAGCTATTTTTATGGCCCAAAGTGGTCTTTTCTTTGAATTTTCTTCAAGTTTCATATTTTCATCTTCAACCTCTTCTAAGTTCTCCCTCTAGGTTCTAGATTCACTTATTCTTTCAAAACTTGGTAAGGGAGAAGGTTCATTAGAACTTATGGCTCTTTTGAATGCAAGATCTTCCTCAAAGACTACATCTCTGCTAAGTTCAATAGTTTTTTGTCCAGGTATGAAAATTTTGTATGCTTTAGAACTTTCACTATACCCTACAAAGATACCTTTCCTCCCAGATAGTTCTAATTTGGTTCTCTTTTCCTTTGGAACATGAATGTATATAGGACATCCAAAAATTCTAAGATGAATTCTATTAGGTTTTACTTTAGTAAATACTTCTTCAATGGTTTAATCTTTAAGATAGGAGTGAAAGCTTCTATTTTGAATATACACAGCAGTACAAGAGGCTTCAGCCCAAAGATAGTATTCTAGATTTTGGTCAAAAATCATAGCCCTGGCAACTTCTATAATGGCCCTATTCTTTCTTTCAGTTACCCCATTTTTTTTTGGGTTATAAGGAACAGTGCACTCCCTCTTGATCCCTGATTCTTTAAAAAAACCTTTCAAATAAGTCTAAGGTATACTCTCCTCCATTATCTATTCTAAGGGTTTCAATTTGATGTCCTAAAAAAAATTCAGTTAATGCTTTGAATTATTTAAATCTTTGTAGGATTTCTTCTAATTCCTTGCATTTTAAAAAATAAATCCATGTTTTCCTAGAGAAGTCATCTATGAACAAGATATAATAGCAGAATTCTCCAAGAGAGGGAATAGACATAGGTCCACATAAATCTAAATTAATTAATTCTAGTACATTATTTGTTTTCCTAGTACTATCATGAAAGGGACTTCTAGTACTTTTACCCAGAGCACACCCCTTGCAAATAATAGGGTGATCTTTATTTAATTTTGGTAATCTGGTAACCATCTTTTCCATAGTTGATAAGGCTTTAAGGTTTAGATTTCCTAATCTTTTGTGCCATATTTCATTTGAATCTTCAGCTTTGTTAACTAGGGCTTGAATGGATCGACTAGGTTCTGTATTCAATTCATACAAATATCCCTTTCTTTGACCAATTAACTTTGCTTTCTTGATGGAAGAGTTCTTAGCCAAAGTTAATACTTTTCCATCCACAAATGCAACATTGTGTCCATCATCTTCAAGTGTTGTAATTGAGATTAGGTTTCTTTTAATCCCTTGTACATAGAGTACACCTTTAAGAAGAAGATTATTTCCTATTTTTAGTTTTAAAGTATAGCTTCCAATTCCTTCAACTAAGTGTGCAGAGTTATCACCAATGGTAACTTCATCGTTAATTTTCTCTAATAGATAATCTAGAGATTCTTTGTATCCTATTATATGCTTGGAAGATCCACTATCAATTACCCATGCCTTATTTGAGATTTCATTTGATAGAGAGGAATATAAAACACGGTTCTCAGGATCATAAGTATCTTCTTCTCTAATGACATTAGTACAATTTGCCTATTGTTTGGAATTTTCAAGATAGTTAGATTTGTAGTGTCCAAATTTTTCACATTTGAAATACTTTATTTTAGATAGATCTTTCTTGGGTTTTCCATTCTTTTGATGTCTCTTTTTCTTCTTGAAATGCTTCTTTTTTCCCTTATAGGAGTTTGCATTAAGAACATGAAGTTCTTCATCTTCTACTTTTGGTTTCCCTCCTTTCTTTAGTTTTTTAGACACTTCTTGAAGACAATCATTCTTGAGTCTGTTGAAGTTTGAAAGTTGATCTCTAGCACGTATTCCTTGTACAAATGTTTCCCATAAATCTAGCAATCCATCTATGGTCATGAGCATTAGTTCAATGTCATTAATGATGGTTCCTATGCTTGATAATTCATCTCTAATGCTAGCAAATCTTAGGAAATAAGATTTTATCTATTCTCCTCTCTAGATCTAGATGTGATTTAGTTGCCTTTTTAGTGGAAGAACCGTAGTTGCATTTTTTACTTCATATGAATTCCATAATGCATTCATCATATAATAGGCAGTTTGATGTTTCATAAGCATAGGTACAATATCATTTTTAACTCCATCCAAGATGATTTGAATAGCTATTCTATTTCCATTGGTCCATATGGATTTGTGAGGTTGAATTGGGGGTTGTTTGGATGCTCCATCAATGAACTGTTTTATGTTGTTCTCTTCAAGAATCATTAACATTCTAAATTTACAAGCTTCAAAGTGTTCCTTCCCATCAAACCTGTCTTTGGGCCTAATTTTATATGTCATTGAAGATAGGAGAAGATTACTAAGTATATGTAAAGTCTAATGACTAAATTTGTAGAGCCCTAGATTTAATAACTAGGCTCTGATACCATGTAAATATTCTGCTAATTTGTTGTTATTTGTATCAGAATTTTAATTCAGTTTGAATGGTTGAGAATGATCTTCTTAATACTATCAATATTCAAATTTTTTTTTGAAGGTATAACTTATCTTGAATGAAGATCCAATGCTCTATTATCAATCTGATAATATAGAATCTTTCAGACTTATTATTTGTTGGAAGTGAGATGCTTATAGGAGAAGACTGTTGTGTATTGTGTGTCCTATAATTTGCATCCACAACCGAATATATATCTTGCTAGAGGGTGTTTCCCTCAAGGGACATAACCCTTAACTTGACATTAATTATACCTCTTCCTAAGTCAGCAATTTCAAGAGACATAGTTTAGTAATTAACTAGCTAAACATTAGTTTAGTCAAACACAAACAAAGGCATCTCTATGAAATTTGTCGGCACCTATAGGAGAAACAAGTATAAATATTAGATGCCAATCTTTAGATATATTAACACCAAGAGAGGTACGATTTGTACTGTTAGACCTATAGGATTATTTAGGTTAGTATTTTAACACCTTCTTGGCTTAACACTCCTCCTATTACCTTGTTACTAGCATCACATTCCACTATAAACACTTTATTGGTTGCTCTGCAACACTCCTTTTAAGATACTCAAATGACTTATCTGCCTCATTGTTCCATACAAATTTACATTTTCTTCCCCCTTTTATAGTATTAATGATAGGGGCACAAACACCACTAAATTTCTTCACAATTTTCTATAAAAACTTGCAAGACCATGAAAACTTTTTACCTCAGTCGTTGTCCTTGGTGTAGGCCAATTTAGAAGTGATTCTACCTTGGATGGATCCATCTTTAACTGATTTTTGAAAATGATAAACACAAGGAACACCAACTCTTCCTGCAAAAATGAACACTTCTCCAAATTTATCTTCAATTTCTCCTTATGTAACCTTTCAAGGACTAACTCCAAATACTTTAGGTGCTCCTGCCTACTCCTACTAAAAACAAGAATTTCATCTAGATAAACAACACAAAATTTTTTAATAAAAGGCTTTAAGACTTCATTCATAAGTCTCATAAATGTGCTAGGTGCATTGGATAGGCCAATTGACATCACAGGCAATTCTTATAGTCCCCCATTTTTTTTGAAGGTTTTTTTCCATTCATCACCTTCCCTTATCATGATTTGATGGTAACCACTCTTTAAGTCCATCTTTGAATAGCGACCTGCACCTGCTAGACAATCCAAAAAATCTTCAATTCTTGGCATGGGGAACCTATATCTAATAGTTATCTTGTTAATGGTTCTAGAATCTATACATAACCTCTGTGTACCTTCCTTTTTAGGATCTAGTATGATAGGTACATCACAAGGACTAACACTCTTCCTTATAAAGCCCTTGGCTAGCAATTCTTCAATTTGCCTTGTTAATTTTGCATTGTGTTCATGGGTAAGCTTGTAGGCAGCCTTATTTGGTAATGTAGCACCAAGTATCAAGTTTATGCAATGGCTTATCTCCCTTTGTGGTGGCAAACTTTATGGTTCCCTTCCTATAACAACACTCATATATTGTTCCAACAACTCCCTGACCTCTCTAGGTCCTACTTGATGTTTCATACTCTTCGCCTAGGGCATAACTTTGACTTCCTTCTTAGGTCTAACTATGATGAAAAAGCATGGTGTTTTCTCCTCCTTAATTTTCTACAAAAAATATTTACCTCCTACCATCATGACACTAATCACCCTATGGTTTCCATGATCAAGAAGTGGCCTCATAGCATAGGTTTCTCCACCCTTGGTTATGCTATAAATGTTTTGTTTTCCATCATGCCTAGCATCTACATCATACTACGAAGGCCTCCCTAAAATTAAATGGAAAGCATCAATTTTAGTAACTTTACATAGAATTTTATCTTTATAATCCCCAATCTGAAATTCTACCCATACTTGTTCACTAATCAAGGCATGTTGCTCCTTATTTAACCAAGACACTTTGTAGGGGTAAGGATGAGGTATTTTTTGCAATCCTAACTTGTCTACCATCTCCTTAGAAGCCAAATTATCAGTTGAACCAGAATCAACAATAACTTTACAAAATTTACTACTTCTGATATTGCTATCAGGATTTAACTATGTGATTTTGAGTCAAACTCATTGACCCATGTTTCATGAGTAGTGATTCAACATGAATCCATCTCTCATGAGAATAAATGGAACACTTAGAACTCATTGGATCTATTTGATTCTCACAGGGGTGAAGCACTCAAATTTCTTGGGAGGTCACCCATCCTGGTACTACTCCAGCTTGAGTATGCTTAACTATGGAGTTTCCTCCATGGTTAAACCCAAAGCTTGTAATCTCATTTGCAAAACCTTCACCAAGTGTTGTTCCTTATGAACCATTCATTAGAAATCCCTTTAAGCTCATTAGTTGATAAGTAGGAGATAATTTCCATAGCAAGTCAAATTGTGATATTGCTATCAGGATTTAACTGTGTGATTTTGAGTCAAACTCATTGACCCATGTTTCATGAGTAGTGATTCAACATGAATCCATCTCTCATGAGAATAAATGGAACACTTAGCATTCATTGGATCTAGGTGATGCTCATAGGGGTGAAGCATCGGGACTTCTTGGGAGGTCACCCATCCCAGTACTACTCCAGCTTGAGTGCACTTAACTATGGATCACAAGTGCTAAAGGAGAGTTTGCTAGCAGTAGCACATCTGATGAGGATAGAAAGATAGAATGAGTAACCCTTCTTGTAAGAAGAGAAAAATATGGTAAGAAAATAATTAAATGTTGGACTTGTAATGAGTTTGATCATTATGCATCCAAGTGTCCTTAAAGAGAGAAAAAGTATAAAGAAAAGTTCAAACCTAGAAGAGATAGAGATTGTTTGTATACCAATGAAGAAGATGAATCTGATGAACAAGTAGTAAGTGCCAGTGATGATGAAATAGGATTTATAGCTATTAAAGAAGAAATTTCAAAAAAATAGCGTTGATATCACAAGTGGAAAGGAAATCTGATTGGATAATTAACAGTGGTTGTTCACATCATATGACTAGTGATATGAACAAGTTTGTTGACTTCAAAAATTATGATGGAGGCATTGTCAGAGTTGGAAACAATGTAGCTTTCCATGTTAAAGGTATTGGATCTATAACTCTTGATGTTAAGACTAACACTAAGGATGTATATTTTGTTGATGGTTTGAAACACAACATTTTGAGTGTTGGACAACTAGTGGATAAAGGTTATCAATTGTAGTTCACAAAGAAGATATGCATGATCAAATACAAAGATGGAAAGGTAATTGGAATAGGAACTAGATCTAGAGGTAATATTATTTAGTTGAATCCCATTGAAATGACATGTTTGGTTGCAAAGGTAGATGACAGTTGGTTATGGCATAAGAGATTTTGTCATATAAACTTTGAAACCATTGTGAAAACTAGTAATATGTTTGCAGTCAAATATTTATCTAAGATTATAAAGCCTACTAACACAATTTGCAAAGAGTATGTATTGGCAAAGTGTAACAGAGCTTATTTTCCTAGCAAGAAGTTTACTACTACAAAAAAATTGGAGATTGTACACATAGATCTTAGTAGTCCTATAAAGACTAAAGGATTATATGGTGAAAGGTACTTCATGATTATTGTTGATGATTTTTCTAGAATGATGTGGGTTGCATTTCTTAAAGAAAAATTTGAGGCATTTGACAAGTTCAAGATATTCAAGAATAGAGTTGAGAATGAATCAGGTATGAATATTAAATTTTTAAGATTAGATAGAGGAGGAGGGTTTACTTCAAATGAGTTCAACATCTTTTGTGAAGCTAATGGAATTAAAAGACAACTTTCAGCTCCTAGATCCCCTAAACAAAATGGCATTGCAGAAAGAAGAAATAAGTCAGTAATAGAAGTAGTAAGAGCTATGTTAGCTGAGAATGATGTATCCAAGACATTTTGGAGAGAAGATGTGAATACAACATTTTACACTATGAATAAAGTGCAGGTCAAGAAAGACACAAACACTACCCCTTATGAACTATGGTTTGGTCACTCACCTACAGTTAAGTATTTCAAAATTTTTGGTAGAAAATATTATATCAAAAGAGATGATGATGTTGGTAAATTTGATGCTAGAAGTGATGAAGGTATGTTTCTTGGTTATTCATTGAAAAGTAGAGCTTATAGATGTTATAATCTGAGAACTAAGACTATTGTTGAAAGTGCAAGTGTACAAGTTGATGAGAAATTTAGGATACAAGAAAGAATATTTGACTACAATTATGATGATGAGAATGTTGTTCTTACTAAACCAAGGAATGATGAAGTATTTTTTGAGACTAAAAATGATTTACAGAATGAAGGTGAGCAAAGGTAGGAACAAAGTTTGGAACCTAGAATTGAACTAATATTTGAGATAACAACTCCTACTTCTAGTAAGAATATGACAAAGAATCATCCACTAGAGCATATCATCAATAATGGAAATAAAGGTGTGATGACAAGACACAGAATCAATGAAGAACTATTTCTAATATCTCAAGTAGAACCAAAGAATGTAGATGAGTCTTGCAAAGATAACTATTGGAGCAATCTATGAAAGAAGAATTGTATCAGATAGTGAAGAATGAAACATGGGAATTGGTCCCTAGACCAGCAAACAAGAATGTGATAGGAACAAAATGGGTGTTTAGGAACAAGATGAATGAACAAGGTGAAGTTGTAAGGAACAAAGCAAGATTGGTATGTAAAGGTTACTCACAGCAAGAAGGAATAGACTATGAAAAAATTATTCTCTTGTGGTAAGAATTGAAGTAGTAAGGTTATTCTTAGCCTATGCAACACATAAGAAATTCAAAGTGTATCAGATGGATGTCAAGCCATTATTTTTGAATTGAGAACTTGAAGAAGAGGTATGCATAGAGTAGCCTAAAGGTTTTCCTTTAATACATGACAAGGACATGGTATGCATAATAAAGAAAACAGTGTATGGCTTAAAACAAGTGCCCAAAAATTGGTATGCAAGGTTGGACAAGCATTTGAAAAAACTTGGATTTATCAAAGGTATGGCAGACAGTAATCTATACTGGAAAGAAATAGATGATGGATTGATGATTTTGGTAATATTTGTTGATGATATCATATTTGGAGGAGATGATAATGAAAGTGACAAGTTTACAAAAGAAATGAAGAAGGAATTTTAAAAGAGTATGATAAGGGAAATGAAATACTTCCTAGGATTACAGATTGTGTAGGATAAAGAAGGAATCTTTATTTCTCAAACTAAGTATTTGAAAGATCTATTGAAAAGGTTTGGTTGGAAACATGTAAACAAGTTGGAACACCTATGATAATTGGACACAAGTTATCTACAAAGGGTGAGACACCTACTGTTGAGCAAAAGAAGTACAAATCTATGATTGGAGGATTGCAATATCTAGCTCACACAAGGACGGATATAGAGAATGTAGTTGGAATTTTTGAAAGATTTAAAGATGATCCCAAAGAAGCACATTATGCAGTAGTTAAAATGATATTTAGATATCTGAAGGGAACCCCAAAGTTTAGGTTATGGTATAACAAATATAATGATTTCACTTTATATGCTTATACTAATGTTGATTGGGCAGGCAGTATGGATGACAAAAGAACACCAATGGTGGAGCATTTTTTGTTGGAGGAAGATTGGTCTCTAAGTTAAGAAAGAAGTAGGATTGTATCTCATAGAGTACAGCAGAGGTAGAATATGTTGCAGTAGTAAAAAATTGTAATCAAGTTGTTTGGATGAAGCATATGCTAAAGGATATAAGGATAGAATTTAGTGAACCTGTTTTCATACATTGTGATAATACAAGCCTAGTAAATATGTTTAAGAATCCAGTGTTGCATTCTAAGACTAAGCACATTTCTATCAAATATCACATGTTGAGAGAGAAAGTTGCAGAAAAGGAAATCAAATTGGCGTATGTAAACACCAAAGAGAAGGTTGCAGATATTTCTACCAAGACTCTTCCCAAATAGAATTTTGAGTATTTGTGAGGTATGCTAGGGGTTATGCCCCTACCTACATTAAAGTAGATGATGAAAGAGTGCATCAGCCAAAGATACAGAGCACTATTGTTTTTCTAGACTGAATGTTGATGCTTCCTATATGGAGGAGTATCTATGATGGGCAGAGTCATCTAGGACTCTTGATAGATGTTGTTTTGAAGAGTGCCTTTAGACACTTGAGTAGGTCAAAGAGAGTTGTTGCAATGATAGATGGTTGTTAAAACCTTTGACATTGATGTCAATGTGGGGGGGGGGGGGGGGGGGGAGATTATAGCATGAAAAAAAAATTGATATAGAGCACATTGAGATATATCAATAGGGAGAAGCATGCATGATTGATGAAGAGGATTTGAAAAGAAAAGACAACAATCTTTAATAGTTGGTATTCTTGGAGCTAAATGTTTTTCATCTATGTTTCCATCAATGCCAAATGGGGAGATTATTGGAAGCATGAATATTGATGATATTCCTATGGGGGAGTATTGTAGAAACATGATTGGATCATTATCATGATGATATGTTACATTCATGACTATGTTTGTCATTGATGTCAACAAAGCAATTTTTTGTGGTATTTGATAGAAGAAAAGTGGTAAAGATCAAGTTGGTATGAATAGATTGTTGAGTATTTTCACTAGTGAGGTTAATGGGAGATACTACTAAGTGTCTAGCATATGCAGCTAACATTGGGTGCAAAAGATATTAAGTCTGGAAGAAGTTATGCAAGTTTTGGTGAAAATTTTTCTAAGATAGAGTTTACAAAAGCATGTTCTAGTAAACTTGTTATATCTCTCAGCAGAGTTTTTATTCTGAGAAGGAAGGTTGAAGGCATGTAGAAGACATGTTGGACATGACATGGCTAAGCTCGCTTGTCATAATATTACACGTACAGAAAGTTATTCAAGTTACAAGGTGAAAAATTGATGTTATCGCTAAGTACAACATGTTCTTATGAGGTCCTATAATAATTAATTGAGAAGGTGTATTAGCCGACTCAAGGAAATTGTTTTATGAATTTGGTATAATCCTTTGTTATGTACAAATGATTGCATGAAGCATGAAGAGCATAACATAAGAGAAACAAGTTGATATGCGAGGATAAGAAAAGTAGAGTGAAGTTGGATAAAACTTCATTGCCATGGTTTTACTTTAAGATCCGACGTTTGATATTTGGATCTGAGGGTTGTGACCTAGTCTACAAGGTCTAACAGTGATTGGTCTAATTGACAGGACAGAGGAAAGAGGATAAAGCACAGTACAAACAATTATTCTGCAAGGAAGAATTGAGAGATCAGTTGGATAGTGAAGTTTAGTGGTCTTGACCTAGAAGCTATTTGGACAGTAGGTCCATCTATCTTCTACAACTCCTCACAAGGTTGGCACAACTCCTAACAGAGTTGGAATCTCCTAACAAGGATTCTCCTATAGGGACTCTTATGTACTGAATGTGTTTATAGGCTCCTAATAGGGTCCATCCTCTAACAAGGAATATATATATATATATATATCTTTGTGGGTATCATTCCCACCAAGGTTTTCCCTCTGATCCAGAGTTTCCCTAGTTAAAAAATCTGGTCTAATTGTGTATGTGCATCTTGTTATGGTTGTTTTTTACATTGATTGAATAGTTAAGATTAATTAAGGTTGATAAATTTTTTAATTGCATAATTGATTCACCCCCCCCCCCCCCTCTTAGTTATCTTGGTGGACTATTATTTCTAACACCTCTCTCTCTCTCCCTCTCTCCCTCTCTATCCCACTCTCTCCCACCCCCTACTCTCTCTCTCTCTCTCTGCCACCCCCTACTCTCTCTCCTCTCCCTCTCCCTCTCCCTCTCCCTCTGCCTCCCTCTCTCCCACCCTTCTCCCACTCCCTTATCTCTCTCTCTCTCTCTCTCTCTCTCTCTCCCTCCCTCCCACCCTCTCCCCCTCCCTCTCTCTCTTCCCCTCTCTCTTCCTCACTCTCTCCCTATCCCATCCTCTCCCATCCCCTACTCTCTCTCTATCACCCAATCCCACCCTCTCCCATTCCCTACTCTCTCTCTCTCTCTCACCCTCTCTCACCCTCTCCAACCCCCTACTCTCTCTCTCTCTCTCTCTCTCTCTCTCTCTCTCCCTCCCTCTCCCTCTCCCTCTCCCTCTCTCTCTCTCTCTCTCTCTCTCTCTCTCTCTCTCTCTCTATCTATCTATATACATACATACTATCTTGATCTTGATCTCTATATTTCTCTAGCTAAATCTCTCTCCCACTCCTATCTTTTACTATATATTTCTCTCAAACATCTCTCTCTCCCCCTATTTGACCCTCTCCCATCCCCTACTCTCCCTCTCTCTCTCTCTCTCTCTCTCTCTCTCTCTCTCTCTCTCTCTCTCATCTCCTACTCTCTCCCCATCCTCTACTCTCTCTCGCTCTCTACCCTCTCTCCTTCCCTCTCTATTGAAATACAAGGGTTACAAAGTGTGTACGCACTATAGCATGTATGTGTTATAGTGCATGTGTGCTATGTAAACCTCAAATTTAAAATTTCTTTAAATAGCATGTGCACTCTATGTGCTTTTTAAAGATTTGGATTCTACCAAGCCTAAGGCTTGGATTTTCCTTTGGGATCCAACCCAAAGGTTTGGAGTCTCTAAACTGGTCTGAGACATGTTTTGCAACAAGCATACAAAAAATGATTGATTTGTCTTGTGTGCTCTCCTTCAAGTTTCCTCGTGGTTGAGCATCAATATTATCAAGTTACTTGAAATTATAGATCTTTGTGTTAGCTATATAACCATATAATTTATTTTGAATTCATATTATTTCAAGCCTTTCAACTATAATTTCTTTTAAATGTATGTCCATTTTCTCTCAATAACCAACATGTACTAATTAGGGTGTAGATTTAACTTGTTCATTGAATTTTGAATCAACTTAGTTTTTTAGAAACTAGACTCCATTCTACACACTTTGAAAAAAAATGTTTTGGTTTTAGATTAGTTCTCAATCATTTCTAGGGGGAGCACACAAGTATTTCATGTTTTTGGGATGTGTCCAATTACAAAATTCATTTTTAAAAAATACTCATTATAAAATTACCTAAAAAATTGGATAAACTACATGGTGTTAGGTAATTTTTGACCAGAGCGATTAAAGAATTTCAAAAAACAAAGTTAAGATTTTAGGAAGGCCACACTTAGCATTATGTTGTTTTTTTTTTCTTTAAAAGCAATACCATTTTCTGTGGCCCCCTTTTTTTAGGACCTAAAACTAATCCATTTTGGAAAAATATTAGTAGTTTAGAAACTAGATTCAAAGGACTACTACTTTTGTTTTTGTCATATCTTAAAATTTTGAGCGCAACTATCTTCTAATTCTTGTCGAAGTTCGAAAATTGTTAATTTTAGAAAAAAAAAAAAAGTGGCCACTTATAATTCTCTTTTGGCACCACAACTTGTTGCACTTACCCTTATGTCACTACCCAATTATGTCCACCATTGGTCATGTACATCTGGCCTCTCTTGGATGCATTGTGGGACATTATGGAACCCAAAAAATCTTTGTTTTTATTGCATTTGGGGATTATGTAATTGTGTAAATAATGTGTGTGTGTTTTTGTATATGTATATGTATATGCATATGTATAGATAATTATGTAAATAATGTGTGTGTGTGTGTGTGTGTGTGTGTGTGTGTGTGTGTGTGTGTGTGTTTGTGTGTTTATAGATATGTGTTACCATGAATGTTGATGATACTCCTTTGGGGGAGAATCCTAAGCATTGGAGAGTTTTTTAGCATGATTGAAATGTTGCATTCATGACTTTTTTTGTCATTGATGTCAACATAGTATTATTTTTGTAAAGACTAGCAGAGTAAGCGATCAAAGGGATCAGTGTAATGTGAGTTTGTAGATCTGGTATTGAGATCTGAAGAGGTTTGGTCTAGTCAAAAGGACAAAGAAGGAGTTCATTTTTTTTCATTTCTATTATTTTGTAAGGAATAATATAGAGATAAGTTGGATAATATGTTCAATGGTCTTTCCCTGAAGTGTTTTGGATAGTGGGTCCTTTTGCCTTCTACAACTCCTAACAGGGTTAGAATCTCCTAACAAGGTTAGAATCTTCTAACAGGGATTCAAAGTCTCCTAATAGGGTTAGAATCTTCTAACAGGGATTCAAAGTCTCCTAACAGGGACTGATATATACTAAATGTACTTCATTTTCTCTTAACAAAGTCCATCCTCTTACAAGGAACTTTTATATTAGTACATCATTTTATGGGTACCATCCTTGTTGTGGTTTTCCCTCTGATCAAAGATTTCCCTAGTTAACATATCTGGTGTTGTTGTGTATGTGTATCTTCTTATTGTTTTTTATTATATTCTTCACATGCTTAAGGATTAATAAGGTTGATAAAAGTTATATTGATATGATAATTGATTCACTCCCCACCCTCTCAGTTATCTTGGTGGATTTACTTTCCAATAATGTGTGTGTGTGTGTGTGTGTGTGTGTGTGTGTGTGTGTGTGTGTGTGTGTGTGTGTAAATATGTATGCATGCATGCATGCATGTGTATGTGGTGTTAGCATAATGATGGTGTGATGGTAGGTGATGTTCAATGGTGTCATGTTATAGATTTGATTTCATGATGATCAATTATTGTGTTGTCCTTGATGTCAACTCTTAACTAGTGTTCCTAGTATGTTGTCAAGCATAAACATGATGAACAAGATGTTGTAGTGAGTTTCAATGGTAGTGATCATTATGAGATATTAGGAATGTTTCTAAAGGACCATGGTATGACTGAGATTCTATGGAAGTGAAGAAAGGTATGATCAGGTGAATATTGATAGTGCAACTACTAGAACAATTAGTGACAAGTGATAGGTAATTTGATCGGCTTGTCAAAGCCTTGACGAGTCAAGCAGATAAATTACATGAGATAGTAATAAATACAATTCAAGTGATATATATATATATATATATATATATATATATATATATATATATATATATATATATATATATCACTTGAATTGTATTTATGATGATCAATTATTGTGTTGTCCTTGATGTCAACTCTTAACTAGTGTTCCTAGTATGTTGTCAGGCATAAACATGATGAACAAGATGTTGTAGTGAGTTTCAATGGTAGTGATCATTATGAGATATTAGGAATGTTTCTAAAGGACCATGGTATGACTGAGATTCTATGGAAGTGAAGAAAGGTATGATCAGGTGAATATTGATAGTGCAACTACTAGAACAATTAGTGACAAGTGATAGGTAATTTGATCGGTTTGTCAAAGCCTTGACGAGTCAAGCAGATAAATTACATGAGATAGTAATAAATACAATTCAAGTGATATATATATATATATATATATATATATATATATATATATATATATATATATATCTATATATATGATCGTGACTCAATAATATGATCAATGTGAAGGATAGGTGATCGATGAAGCAATGACATAGTTGTTGAACAAGTTAAAGTGTATTGTGTTCTTGAGTAATATTTAGTAAATTAATTATTGGTGATCAGTGTTGAGGTTGTGATGGATTCATTTTAGTAATTCATGATCTAGTGACATGTCTTCATGATTTTATGTGATGATATGGAATCACATTGTTTGATTACAACATATATAGAAGATTCTAGTCGAAGCAAGTGTTTGCTCAAAACATGTTTGATCTCTTAACACAAAATTTTATGTAAAATAGTGTATTGGATGGTGTGGTCTTGAAAATGTCTTCTATAGTTTGAGATTAGTCATGTGGCACATTGGATCAAAGTGACATAGTTAAATTTTATATCAATTTCAAAATTGGGGCTTGATTAAGGCAATGGACTTGAAAATCCAATATATAGTTGTGGAAGTTGAATATTTTTAATGTTGATCATGGTTCTACAAGTGTAGTACAAGGGTACAAGTTATGATCTAGTCAAGAAAGAATTGACTATTTTGTGAAGTTTGTTTGAGATCTGGTGGATCTAATCAAGAAGATGTAGTTCTATTCCATATATCATTCTTTATGTTGTTCCCTTATAATTACAACAATGAAATCTCTATACCAAGTGGATCCTAGAAAAACTCTTATTGTAAATCATTTAACAAGGTGATATTTTGATTAGTGTTTTAAATTCCTTTGACTAGGCTACTCCTAATAGGTTAAAGCTCATGAAAAGGCTAGAGGTAAATCCCTCAACTGAGAAAAATTGAATAGTGTGTTTATAACTCCTAACAAGGTTGAGCTCCTCACAAGGTGTACTTTAGAAGATTCCACAATTTGTGAATGCTAATCCCCACCACGATTTTTTACCCAAGTTAGGTTTCCATGATACATAATATGTGTATCAACTATGTGGATAAACTTATGTGTTTGAAGATTTCATTTTTTTTATTAAGTTATACTTGTGATAAAGGTTTAAAGGTTGAAAATTTTTGTAATCAATTGATTACTAATTCACTCCACCCCCTAGTAATCTTATCCCGTAGGACTAACATTTTATATCAAAGCTCTAGTCCTCTGTTATGGTGAAGCTTAATAGCTAAGGGAAAAGATTTAAAGATAATAAGAAAGGTATGTCATAATTGCACAAGGCTTAACTATCCAATATGGTGTGGAAAAGTGAAGCTTTATCTCAAAGGTATGGGTAAGAAGTATTGGAATCATCTAACTACAAGATATGTTGTTTGGGAAGGAACTCTTAATGCATATTAGTTGAGGATACAACAAGAGCATACAACTACTATAGATGAAATAGCTAGCACTCTTTCTAATGCATATTTTATCAATGTCTAAGATTTAGAGACCACTTATGACATATGGGAGAAACCGAAGAGAGTTTATGATGGAGATTCACATTTACAAAAGGCTAAGGTGGATAGCCTGAAAGGAAGGCTGGATGAAATAAGGATGATAGAAAATGAGAACAATGAATATTATAGTAAAAGAATTAAGAATGTAGTTGTTGTTATTAGAGAAGTCAGTGGACCTCTTGAATGTGTGGTAAGAAAAATACGTAGAATTTGTTTACCTCAATATACTATTAGGTTTTCAACCATTCAAGAAGTCAGATATTTAGGTATTGGTATCATTACTCTTTATGCATTAATGGGGAAGTTGATTGCATTTGAGTTGAATAACTTTGATAATAGTATGCCTAATATTGAAGCTACATTTAAGTCATTTGTGAGTCTTTCTCCAATAAGGAAAGGAAAGGTATTTTTTGATAACTCTTATTCTATGAAACATTGTTCTAATGATTATAAATCTTTGTTGTTTGAAGAACAGGAACAAGAAGATTTTGAAGTATTTCTTGCTAACAAGCTACCTAGAAGAAGTGGTAAGTATAAGGGTAAATTGCCTCTAAATTGTTTCTCATGTAACAAGATCGGATATGTTGTTTCTAAATGATTTGATAAACACAAGAAAGAGAAGCTAAGAAGATTCAGAGATAAGAACAAAAAATCATGCTACCTACTAGCTAAAGAAAGTATTATTGATGAGGAATCTTATAGAAGAGATGAAGAAGTAATTGTGTCTATTGTTGTTGAAGAATCTATCCCACTGAAGAAGGTGAAAAAGCATTAGTGTCCAACATGAATCATAATAGAGATTGGCTAACTGACAATGGGTGTGTTCATCATATGATTTGAGATAGAAGTAATTTCATCAAAATGGAAGAAAATAATGGAGGATTGATAAGATTTGGCAATGATACTTTGTGTGTAGTAATTAGTAAAAGGTTTGTTACTTTGAAAAATAAAAAAATTTGTGATAATGTTTAATGGGTTGATGGTCTAAATTACACTTTTTTAAGCATTGGTTGGCTAAATAACATAGGATAAAAGCTGGAGTAAAATAGAGGTGTGGGTAAGATTATTGGGAAAATAGGAGATGTGGTTGCTATCACTTTAAAAACTAGAAGTTACTTGTTCCCTCTAAATTTTACTATTAAGAGTTGTCTGATTGCTAAGGTGAAAGATTGTTGGTTAGGAATAAGAGGTTTTTTCATGTTAATTTTGATAACTTGTTCAAAGTGAGTAAGATAGAGATAGTGAGAGGTTTTTCTAACTTAGTAAAACCAAACAATGTAATGTGCAAAGAATGTCATCTTCAAAAGTTAAATAGTTCTAGCTTCAACAATAAAAATTATTCTATTGAAAGTATCTTAGATCTAGTTCATATCGATCTGTGTGGTCCTATGGGAACTCAAAGTTATTATGGTAATAGATACTTCATGTCGTTTGTTGATGACTATTCTAGAATGATGTGGGATGTATTGTTAAAATGCAATTCTAATACTTTTTACTTGTTTAAGATCTTCAAAGATAGAGTAGAGGAGACCTGTGAGAGCCAAAAATACCTTAGATCAGATAGAGGAGATGAGTTCACTTCACATGAATTTATTGCATATTGTGAAGAATATGGAATTATAAAGCAGATGGGAACTCCTAGAATACCTCAGCTGAATTATATTGGTGAAGGAGGATATTGGAGTACAATAGAGGTGTGTGCAAGACTTTTGGGAAAATAGGAGATGTGATTGCTATCACTGAACAAACTAGAAAAGTAACTTGTTCCATCTAAATTCTACTATTAAGAGTTGTCTGATTGATAAGGTGGAAGTTTTTGGGTTATGGTATAAGAGGGTTTTTTTCATGTTAATTTTGATAACCTGATCAAAGTGAGTAAGATAAAGATAGTGAGAGGTTTTCCTAACATAGTAAAACCAGACAATGTAATGTGCAAAGAATGTCATCTTGGAAAGTTAACTACATCTAGTTTTGATAATAAAAATCATTCTTTTGAAAGTGTCTTAGATCTAGTTCATACTGATCTGTGTGGTCCTATGGGAACTTAGAGTTATTATTGTAATAGATACTTCATGTTATTTGTTGATGACTATTCTAGAATGATGTGGGTTTATTTTTAATATGCAAATCTAAAGCTTATCACATGTTTAAGATCTCCAAATATAGAGTAGATGAGACTGATAAGAGACCAATTTGAGCATTAGTCCATTTACAAGAGTCCATCTCCCTATTTCTCACCTTTCCAGCTTTTCCAAAATGAGGGGAGGCAATGAGATCATGTCATTCATTCCTCATCATACTATCCCAATAAGAAAAGTTGCCTTCAATGTAATTCATGTTCCTTAATCTATTATTCATTATTTCTACAATACTTGCTTCTATCTATTTTTTAAGACACTTCATTTCCATATTTTTCTCTCAAAATATTTGTCTATTATGTTCTTTCCATAAATCTCAGACAACTATTCAGGGTGCCATCTTTATGATTATGTGATAGAGACTAGTACTTTGAATGGTTGGCCAACCTTTTCTATGCAAAATTGAATTATTAGTCCTAGATGATTTCCAATGTAGTTTTTTATTCAGTCAATTCCAACATTCTAAGGCATAGGAAAGTTTAGTAAAATGTAGTCAATTGTCTCTTCATGTTTATCGCATAGAGCACATCTAGAGGGTCCAACATAACTATGTTTCCTAAACCATTTTGTGGTTATGATTCTATTTTCTAGAGAAGCTTGTAAAAACATTTTATCTTTGGAAAGAAATACTCTATCCCAATATTTAAGAAAGTGGAAGAGACACTCTTGGGAAAATGTATTAAGAAGTTGTAGAGTGCATTTGAGGAAAGCTATAGTGTATATCAGACTTCATTTGCATATCTACAAATGAGTAGATAAAAGGAAAGATTATCAAGAAAAGGTTGAAGGCATAATTGTAAGATTTTCTAGAATAATTGCATGAAGAGTATATAGAGATATAAAAGAGGAATCAGATTCATTATTGGGCTTTGACCAATGTATCATAATTATCTCTGACTTTATAAGATTCGCTATTTGGACATGTCCATATAAGTTTTTTCTCCCTCTTTTTTATTACTATTTATATTGATTTTAAATAGCTTATTAAGTTTTTTTTTTTGACAATGTTTAGTGGAGTGTATGCAAATGATTTCCATTTCCATCCTTGATTCTAGGGAATAACATGCTATCCAATTAAACATATCCCCCTCCCCACAAGAATCTTCCCAAAAGAAAGTTGAATTCTTGAATCATATATCCCATGTAAGTTGTCATCTAATAATTTCCTTGCATTCAAGTATGAAGTTCCAAGCTCTTGATCCTCTAGAAGGATTGCTAGTGTAGAAAATATGAATTGGTCATTGTTTTGAAGATATTTCTATAAAAGAATTTTACTCCAATTTCTATTAGGTTCTTGGTAGATTTTTCAAACAAGTTTAGCTCCCAATGTCATGTTTTATCACTTAATATTTTTAATCCCAAGGCCTCCATTTATGTATGGTCTACATATTTTATCCCAGCTCATAAGAGACATTTTTTATATGGTTTGAAACTCCTCGCTAGAAGAAGTTTTTTAGTTTCCTTTTGAGTTTTTCCTTTGTACCTTGTGTAAGAAGTAAGCAAAAAAATATTCTTGTTCAAAACATGTTGTGTTAGTTAGGTATTGAAGAAACTCTATCTTATTTTTTTGGTGTTGACTCCTAAAGATAGCTAGCTTACCTTGAATGTTGCTAGTATAGATTTTTGGTTAAAGCTTGTACAATAATTGATTTGTAATTAAGTTGATAAGTCTTATGTTTTCTATATTAAGCTCCAGAGGTACTAATGTCTTCACATTACACGAATTCACAAATTTATGTTCTATAACTATAAATTTGCCTAACAAGATCCTATTTTAGTTAAAATTTTGCTATGAAAAAGTTCTACAAACAAATTACGAATTATGACACACCTAGGCACTTTAACAAAATTGAAGTTAGAGGGTTCAAAGTTTGGTTCCTATTCAATGAATTTTAAATTGAATCCTCCATAGAAAATCAATTTATCAGCGCGTAAATTATTTCTTAGTGAAATATCTTAACCATCCACAAAAAGGTATTTATCAGATAAGGAAGTGAATCTTACCTATATTGGACTAACCACCAACTTCCCTCTTCAGGATTTGTAACATGGTTTGACAACCTCTTGTGTCTTCTATAAGTTTAGTGGTTGTATTGGGCATTAACAAGTTGATATTTTAGTGCAACAACTATTAGAAATAGATAATATTGAGGGGGGGTGAATCAGTATTCTACAAACTTTTGTCCACAATTGAATAGTGTTAATTACTTTATTACTTGCATATGAAAGTAAACCAATAATGTTGAATAGTAAATATAACCATGCACAAAGAGAACTCATAACACCATTATTTGTTAACTAGGAAAACCCTAGCCAAGGGGAAAACCTCGATGGGGATGGTACCCACAAGATGATTCACTAATAATCATATTAAGGATATTGACCCTATTAGGAGTTTGTGAAATACATATAGTGTCTTGAGTCCTTGTTAGAGGACTAGGCCCTATTGAAAACCTCAACCCTGTTAGGAGTTGCTTCAACCCTATTAAGATTTGGTAGAACAAATAAAATGTATACAAGAAAAGCCCACTGCCCTAACATGCAATTATACAATTTAGTTTCTTCACAAGAGTAGGTAATAATGTCTTACTGTTGTATCTTGCACTTGCTCTAATCATACATCAGACTTCGCATCACATCTACTTCATCTCACATCACAACACGCCATGCTTTATCTGTGCAAGATATGATCTTTACTTATATCTCGCAAACTAATAAATCTCTGCTTAGTCAGCCTTAATGCTTTCACACGCTTGACCAAATATAAAAATGACTTGGGTAAGCATCTAGGATGTCAGCCCATCAAAATAATTCCTTAATTCATACAATCCAATTCTCTGATATGCTTTGTTTTTTTCTGTTAAATACCTAAATTGGTATCTTGACTGTAACTTGTGTCGTACCATCCGTACAATTCAGTGCATTGACATATGTCATCACCACATTGTCATCTATCGATCCTTAACTACGCATGTCCTAACTCAAACTCAGTTGTCTGTACATGTCGTATCTTTCTTTGTACTATTGCAGTCTATCTAACACTTAGAAAATTTTATAACTATGATTGCATAAATGAAATACTAAATACATGTTGCCATAAATGAAAATACTTCAGACATCTAACTAGCCATATTGCCAACAACAACAACCACCACTCTAAAAAGTGGTATCAAAGTTTGGTCATAGTTTTGGATCCTCTTGGCTAACATTGAGGGGGGATTGTTGGACTAACAACCAGTGTTCCCCTTTGAAATTTAGGACATGATTTAGCAACATCTTATGTCTTCAATAAGTCTAGTAGATATATCGAGCATTAATAGGTCAATCTATTGATTGTATTAAGCATTCTATTGAATTATGGTATGCACTCTCAGGCCCCTGCCATCACCCTCGTCG
The DNA here is from genome assembly GCA_028749045.1 of Cupressus sempervirens. Lineage (NCBI taxonomy): Eukaryota > Viridiplantae > Streptophyta > Pinopsida > Cupressales > Cupressaceae > Cupressus > Cupressus sempervirens. The sequence continues at coordinate 918,748,896 of CM053792.1, read as the reverse complement.
TCATTGATCATATAGTATTGTAATAAATAAATTTAAGTCTAAGTTAAAACTTATTTTAATCGTATATCTTAAATATATAAGTTTTCTTAAATGATTAATTGACTTATTATGTGGAACTAACATTCTATGTCATAAATTGTATGAGTACCACATATATATATATATATATATATATATATATAATTTTTTATTTTTTGTGATATGTCTTGACAATCAAACAAATATTTATTGGTTAAATTATATGTATACAATGACTTAAATATATGTTGGTTAAACAATAAATGAGTGGTTATTAGACCCCAAGTCAAAAACAATTGATTTTTAAATATTAAAAGTAAACCTAAAAAAATCAAGCCCACTATTAACCATTGTCATCTATTTTAGATGGAAAACAAATAAAAATAATATGATCAAAAAACATATGAAAAGATCGTGTCCACAATTAAATAGAATGGTTCTTTGGTTGGTTCAACCATTTTTGTTGTTTCCCTTTCTCACATAAACTTCGTGTGATTTTTTTTTTATTGGTAAGAGGCCAAGCCAAGATTAATTACTATTGTAACTAATTATTGTTATTATTTATTAAGTTCGAGTAGACTCAAACCCTCGACCTCGCAGATAAGAGGCTCACAATCTACTGTTGTGTTGTAGGCTCTTATGTGCAAGCAAGACCTAATTTATTGTAATTAATAATGAATTAAATATGTAATAATCAGTATATGTCAATTTTAAATTGATTAAATTATTTTGTATGTAATTAATCATATTGAACAAATACGTGCATAGACAAGAAAGTGAAGCTTACCCTTTATCGAACTAACCACCAACGTTCCCCTATGAATTCTATATTAAGAATCAAATTTGTTAATGTCTTAACATTAAAGGGAATTAACACAGTTATGTTCTATACCTATGAATTGTCTAATAAAGGTGCCATTTTAATTGATTTTTTTCTATGTAGAAGTTCTATAGGAAAATCGTGAATGATGACCGACCTAGGTGCTTTACTGGACTAACCACCAACATTCTCCTATGAATTCTATATTAACTAATATCTTAACATTAGAGGAATTCACACAATTATGTCCTATACTTATGAATTGTCTAACAAAGATCCTATTTTAGTTGAAATTATGCTATGTAAAAGTTCTATAAGTAACTCGTGAATGACCACCTAGGTGCTTTAAGAGAATTAAAATTAGAGAGTTCAACGATTTGTTTCCATTCAATAAATTTTAAATTGAATCTTTCATAGAAAATCATTCTATGTCAAAGCTCTATAGACAAATTGGAAATGATGATCCACCTAGGTGCTTTAACAAAATTAAAGTTAAAGTTACAAGGTTCAAAGTTTGGTTTCTATACAATAAATTTTAATCGAATCCTTCACAAAAATCGTCACTTTATATTTTCTATGAAAAACTCAATTTAAAATAGTAATTAATTTGATTGATCTTATGTTTACTTTATTAAGCTCTTAAGTTACTAATATCTTAACATTAGAACACAAAGTTCTATTCTACACCTATGAATTTGCCCAATTGAAATCTTATTGAATTTGTTTAATGGAGATCATATTTTAGTTAAAATTCTACTACACAAAAGTTCTACATATTTTAGTTAAAATTTTACTACACAAAAGTTCTACATATGAATTGGTAATGATGGCCCATCTAGGTGCTTTGACATAATTAAAGTTACAAAGGTTCAAAGTTTGGATTTCCTTTCAATGAATTTTTAAATGAATCCTTCATAGAAGATCAATTTATCAACTCATAAATTATTTCTTAGTGAAATATCTTGACAATCCACAAAAAGGTAATTATCAGATAAGGAAGTGATCCTTAAAGGAGTCCATAAGCCAGCTGATATTTTTTGTTCATGGGTGATTCGTTGCCCATCATTTTGTGAAAACGCCACAGTTTTTACAATAATCCACAAACCTTGTGTATAAATATTGTCATCATCGCAATGGGCTCCAATTCATATTATGGGATTCCTCTATGAACTTCATTATATGCTAGATACAGGACTTTGTTAGGGATGTTTTTGTGCCATAGAAAGACAAATGAAATTACCCTACAAACCAGCATTTGCATGCATTTGTGCTTGCAACGATAAGTCGATAGGTGCTCGATAATAAAATTATTTTTTAAAATATAATCTTATGTGAACAATTTAGATTATTAATAACTTTCAATTTAAATAACATAATATTTACCAAAATCTTTTAAATAGATTAATAAATATTATTTATTCAAACTCAATATATCAAATATGAAAAAATTAAAATTAAAAATCCCACCAAAAAACCTATTATGAAAAATTAATAAGAGACAAAAAAATAAAATGAAAAATAATGTCATCTCTAACTAATATTCTATTGACTAAATAAATTATAGAAACTAAAAAATAATATTTTAAGAAAAAACTAAACAAATATTTTTTTTAAAAACTAAAACCTAAATAAATTTTAAAAATCAAAAGTTAAATAAATAGAGATCACAACAAGAGCTATAGAGATTAAATAAATATTTTTTAAATAAATAGAAAAAGAAAAATAATCATTAAAAGTGGCGATTTAAAATATAATCTTATGTGAACAAATTAAATTATTAATAATTTTCAATTTAAATAACATAATATTCACTAAAATCTTTTAAATTGATTACTAAATATTATTTATTTAAATTCCATTTATCAAATATGGAAAAAAAAAAACATTTTAAAAAACCCCATAAAAAATCCATTATGAAAAATTAATAAGAAAAATACAAAAAAATAATATATAAAAATAGCAAATATTCTATTGACTAAAATAGTTATAGAAACTAAAAAATAGTAATTATAAAAAAAACTAAACTAATATTAAAAATAATTTAAAAACTAAAATCTATAAATCAATTTTAAAAATTACAATTAAAAAAGAGATTGCAAGTAATTTTTTTTTAAATTAAAAAAAAAAAAGAAAAACAATAGTTTAAAATGAAGATAACAACTGATAAATATCAAAACAAGAGTTTAAAGTAAAGTGAGATAAAAATCGATCGATAAATAATTAACAAGAAGGATCTATACTTTTCTGACCAAACTAACAACTTTCTCGACAAACAACTTTTCCATCAAAAATTCAATTTCGGAGAACAAAGTTCCACAAATAGCATATCCGCTAAATTAGGATGGTCATTTTCCACCTTCTCAAGGTGAGGGCAACAACGATTACCCAAAAAAAACCTACCAATATTGGGTTGACATGAGGATTATCTATCTTTCCCAACGCAATCTGATTAACATTGGATGCAAAGTCTGGTACTTTGGAGGTGAGGGGAATTATCCAATTCCCACCTTTCTTCGAGTTACTATTACAAGTCAAATGCCTCATGATTTAGAGGCTTTTACCTCAACCGACCCTTTGCAGCTTGCCAACCCAACCGTTCATTGGTTCCAACAGCAGATGTTGGTCCATTGTTTCTAAAAGATAGATCCATTGGTCCATTGTTTCTAAAAGATAAAGATAAATTCATTCTTTCTTGATTGAGCAAGGGTTGATTAGAAACCCTTGTTTCCTTAAATGTAGATTTTCCTCCATTTCTTGAGTCGCCAATATCGTTTTGATCTTTTTTGTGGAAGCTGGCAAATTGGTTCCCAGATTGAGACTGATGCCTGAAATCTACATGGACATTCCTATTGTTATTTACATGTGTGATTTAGCACATCTTCGACGAAAATTTGTTGCTCACGCTATGGCAAATATAACAAAAAGAGGATATTTTTATATTTTGTCCTTTAAAAATTCTTTGAACCACACTTTTTGTTACCAGCTATTAGTTTATTATACTAATTGATGTTCACTTAGGCTTTGCAATAGTTATCAGTTTGGGCGTGTAGGTGTTGCCATCCAGAGGGCTTGATAACTGTTGCATACAAACTTGTCAGCTAGTGATATCGTGTGGGTCCAATAAAGATACTTTTCAATAGCTCATATTTAAATTTCCCTAAAACTGATAAAATGGAATGCAGATTCACATTAATGATGAAACTTCTTATAGTAGGCAAACAAGCTTTAAAATGACTGATTGGTGTTCATAAGAAACTTCATTCAAAATGACTGATAGGTGTTCATAAGAAACTTCATTCAGAGTACACATCTTGTTAATTAAGTGTAAGACAGAAGCTGCCTCCTGATACCCTGGTAGACACCTTTCATAATATGGATGCCAGGCATCTTGAAAAGAATGAGGGCAACTACTGCAGATGAAGAGAAACAATGCCTTGTTGGAACCCCCATGCAATACAGATACAATTGGCTTTGCTAAAAAGAAAAATTGTTGTCTATTAACTTATGAGCCCGAGTCTCCCAGATTGTTGCCTTTTAACTTACGGTCCCAAGTCTCCCAGGTTATACATGTGTTCGTGGTTCCAAGTTGCTCGAGGATGGTGGCTGAGGTTGCAGTTCAAACATGACGAAACCTTATGCCAGTTTTATGATTGGATCATGTAAAAACTTTTTCTTGTTGAAATGGCTGAACTCACAAAATAAGCTTTGAACTGATTATTGAAAAAATACCTATTAAGCACAGGGATGACACAAGAACTCTCTTTCCAGGAACTAGATCCACTGTCTGAACTAAAGAAAATCTGAAAAGCTGATGAGGCCCCTAGTTATCTTCCGCAATGCCATTCACTGCTATTTTAAAGAATATGCTCATTTCTGTTCCTCCATTTAAATAAATGAACAGAACCATAAATAAGTGGAGTCAAATGATAATTGCCTGGTTTCAATCACGAGTCAACTGTTTATTTTACCAATGAAAACATGATACCAAATACAATTGTCAAATCAGTATTTAAAAACATACAAAATCAGGTAACAAAAACTAAACAATTATCTTGCCAATAGGAACCAATTATATCCATGAAATATGGTTGTGTTGATTAATGATGAAACAATGTTGTGTTGATGGATTTGATAGTCATCGCCGCCATATTTACTAAACTGGTGATATTTTCACAATATTTAAACCTCCACTGCCAACACTTTAATCTCAATTGATTTGAAAAATGAAAAAACTTAGTATTTCACTTAATCAATTGCAATTCTTGCCTCTAGTAGTAGCATGAAAAAGAAACAGGGAACTAAATTATATTGATGTCAACATATGTCTACAACCATATCAAGGATTAGCAGATAGAGTAGTTACAGTAATAAGCTCTAGGAAGAGAGAATCCTAGAAGCAAAATAAAAGCACTTTGCCACTAACAAATAGCAGTACATATATAACAATGATAAGCAAACCAAAGCACGAAAGCATGTGCAAATGAAGCCATAAAAAAAGTCATTGATTGTGTCTTTGTGTCTTTGTCTAAAGTCAAAGAATTATTATGTCCTTCCATTGATCACCATGAAAGATCTGATAATGCATACCTAGAGTACAGGTTGCCAATTATATATATCCGGCAGCCTATAAAGTTTCCACATGTTCACAAGTCCAGATGCTGCACCTTTGCAAGGCAGCTATGATCGGCTATTAATGGTAACAGAGGTTTTTTGAGTTTTATGCCCTCCCAAGAACAAGCACTGCAGTTGTGACAGGTTGCCAATAGGATCAAGGATGATATTCAAATTTTCACACCCTTCCAAGAACAAATGCTGCATCTGTGACAGGTTGCCAATGAAATCAAGGAGGTTATTTATATTTTGACACTTCCAAGTGCACTACAACTTGTGCAGGTTGCCAATAGTATCAAGAAGGTTATTTAAGTTTTGACATACTTCCGAGTACAAGTCTTGCATCTGTGACAGGTTGCCAATGGTATGAAGGAGTAATATTAAGTTTGACACACTTCCAAATCCATTTTCTGAAGCTGTGACAGATTGTCAATGGTATCAGAGAGGTTATTTAAGTTTTGACACTTTCATGTCCATGCATTATGGTACGACAAGTTGCCAATGACATCAGACTCGTTATTTAATTCTAGACAATAGTACAGATCCAAGTGTTGTAATCATGCTCCAAGTACTGGATCTGTGACAGGTTGCCAGTTGTATCTGGGAAGTTAAGTGTTCAGACACAAGTCCAAGGGCTGCAATTGTGACAGGTTGCCAATGGCATCAAACGAGTTCTTTAACTTCTCCATCCTAGCAAGTACAAATGCTGAAGTTGTGATAGGTTGTCTATAGAATCAAGAGGTTCTTCAACCTTTTACACCCTCTGGAGTAAAGTGTTGAAACCATGACAGGTTGTCAATGGTATCAGCAAGGTCATTTAACTCTGCACAATTACCAGTTCAAGTGTTCTAGCTGTGATAGATTGCCAATGGCATTCAGAGGTTTTGTAAGCTTTAAAACCATCCCCAGTACAAGTTTTGAAACTAAGAAAGGTTCCTGGTGGTATCAAGAAGCTTACCTAATTCTGGACAATGGTACCAGTCCAAGTGTTGTAGTTGTACAAGATTGTTAGTGGTATCTAGTGATCATTTAACCTTTTACACCTTTCCAAGTACTGCAATTGGAACAGGTTGTCAATGTATCAGTAAGGTTGTTTAACCATTCATATCTTTTCAAGTTCAATGATGCAACTGTGGTTGGTTGTCAATGGTAACAGAAGAACTATTTTAACTTTCACATTTCCAAAATACAAGTGCTGCAACTGTAACAGACAGCCAATTGCATCAAAGATCATACTTAGGCTTCCACACCTTTCAAAATGCAAATATTGCAGTTGTGACAGGTTGCCAATGGTATCAGGAAGTTTTATTTATACCTTTGCACCGTCCCAAGAACAAGCACTGCAGACAGGTTGCCAATGACATCAGGGAGGTTGCTTAAACTTTCACACCCAAGCATGTACAAGTGTTGCAGCTGTGATAGGTTGTTAATTGTATCAAGGAGATTTTTTTTGGCACAAGTCCAAGGGTTGCAGCTGTGATAGATTGCCAATGGTATCAAGGAGATATTTAACCTTTTATAGCCCCACTATTACAAGTACCACAACTGTGACAGGTTGCCAATTGTATCAGAGAGGTTATTTGGGCTTTCAAACTCTCCCAACAAAAGATATGCCCCTTGCAAGTTTCCACATGGATGCATTCGGATGAGACTTAAGCAAAATTGAGAGTGTGTTTGTCTCTAGAAGTTATAATAACTCTGCTGCCAAGGGCAGAGAAATTGAGAATGTGTTCCTTCTCAGAAGTTATAATAACTCTGCTGCCAAGGGCAGCCAGTATCCCCAGCCAAACCCACTATTTCCAACACACCATCCAAAACAAGCAACCCATGTTTCTCCCCCACACAATTTCTGAACATAGATCTGCCCTTATCAACACTATCCACATCTTCATCATATATGGTTAAATCTTTAAATCTTAGATTCTGCAATTTTGCAAAGCCCGTGGTATCTGCAGTAGTGGCACGGACATTAAATACAAAGGAAGCAGCACTAAAATAACCATAGACTTGATTATACACATGCTTCACAACCGAAGCGTTGCCGATGCCACCTATACCCCATATTCCAACTTTAACCACCTCTTCCACTGAATTGTGATTTAATTTCTGGATAAAGATCTTCTTCACACTGTCCATTCCTAGTGGGCGCTTGGTAACTTCTGACAGCAGTGTGCCCAACATTTTAATCAGGTCAATTGCCAGAGTCTTCCCAAGCTGCGCTTCCAAACTGCACAAAAACAACTTAGTAATAACCAACTTCTCACAAATTTAAAAAAGGTACATCAATAGAAATCACAAAAATACTAGCATTATCCCCAAGCTACTTCTCCACAAAGAATTACTAGAAAAGTTGGAGCATAAAAATATTCACGGAATGAAAGAGAAGTTGGGAAATAGAACATTTCTGTATGTATTATTAAAAAGAGCATCGAGTAAAAATAGTTAGGGCAGAAAATAAATTATATTGAAAAACTATTTTGGTCAGAAAAGCATCCTAACAGTTTATGTGGGGCCTTAAGTTTGAGCCTTAACAATTAATAGAAGTTTCAAATAATAATAAATGTCAGATGTACAAAATTAATAATTGAATTGTAGAGCAGTCCAACAACCAATGGAAGGTCTTACATTCTATTCAAATAAACCCGAAAAAAATTAAGTCTCAAAAAGTGTGTGTACATTGGGGCTTGTTAAACTGGCAATTCAGGAAGTCTCAAATTTAAACAATTATATTTGAAAAATAGCTGGGCCATGTAGGCATGCATGTTAACTATTGCACAGCAATTGAATAATTAACTATAAAACAACTCATAAAGCAAGCAGAAATGAAATTTTAAAACTAGAGAAAATCTTTATGGAGATAAATTAAAATTTCTCAATGGATCGTGTTGAAAAAAAATAGAACGATTTTTTAGCACCAGGTGGACTACTATAACAATTCATTTTGCTCCATTTTTTGATTGATTTATATTTGCATAAAGCTTTTGAAATGTTATATTGTAATTGCTTGAAACTTGGATACCGTTGCCTTGAAACACTTTTTTTAATTTATTAATCGTGGCCTTGAAAACTCTCCTATATATCCTCTTCAAGGAAGCTACTTTTAACAAATATTATTGCACAAACAAAACTGATATGAATCAATCAAAAAACTTTGCATAAAGCTTTTGAAATGTAATATTGTAATTGCTCGAAACTTGGATGATGTTGTGCCTTGAATCACTTTTTTTTAATTTATTTATTGTGGCCTTGAAAACTCTCCTATATATCCTCTCTGAGGAAGCTATTTTTAACAAATATTATTGCACAAACAAAACTCCCTCCATTGGTACTTATTTAATGTGTGATCTTTACACATCATACGTGGCACATGGATTTCCTCTCAGATACACTTACTTTTACAAATGAGGGTATACATACATGCAGATTTAACAATTTCTTGGATTAACACATTTATTTCTCGATGGCTAAGAGCACTAACCATAGAATCATTGCAGGCTGCCCAAAGATACGTGGTAAGGCCAGGTATTTCTGAATTTATTTTCTAATGCTATGTATATCAATGGCATTTTTGCCTACATTTTTTACTTTACACACAATCCACTTTCAAAATAGCCCTTGATGCAACAGGAAACCGCAAATGATTGCACAGGTTTCTGATTCTTCTGTGATCCACAGGGACTTCAAGTCTAGTAATATTCTCCTGGAAAGGTCTGATAAAGTAAGAAGTCATGTGACTACTCAGAACACAAGAATATGTTGACCCAAGTATGTAGAATCTTGCTTCTATGGTGGGGTCAATTTAAAGTATTTTTCAATCAAACATATCGGGTTCTCTACTCTCTTTACAGTTTCAACAATTTTAAACCCATTAGGTCTTCGGGGATCCACAGTGACTTCAAGACTAGTGATATTCACCTAGAAAAGGCCTGATAAAGTAAGAAGTCATGTAACTACTTAGAACATAAAAATATGTTGACCCAAGTATGTAGAATCTTGCTTCTATGGTGTGGTCAATTTAAAGTATTTTTCAATCAAGACTAAAAATATTCTCATAGAAAAGGTCAGATAAAGTAAGAGCCATGTAACTATTATGAAGTAATTGGTAAATATTTGCTTGTTATTAACAAAGACCAAGAGGTCAATATATACAAAAGAATGAACAATGTTTCCTTAGGAAAGAATCGTAAAAAACAGAAACATTCTATTCTAGATACAGGAAACTAAATATTAGAAACATTCGAATATTTACAATAGATTACAATCGATAACCATTAAAATTTACTAAATAATAATAATAGAAACTATCTATTATCATAATACCCTCCCTTAATGGTTAATCTATCCACAACACCAAGTTGTCCTCAAAATTGGACAAACTTATCTAGACCAAGAGGCTTAGTGAGAATGTCTGCAATCTGATCCGTTGTATGAATCCACTACAAGTCAATTGCCATGTCTTCAACCAGCTGCCCTATGTAGCGACAGTGAACATCCACATGCTTGGTTCGTTCACGGAAGACTAGATTTTAGGCTAACTTGATAACACCTTGGTTATCAATGAACAAAGTTGATAGGTCTGTTTGTGACATCTGTATATCCCCAAGCATCCGACAAAGCCAAACAACTTCGCAACTTGCCTTGATTGTCCCTCTGTATTTAGCCTCAGTGTGCCTTGACTGTCCCTCTCTATTCAGCGTCCGTGGAGGAGAGAGAAATGGCCTATTGCTTCTTACTAGTCCATGTGATGGCACCGGAACCCAAACTAAACACATATCCAGAAGTTACTTTTTATCATCAAAAAAACCTGCCCAGTCTAAATCCATGAACCCACTGAGTTTAGGATTAGAACTTCGAGAAAAAGATATCCATAATCAGTAGTACCCTTCACATAACGAAGCATGTGCTTCACTGCCATCTAATGATCAGCCTTAGGAGCTGCAATAAAACGTGAGATGTAGCTGACTACGAAGCTGATATCAAGTCTAGTAGCAAAGAGGTAGATGAGGCTGCCTACTAGTTGCATGTACGTAGTATCATCAACTAGAGGAGAATCAGACTTCAATTATAACTTCACATCTTTCTCCATAGTTGTAGATTTAGGGTTGCAATCCTGCATATAAAACTTGTCTAATAGAGCCCTGGCATATTTGGACTGAGAAATGAATATAACAGTAGATTGTTGCCAAACCTCAACACTTAGGCAATAATGCATGAGCCCAAGGTCAATCATATCAAAAGACTGGCATAAACTTTGTTTGATTCCTTGAATCAAAGATGTCGAACTTCCAATGATAATCAAATCATCCACATAAATGACCAGAAGAATGATGTCACTGGTCAGTAGTTTTGATATATAAGTTTGAGTCTGAAGAACTCCTCTTGAAGCCTTGATCACTGAGGTACTTGTCAATTTTCATGTACCATGCCCTAGGGGCCTACTTCAAATCATAGCGAGCTTTCACTAATCTAAGAACCTGGTGTTCTTTGCCAGCAATCTTGAAACCAGGAGGTTGTGTCATGTAGACCTCTTCTTGTAGGTCACCATTCAAGAAAGCACTCTTGACATCCATCTGATGGAGCTTCCATTCAATAAAGCACTCTTGATGTTCATTTGATGGAGCTAGGACTAATTTGATTGTGCTCATCTTTGTAGTAGGAGCAAAGATCTCCTCATAATCAATGCCCTCACGCTGAGAAAAGTCATTTGCAACTAAATGAGCTTTGTACTTATCCAAAGTACCATCAGACTTGTATATGATTTTGTAAACCCATTTGCAACCAATGGATTTCTTCCCTGGTGGACGATTAACCCAAGTGTTATTCTTCAATAGGCTCTGGTGTTCAAATGTCATGGCATGTTCCCAATCTGGAATTCCTTTTGCCTCAAAATATGTTTGAGGTTCAAACACACTGTGTATGTTGGCCATGAGAGCAAAGTTAACAAACTTTGTAGGTTTGCTCTTTTTTCGAGAAGTTCTCCTATCAATGAGCTCATCATCTCTAGGATCGGCAAGTGTCTTAGCCCACCACTTAGCCTGAAGAGGAAAACGACCAACATTAGTATGAAGAGATGTTCTATGATCAAGTTCCTCATCAAAAGAATCGAGATTAGAGAAACTGGAGGTGTCTATATAGGAATCATTGTTATAACTAGAGTTGCAAGAGATGATGGAGCCCTCCCGTCAAGTGGACCTAATAGAAGCTGAACTCCCAAATCATGAACCTTCATAGGCTGGTCTACTGGATCAAGAATGGGAGAAATAGTCATGAATGGTCATCACTGCTCATCAAAGACTACATCACGACTATACAAAAGACGAGATGTCTCAGTGTTGATCAAGCAGTAGGCTTTGTGAAGACTACCGTATCCACCAAGCATGAGTTTCTAACTCTTGGCATCCAACTTGGTGTGGGACGCATCAAGGATCCAAACAAAAAAAAAAGAGCCAAAAACCTTCGGGCGACTGATTCTAGGCTTGCAACCTAACCAAGCCTCTTCTAGAGTCTTACCTTTGACCGCTACTGTGGGTGATCGGTTCAAAAGACAAAATTGCAATGTTAATTAATTCTGCCCAAAACGTTTTTAGAACATGTCTATGTTCGAGTATGAATCAAACCATCTCAGTAAGTGTTATGTTTTGATATTTAACTATATTGTTCTGTTGTGGTGTGTAGGGTGTGGTTAACTGACGCTTGATGCCATAAGTACACAGAAGCTAGAGAATTCATTGGAACAAAATTCTCCCCCATTGTCTGACCTAAGAGCAATAAAAAATTTCCCAAACTCTTTCAACTAAAGGTTTAAACTTTTGAAATACAGCAAACGCTTCTAATTTCTTTTTTTTAAAATATACCCACATTTTTCTACTAAAATCATCAACAAACAACAGAAAATACCTAGACCCAAGAACTGAAGGAGTAGCCATAGGGCTGCAGATATCAGCATGAACAAGCTGAAGTACCTGAGAAGCTCGCCATGAATCGCCACTAGTGAAAGGTGTGCGATGTTGCTTCTTAGCCTAGCATGCATCACAAACTCCAAGTTGATGAGTCTGAATCTTTGACAATCTGAGGACAAGCTCTTCCCAAGTAAGCTGAGAGAGATAATGCACATTTAAGTGCTAGATGCCAACCAGCCATAGCTAAGTCTCGATAATCGCCAAAATTAGTAAGTCTAAAAAGACCATGATCCTCAAGACCCACTGCAACAATAGACTAAGTCGCCCCTATCAATGATGGTGAACTGATGTGAACAGAAGGTGACATCCAACTGTGGAGAGTGTCGCAAAAATTGACTAATTGAGAGAAGATTTAGTTCCATCCTTGGAACGTAGAACATATCGAGGAAATGAGATTCCTCCCATAAGATTGAAACTGAATGTTGCCTTTGCTGACAATAGAGCACTCTTCCCCCCACCAAAAATAACAGAATCTAAAAAGGTTGGTAGTTAGTGAACTAGTCTCTATGGTGGGTGAAATGACAGGAGGCACCTAAATCAATGTACCAAGCAAAAGACTTCACATGATCTACACGTCTTTTCGCCACATTGTTCGCCTTGGGCTACAAACCAAATTGCTTAGCTTGGGCAACTATACATTTCCGACATTCAACCTTCATGTGATCATACTTGTGGCAGTAGTTACATTGACTGTTCTTTTTCTTAGAACCTTTTGATGCTAGAGCAAAGGACTTTTGCTCAAAAGACTATTGTAAATGAGACTTACCTTTATTCTTCTAAAAGGATTTAGCGGCAAAGGCTTGCTCTGTGGAGGTGGAGCTAGAACTGCTACCGAACTGTTGTTTCCATCGATCTTGCTAAAGCAGAAGTGTTCAGAGATCTGTGAAGTTCAGATCAACACCAATAGAAGTGATGTTGAGAGTCTTGATAAAATGCTCATAGGACTTGGGTAAACTCTTGAGAGTTATGACCACAATGTCCTCTTCCTCCATCTTGAGTCCAATGGCAAGCAACTGATCGCGGATTTCTTGGATCCTATTTAGGTGTTCCTAGAACAATTTTCGCTCATCCATGATAATAGGAAACAGCGTTCTTGAGAAAGAAGGCTTTGCTCTTGTCTAAAGTCTCATGAAGTTTCTTGAGATGCTCCCATATCTAGGCAGTTGTTTTGCCAGATACAAGCTAAGGGAGTTGATCATTAGCTACGGATAATTTGAGAAGCATCATTGCCTCCCGATTATTTTGATCCCATGCAATTTGATCAGGACCAACTTGAGTATGTTGAGTTGTATTACCCAAAACCCCCTAATCGCTGCTACAATATTCAAAGATGGTTAGCATCTGTTGTTTCCACATGCCATAATTGCAATCGTTGAACTTCTGAATTCCCTCGAGCAAAATATTAGTTAGAGATAACATATCACGTTTTTTAGGAAAAAAGCATTAAAATATATTAAGGCACGTACTTCAAGGCAATAAATGAATGATAGGTGCCCAAAAGAGAGCTTGAAAAACCCAAAAGAATATGTTGTCGAAGTTTAGATTTGCTAGCTTGAAAATTGAAGCATCCAAAAAAAGCAGTCAACAACCCAATTGAGATCTTGAAAAAGCCACCAAGAACCTATAAAAAAAAATCAATTCAATACAAAAAATTAGGGCTTGGACCAAAAACGGCTCTAGCTGCGAAAAATCCTCAAAATAATGGCAGATTTGGATAAAATAATGTTGATTCTGGGCACTAATCTGGTGTTGAGGGTTTAAGAAACCCTAGGTGTTGCCCAAGGTGCTTAAAACACCACAAAATAAACTAGAAATCCTGTCCAAAACAAGGGGCATAAACTGGACGCAGCAACCAGCAGAAAATGTGGGTATTTTGGCATAAAAATACTGCAAATCGAGGCAAAAAATGACAATTTGCAGTCAAAAAGCACCAAAGTAATGCCTGAAAAAAACTAGCAACTCTAAAAAACTTGCAAAGGCGAAAATGGTGATTTCAAAAAAACGCGATTTGTCATAGGAAACCCTAGCAGATATGCATGAAAATAATTTCGATTGGCTCTGATACCATATTACGAAATAATTATTAATGGTGGAGCATTGGAGAAATGGATTAGAGAGAGGGTTTGCAGAGGGTAACAAGAATATTGAGAGGTTTGGGCAGTTTGGAAGGGGCATAGAGCCGTTCAAAAGACATGAAGGAAGGTCTTACTAGGGGAATAGGAATGGGAGATGGCAAGATGGGAACAGAAACTACCAAGAAAGCTTTAAATGGAAAAAAGTGGCACAGAACAATGGGGAAAAATGGCAAAATGGAAGAGAGAGGTTGGGTGTAAATGGCTTGAGAAGTCACCCGATGCAAAGATTCACATCAGTAAATCTTGGAGGGAAAGTGGTTTTTGACAAAATAGCCAAAAGACTAAGAAAACCACAGGCCGTGGAAAACCAGGAGAAGCAACTGATTGAAGAACAGCAGATGACTCGATGCACAATTGCAAGGGTAGTGCTGAAAAGTGGCTCGATGAAGAAGACGATTGACTTTCTAGAGGGCAATGCTTTTATTTCTAAAGTGGGGTGGTCCAAGGCTAGCAATAGGTAAGATTAAAACCTGGTGTGATAAGAAATGGGGTGCAGTGAAAGACTTTAAAGCATTAGAAAATAATTTTTGCATGGTCATAGTAGATATAGCGCAAGATAGGGATTGGATCTTGAATAGTGGTCCTTATTTTATGGAGGGATTTGGGTTTTATATGAAAAAATGGGTCCCCAACTTTGATCCAGCAAAAGAATTAATAAAGGAACTTCCTCTATGGGTGGTAATAAGAAATCTGCCACAGGAATATTGGCAGGAACAATGTTATAAAGTGATTGGGAACAAGTTAGGAACATTCATTAAGGTGGTTGAAATGGTGGATAGAGAAACTCTTCAAATGTTCTCAAGAATATGTATAATGTGGAATGATTGCCATCCAATCCTCGTGATTGAGATCTTTAGTGAATGGGGAGTCTGGAGATAGCCGATGTCTTTGGAGGAAGGGTTGAAGGTGTGTGAGTTCTGTCTTTGTGAGGAACGTGACTCAAAAAGTTGTAAACAAGAAGGACGTCATAAGGGTAAAGAAGAGGAAAGGTTACTATAGAAGGTTATAGAGATGGCCAGGATAAGAGAAGTAGAGAAATAAGAGACTGAAACTCTTATGAAAAGGGATAATGCAGAGGTAGAGAATGAAATGATGATGAAAACAAGAGCAAATAACTATTAAGAAAAAGGGTATGGGTTTTTTGAGAGACAAGAAATGGCACAGGATAGAACTTTTGATGACGAAAGATGCAAGGGCTCACAATAGACACTACAAATAGGAAAGAACGGGGGTGAGGACCAGCGGAGGAGACTGCTAAATGATAGTGTCAAAATAAAAAGGATATAACAAAGGCAAGGGCCAGTTATTGAGGATAGGGCTGATTATAGGATTCCGGATGGAAGTGAACAAAGGGGATGTAAGGACCTAGAAGAACCTCAAATGTCTCAAGAGGAGAGGTGTAGGGAAGCAGTGTTGTCAAAAAGGCCAGAAGAAACACAGAGGGAATGGGAGGAAAATGAAGGGTATATGACTGGGTTGGAAGGAGAAATGGTTGGTGGAATGGGAGAGTGTTTTAAGGACATTGAAATCTCTCCAAAAAGAAACTTGAAAGTTAGATCAGGAGAGTCAAGCTCGGAGGAAAGCTTGAATGAGGAAGAGGATGAAAGGGATGTTGATGGAGAAGAAGATTTCTTTGGGGTGGAGGAAACTATGGCCCTTAAAGAAAAAAGAACCATAGAGAAAACAAAAAGTAAAAAACGTAACGCCCATATCGGGGAGAGCTAAAAAAGGGGAAGAAGAACCATTAATGCATTGATCCAAATTGCAAGAAGTACAAGAGATCAAAGTAAATTGAGAACGGGAAGGGGGAAGAACCCCTCCCGGAAGGGATGAAGATCTTTTGGTGGAATATCAGGGGATGTAATGCCCCTGACAAAATGCACTTGATTGGGAAAGGCGCTTTGATCAAGCAAAACTGGATGTGGTTTTAGTGCAAGAAACAAAGATAAAGGTGGATGGTTTGGAGGGGATGAAGAGGAAGTTATGTAGATGGAACAGTGAGTGGGTCGCTATAGAGGGAGCCTCAGGGGGTATGTGTGTTTTAGGAGACAGTGCCTGGAACTGTAATGCAGATGGGTAAGAATTGGCAGTGGATGAAGGTTTCTTCAAAACAATTAGGATAGGAATTTAATGTTCTTAATGTTTATGGTCCAATTCAAAGCAGAGAGAAGAGAGAATTATGGAAGACGCTAACAGAGGTTTTGGAAGTCCTACAAGATGAAATTACTATTTTAGGGGGAGATTTCAATGCTATACTCTACCCAGAGGAAAAAAAAGGAGGAAAAGGTTGGAGGTCAACTAAACAGGAGGACTTCTCAACCTATGTATTGGAAAATGGTCTCATTAATATTCCCTTTAAACAGAGGGATTTCACCTAAAACAATAGGAGGCAAGGGTTTGTTAACATTGCTGAAAAATTGGATAGATTCCTTCTCGAGGGGACTACACAAAAGTGGACTGGTCTGTTCAAGCTGAAATTCTACCTATTTATGGCTTAGATCACTTCCCTATTAGCTTAAGAATCCAGGAAGAATATGCTCTTGACCAATGTCTTTTCAAATTCGAAGCTATGTGGCTTAGGGCGGATGGGTTTAAGGAGATGGTGGAAAAATGGTGGATTGAGGCCCCTAAATGGGAAGGAAATAAAGCTTTTAAAATTTTTAAGAAGCTTCAGCATATAAAGGGAAAGTTGAAAGTGTGGAATAGAGAATCTTTGCAAGACATTTTTAAAAGAAAAGGTGAACTGGAAGAAGCACTTACAACTTTGAATAAAAAGTTATTTTCGGAAGGGGATGAAGAAGGAGGATTTCCAAGAAGAAAAGCGGCTAAAAAAAGAGTATGATGAAATCCTTATGAGAGAAAAAGTATTCTGGAGATAGAAATCTAGAGAAACATGGTTGAAAGAAGGGGATAGGAATACAAAGTTTTTCCACAATTCAGTTAAAATAAGAAGCGCTCATAACAAAGTATTTTCTATTAAGAATGTGGAAGGAGAGGTGATTAGTGATCCAAAGATGATAAAGAAAGAGGCAGTAGATTTTTTCAAAGATAGAGGAAGAATGGAGGAAGGGGAGGAGGCTTTAGTAGAGGAAGTTTTGGAATGCATTCAGGGGTGTATTACAGAAAAGCAAAATGTAATGTTAAACGTTCAGGTCTCAAAAGAAGAGGTTAAAAAAGCCTTATGGGGTTTAGGTAAAGACAAAAGTCCAAGGCCAAATGGCTTTACAGGCAGTTTTTTTAGACTCATTTGGGATTGTATAGAAGAGGAGATTTGGGGGATGGTGGAAGAATCCAAGAGAGGGGTTTGTTCTAAAAGATTTGAATAATATTTTTATTGCGTTAGTTCCAAAAAGAGATGAGTGCAAAACTTTTGAAGATTTCAGACCAATTTCTTTATGCAACACTCTGTATAAAATCATTTCGAAGGTGATTGCCAATAGGCTAAAGATGGTGCTGAATGTTGTAATATCATAGGAACAAAGTGGTTTCGCTCCAAGAAGATCCATTTTTTGAGGTGTGATTATTGCCCATGAAATGATCCACTCAATAAGAACAAACAACTTGAGCAAAATGATGATAAAGTTAGATATTAAGCGAGCATATGATGAGGTAAATAGAGATTTTATGTTCAAAGTTCTAAATAAATTTGGTTTTAATGAGGATTGGATAAGATGGGTAAAGGGTTGTTTAACCTCTGTAAGGTTCTTTATATTGGTTAATGGCAGTCCCCAAAGATTTTTTGAATTAGAAAAAGGGATTAGGCTAGGGGACCCTTTATCTCCTTTCCTATTTATAATTTTGGCTGAAGTTTTAGGGAGGCTGATTAAAGAAAAAAGGGTTCAAGGTCTTTGGAAAGTGGTAAAAGTGGCAAGGGGAGTGGATCCAATTTCACATTTGCAATTTGTGGATGACATGTTTTTAACTAGTGAAACTTCGGAGCAGGAAGCCAAATTGATGAAAAAGACTTTGGAAATCTATGGAAAAGTTTCAAGACAAAAGATAAATTGGGCAAAGTCTGAAATTTTTCTTTTTCGACACTCCTCTTGATAGAAGAATAGCTATTGGAAGAATTCTGAATATAAAGCAAGGATGTCTTCCAAGTAGGTATTTGGGGATCCCTTTATTTCAAGGGCAAAATAAAAGTGAAGTATGGAAAGGATGGGCAGAAAAATGTTTTAGGAAGATGGATGGATGGAAGGGTAAATGGTTGTCTTCTGCAGGAAGGATTCTGATGCTAAAATCAGTGGTCTCAGCAGTGCCTATTTTCTCTATGATGTGTTTAAAACTCTCAAAGAAGGTGATTAATTTAGTGGAAAGGCAGATGAGGAAATTCTTTTGGAGTGGGGCGAGGGAGGAGAAAAAATGGCCTTTACTTAAATGGGAAAAAATTTGCAAACCTAAGAAGTTTGGAGGTGCTGGAATTAGAGACTCGAACACAATGAACATTGCTCTAGGGGCAAAGTTGGTTTGGCAGATGGCAAATGATGAAGAGCAATTGTGGATTAGGATCCTCAAGGCCAAATATTTAGACTCTAATGAGAATATAAGGATTTTAACAATTCAAAATCCGATTAAAGGTTCAGCAATTTGGAACTTTATTCTTTCATGCAGGGATGTAGTAACAAACCATATTTCATGGGTCATAGGTAATGGTAATAGGGCAAAGTTTTGGGAGGACTCATGGAATGGGAACAAATCCTTAGATAAAGAGGTAGGGGATAGAGAGTTGAAATAGAAATTATGTGATTTGTGGGGCAGGAAAGTTAGAAACTATGTTGTGGAAAGGGAGGGAGTCTTTGGGAAAAAGTGGGAGTGGAAAGATTGGAGAGTAGAAGGTCTCTCTGAAGGACAATAACAATCTCTAAGGGAGATCTTTAAAAGAAGAAAGGTGTACATAATTAATAGAGAAGATAGGATAAGGTGGTGTATGGCAGCTTCTAGTAAGTTTTCAATTAAACTTGGATATGAAATTTTAGAACATGAGGAAGAATGTTTTGATGCTGGGCATTTATGTTGGAGTAAAGAATTACTTCCAAAGGCGGGAACTTTCTCATGGCTAGCAATACAAGGCCAAATCCTAACAGGGGATAGAAGAAGAAAAATGGGTTTTCAAGGCCCTACAAAATGTGTTGTGTGGAAGGGAGGAGGAAAGTGTTGATCATTTGTTGTTAAATTGTGATATTGCAGGTTGGAGATGTCTTCAGGGGAAATTGTGCTGGTCTGGACCTTGAAGCCCCTCTCTTAAGGCCTTCTTTATTTCATGGCAAAGATTAGGAAGGAGAAATTTATTTGAATGCATATGGAGAGTGAACCCCTCAATTTTCATTTGGGAGGTGTGGAAGGAGAAGAATAGAAGGATTTTTCACGAATTATCAAAGACAATTGACCAGCTTTTAGAAATGATTGATCATTCTATCGAAGAAGTTGTTAATGCTGAAATGTTTAGGAAAAATATGTCAAAATGCGTGTTTACGAATTATGACAAAGCTATTTAGAAAATGTGGCCAAGGATATAAATAGGAATGGCAGTGACAAAAGGAAAATCTACTTCTAAAGCCAATAAGAGGAAAGATGCAAAGTGGGAAGCTCCCATAGAAGGTTGGTTAAAAATTAATTTCGATGGGGCATCGAAGGGAAACCCTGGAAAATCAAGAGCAGGTTGCATTATCAAGGATCATTTAGGGGAGGCTATGGCCTTTGGAGCTTTAAGGTTATCGGATGGAACAAATAATGAAGCAGAGTTCCAGGCTGCATTTTTGGCATTAAAATGTGCAAAAAGATATGGAGGAGATAAAATAATTTTAGAAGGAGATTCGATGGTGGTAGTGCAAGCTGTTAGAAATAATTCGATCTCTACATGGCACTTAGAAAATATGTTAGTGTGTATAAATGAAGAGTTAAATGACTGAGGAATTTCAAATTCGTCATGTCTTTAGGGAAACAAATAGAGAAGCGGACACCCTTTCAAAATGGGCGGTTGGCCTAAGCGAAGATGGAAGGTCAAATTTTGAAATATGTAGCCGTTGGGAAGGAATGGGCGAAGATAATTTAAGCATTTATTAGTTGATGAGTTTTTTTAGTTTTTTATAAAAAGAGGTGATTGGAAGGTGACTGACATCATAAAGGACTGTCAGAAAAGTCAGATGAACAGATTTGAAAGATCTGCAATAAATGTATTCATCATGACAAGATGCGAAAGCAGGGAAGGCATGATCTTTTAGGAATGTTGATGTGACGTTTCTACAAGTGTGGAGACTATCTTTGGGCATTATATAGCAAAGATAGAAAAGGCCTTTTCTAAAAGTTTGAGCGACAATTTACAGAACTGAAAGTGACTGAATAGAAAGGAAGAATGGAAGCGACATTTACCTTTAAAACAAACACATAGCAGAAAGCATTGTTCGGACCAGTGCAGGACAAGAGGTTGAAACTGTTGCTCAAGTGCCCATTGCCAGGTGTGATAGAAGCCGTTAAGGAGACGGTGGGGGAGTTGTTTCAAAAATACTCACATCACTGGAAGATAAAGGGGGATATAGCAGCAATAGTAATGGCATGGGGGTTGGAGATAGCATGCCCAGTGGAAGAAGTGGAATGGGTTATGAAAAGTCTGTTCCCGGAGGACTTAATTGTGGGAATTGATTCCCTGTTAGAGTGGGCATGGCCAGGTAAAGGGTTCGATTATAGCAAATGTTATGAGAACATTGAGGAGGGCAAGAAACTTGGAAGGGTCGGTTTTCTATGGGGGCCAACGGGGGTGGACAAAGATGTCTATAAAGCCAAGATAAAAATAGCTTGGGCTAAGCTAGTGGCGAAATTAAAGTTTTTATGGGGGGAAGGAAGGCGTTGGGCTTCTTCATTGCCCACCCAAGGAAGTGGAGAAGTGCAAGAGGGAGAAGGATCAAGAGGGTGGTGTGGGTCAAATTTTCTATAAGGGTGGAGGAGTGAAGAATGATGAGGATAGCAAAGGGGGAAATTTTGTCGGTTTTAAATTTGGCTTTGAAGCACGAAAATGTCGATGGAGATTTCATGTAAGGGAAAGCGAAAATATATATATATGCTGCAACTCAATTCAGTGATCAAGGAGTTTTGGCAGTTTTTTGGGCCAAGGTAGAAGAAGCAGAAATTTTCACGAAGAAGGAGAGATGCCTCACAGTCATAAAGGCCATGCGTGGGAGCTGCAGGTGGAAGAAAGGAGAAGATAATAGAAGGACAGGTGGCTGACAGTCTGTTCGTTTGATTTTTTTTGTTGTTCTCCATCTATGTAAAGCAAAGGAGTATGTGATAAATTTGTATAGGTTGTTTAGGACTTGGAGGTAAAAGATGTAAGCTTTAGAAAGCTAAGGAGGAGGTTTTTTGTGATGAAACATATATATGTGAAGGAAAGGCTAATCTTTAAAAGTCTAGTTGTAATAATGTAGAAATGTTATTTTAATAATAATAAAAAAAACTATTACCGACCAAAAAAAAAATTACAAAATTATTGGTAAATATTTGTTTGTTATTAACAAAGACCGAGAGGTCAATATATACAAAAGAATGAATGATGTTTCCTTAGGAAACAATCGTAAAGAACAGAAACATTCTACTCTAGAGAGAGAAAACTAAATAATAGAAACATTCTAATATTTACAATAGATTACAATAGATAACCATTAAATAAATAATAATACTAATAGAAACTATCTATTATCGTAATAGTAACTACTCAAAACACAAGAATATGTTTCCCCAAGTATGTAGAATCTTGCTTCAATGGTGTGGTCAATTTAAAGTATTTTTCAATCAAACATAACTGATTCTCTACTCTCTTTACAGTTAAAAAACTTTAAACCCATTAAGTCTTAATTCTGCCTCCTCTTTTTCATTCAAATCTACAGTGGTTACTTCCTGCAGAAACATTAAATGGCCTTGTTGTCATTTCTTCTTCTTGACAGTAAAAAACAATATGAAAAAATAACATTGTTAACTAATTTTGAAATACATTTTTGCCTTCTTTTCTTTATATTAATTATTATTGTTGAGGAATAATATCAAAAAATCTTTGATCATGAGTATTGTATTCACAACTTTAAAAATTAATGTTTATTCCAGTTCTTTCACAAAAGCATTTTCATGCATGACATTTGGAACTTTGTATCACTCTTGTTAATAATTTTTGCCAGTTCTTCATTTTAAATGTTTGTTCGACCTGTCCTTTTTGCTTGAGGTCTAGTCATACATTCAACGAGTTATTAAAGAACATTGAATTAATACTCCAGTTCAGAGTCAGATCTTACGGAGTCAGATATGATTGCAAGTGTTTGTAGGAAAAAGGTCCATTACATATGGGCGGATCTGTGCTTGAAGTGGCTGATCCTTTATGAGTGGATGGATGGACATGAATAAACCAGTTCTATGATATATATATATATATAAGTGGCTGATCCTTTATGAGTGGATGGATGGACATTGAATAAACCAGTTCTATAATTTTAATCTTGTAATATATATTATATATATAGACACGCACACACAGTTTTTTGTTTGCATTCAGGGAATTAGATAGCAAGTCATTTTATGAGAGCGCACGGGTATGAGAATGTGGGTATGGGGAAAAAAATCCCCTTGGGTGGGGGGAAGGGATGTGTGTATATATATATATATAAGTGGCTGATCCTTTATGAGTGGATGGATGGACATTGAATAAACCAGTTCTATAATTTTAATCTTGTAATATATATTATATATATAGACACGCACACACAGTTTTTTGTTTGCATTCAGGGAATTAGATAGCAAGTCATTTTATGAGAGCGCACGGGTATGAGAATGTGGGTATGGGGGAAAAAATCCCCTTGGGTGGGGGGAAGGGATGTGTGTATATGCACAAAAATTTAAAGAAATAGAAGAAACTAAATACATTGGATAAAATGATTCATTATTAATCAATACCAGATGCCAAAATATTAAATGCCAATTGATAGTTAAATATTAAATAATAGATATTTATCTTTATCAATTGGCATTAAATAATGATAATTTCAGTTGTCTGTTCTTGATTCTGGTCTCCACTCCCTACCCCTCATTCTAATCAAATGCCTTGTATGACAAGAGATCCCACAAACTAGCGGGGATTTGGGAGTGGTGACCATAACAGGCTTGTGAGACAGCAATGGTAAGCTGCACAAGGTGTTCGACGTGAGAAAAACCCAATGATAGAAGTGGTGACACTTTAGAGTAAATGAGAAAGGAGAAAGTGAATAGAGCAAAATGACCTTTGAATTGGGCAAAATGATGCTTCTAAGGGCATTTTAGGGTTTGTGGGTGCAAAAAAAGGTCAAAATTCATCTATTACTTAC
This sequence comes from Cupressus sempervirens, assembly GCA_028749045.1. NCBI lineage: Eukaryota > Viridiplantae > Streptophyta > Pinopsida > Cupressales > Cupressaceae > Cupressus > Cupressus sempervirens. Next base: position 918,725,015 of record CM053792.1, on the reverse strand, counting down.
TTTTTTACTTTTTAGCACTCAACACCTTTGAGTACACCGTGTATGCCTGGGTATGCCCAGGTATGTACCGTGGTATAACCAAATGCACAGGCAGGTAGCCACGCGTACTCCTGGGCAAACCCATACCCAAAAACACCCAGTACAGGTGCAGGATGCCATAAGGGCATACCCAGTAACACAGTACCTTCTTAGTTATTGTTGGAAGAGTTATTGATGTCAAAATATGTTGTAACGAATGAAGATACTCGAAGCCTAGAAAATGCTAAGCATTCATGTCATCCTCTGTATATGCTGAAACTTACAGATTGAACTTACAGGTCTTGTATGTCTTCAGAACCTGTGCTCAGCAGTTTGGTGTGAAGAGAAGATTGAACTTACAGGTCTTCTATGCCTTCAGAACCTGCGTTCTTCAATTTGTTGTGAACTCCTTGTCTTTATATTTCTTTATATTTGTTTCAACCAGATATGGCTGTCTTCATCAATTTTGGAAATATAGATGGACTGGAATCAGTTGAACAGATGGATCTGCTAAGGGTTAACCAGACGATGTTTTTCATTGTTACAAAGGCAAGTAACTTTTTTCAGGATGTCGATATATGTCTTTGATATCTACAGGGCCAAATACATATGCAACAGGTTAATGGTGATGACCAAGATCTGAATAAATTTTGCATATTTGTAACATTATAAAATAGCGGAAGTTGCTTTACACCTATCAGGCTGAGTTAATTATCATTGGTACCATGAGTATAACAAATATGTGTAAATTTTTCTGTCAGGCAGTGATATAACTATTTCTATTTAATGAACAATAATACATAAAAGTTTGTATGCCTTCCATATTCAGTTATCGGATTCAGTTTGGCACCTGTAGAAACCAAATTATATTAACTCTGCATTGACAGCAGATTGTTGGGCTGAAGAATACTGATAAAGGTTGTAGTAATAAAAATCCAAATATATGATTTAATTTACAAGCTGTACACACTGACAAAGATCATTAATTTAGACTTTGTAACAAAGTAACAAATACAAAATTATAAGTATCGAAGACAACTGGGTGCCATTATAAGCAGTTTATAACTGAATAACTTCTTCACCAAATTTTTCAACACTCTGTTTTGCATCTCTTGCTCTCTTAAATCCTGATGATGGACCACATAGTGTGATTCGAAATGTTGACCACATAGTGTGATTCGAAATGTTGATGGTGGAATCTTAACACAATCAAATCCAGAAACAATTGCTGTAATACAATGGATTATGGAAATTTGATCTCCTTAAATTTTTCAACAGTTTGATGGCTATAAGGACTTGATGATTCATTGATGAAGAAACAGTTGGAGGGATACATTGTTGAAAAAGGAAAAAGCATAACAAGAAAGTTTTACAGCTAAGAATAGTTCAATGCTCATATATCATTAATGAGATGATATTGAAGAATATGAAAAGGGTCATACTGACACAGAAGAGAGCTATTGAAGAAAACATTGCTGGAAGAGGGTAATTTGACATTATCAGGTATATTTTATCTGTCATTAGTGCTCTAAGATCATAGTTTATATCGGATATTTTATTGATGTATACAGGTAAACATTCTCTGTAAAAAGTAGTACAGTTTGCATGTGAAGAGCCCTTGTCTATTTCAGTATGTTAAGACAAATATTGGTATTCTGGAACTTGATTCTGATTATGAAAGGTTGTGTGCAGACTGATATTGATATATAGGAACTTTATTCTAATCATGAAAGTTTGAAGACGGGCTATAAAAGAATGGTTAACATTACAGTGAATATGTTTACAAAGCAGGTGTATTAATCATTTAATCGTTTTATATCTGTAAAAGGAAGGACTCAGAATATATAATCTGAGTTACTCTCAGATTATTAATTTAACTTTTGGTAAAGGTTGATGGCTGAAAGAATTGAATTGATGGTCAGATTGTATAGGTTGGTGCTTATGATGGAAAAGAGTTGATGCTCTTAAGAAAGAGGGGTTTTTTTACTCCTTAGGGTTGAATCTCTTAAAATAATAATTGGACAGAAGGATTTGTGAGACTGGATTATCTTGGTGGTTTTATCCGCATTGGGTTTCCACATCATATTTTGTGCATTGTCTCCTAATTCTTTTGATGTTGGTCTTTCAGTTAAATGAGCTGCTCATGAAAATGTGTTAGTCAGCAAATTTTAAGTCTTATAATCTGCATTTGATTAAACTCTTATAGCTGTCTCTCACCTTCCTTGCAAAATGGGCCCATTACTAGGATCCAAATTCACAAAAAGCTGCATAAAACTGGAAAATGGCTTCCGTCCTTTCGTAGCTTTCTTAACATTAGTGTTAATATTTCTTCCGGGGGCAATCTATGTGGTGTAAGGATCGGTGGTGTTGCTCAGCATAGCCAAGGCTTCAATCAGTATCTCCTCCTCCTATATGGATATAAGTTATATCAATATGGAAGCATAGGCAATTCTAAAGGCTCTGGAAAAATACTTTAACACGTGATGGGGAGAGGTTACCTATGAAACCAACTCCTTGACGTCTACTTGTTGAATAAAAGAAATTTTCAAGAGGCTTTCTTGAGATTAAATTTGTTTGTCAAACACATTCTTTGTTTGGCCTCAAACTTTGAGATAATATTTTTTTCAGTCCTTGATGGAATAGTGCATTGGTTAAAGTGTATTGTTGTCACTGCCAAGTTTTCAAAACTCTACTAAGCTATTGTACTCAATAGACCATTGCACTTACAGATTTTATACACCTAGACTTGCAAGTTCGAACTGTTCTAATTAATGCAAAACTTCGATGCCAGTGATTAGATCCCCCATTTGTAGCATCAACTGCGGCCTATTTCGTAGTCTCAACTGCAGGCTATTCAAGTTACAATTTCCCGCATAAGATATACACAACATATAACAATAAAGTTATTAGTAAACTTTCAGCTCACCAGCTTAAATTTATATTCTTCATTTCAGATATCCTAGTTTGCAGGGCTCTTAATAATTATACTCAAGGCCAAACCCATTTCTATAAATCCCTCTATATATACACACACGTAACAATAAAAGTTGTTTTAGTAAGCTTTCAACTCCCCTCTCCAACTAGAATCTTATATTTTTCATATGAAACATCCTACGTTGCAAGGCTCTTCAAAAAAGAAAATCTATAAAAATAAAACAGAAACAAGCTCCTTCCATGAAAGTTTGAAAACCTGTCTTAAATGACTGTAATCGGGAAAACTAAAAAAATGAAAAGCCAAACCCTATCTACAAGACCGTATCTTAAAATAAATATATTTCAATAATGGAAATGTTGAATGAAGGCATAGAGGCCACCTGTTATCCTTATCCAGTCGTTGAGTAACAAACCAACAAAACAGAAAAGCAACCCGAAGATGAGGTTTAAAACTTACCCTTCGGTTATAGTCCAGCCTGAGCGAGAACAGATCTGTTGAAGGACAGCCTTCATTTGTCTCTCTCTTCTCTCGGGAATCTATCTGAATTGCTATTATATTTCAGAAATGGTAGCTTATACGTACTGAAAACCCTTCAGGATTCACATAATAAACGAGAGTAATAATGAAGCCCGAGGTACTCAACATTGCAGCGACCTAGATAAGACACCAACCTGATCAAAGCTCATAACAATCGCTTCACCCATCGCCAGTTTGACGGCCTCTCAAACTATTACACCCAGTTTCACATATTACCTGCCTTGTAGTAATAAATTGCGCAAAATGTTAACGTTAAGTTTCCTGATCAGAAATATGGAAGGGAATGGTGGAAACGTACTCCGAGCTCTCTGGAGTGTACTAAGCTCTATAGATTGAATCTGCACCTATGTTCAATTTAGGGCAACGTGCATCGAGCTCATTGACCCCACTGATTTATTCCTTTTTGAAATGAAAATGAAATGGACTCGAGCTCACACTCATTTATTCCTTTTGAAATGAAATGAAATGAAATGAGTTTTACTAATGTCCACAAGACCAAAGGTCTATGGGACCAAAAAAGAGATCCACTGAATATCTTGTTGGGATTTTTCTAGGTTCTCTCTTCTTTTGTGGAGCTGCAATAGCAAGGCGGCCACCTTGTGAAGTCTTGGTCTCTCAAAAGGCTCTTTTACATTGTTCACTTGTATCATGTCCATGAATTGGACCCAGATGTCTTCATATGCCGTACACTCTTTAATATAGTGTCACTCTGTCTCCACTACACCCTCATTACAAAACCTCCAAATTCTCTCCTCCCACCTTTCTTTAGGGATCTTCCATCTATTGGTTTCCCACCTCAAGTGATGTGAACCAGATCTCAATTGAGCTATCGAGATTCTTACCTTTCCTCTGATGTCGGCTCCTAGGTACTCTTTGTCACCGTGCTTGCAAGTATGATTAAATTTGTTGACATAGTAAGCCTTTTTTTCTACCTATCTGATTTGTCCACATGGCAGTCCTAACTTTTTCTAATACCTGCTTTTTTATCTTTGTATTGATTTTCAGGCACTCTTGATAATCAATGTTCTATTTGTTGAGTCATTTATTATTTTGTTTCCTCCATGTCTTCTTTTGATGGTCTAGCTTCTCCCCAACCACTAACTTAGGCCAGCAATATGCATCCATCTTTTCTACTTTATTTAGATAGTTGAGCAAGCAAATAACTACATAGGCTTCCATTGGGAACATGCCTACTTCAGCCAAAAGAATCTCATAAGGAACTGTTGATTTGACTTTGAGGTTGGTGGTGATGAAATATTTTTGAATTCTTTCTATTTGTTGCCATTTATGGTTTGATACGTTGCTCCCCCATATTTCATTGATGTATAGGACAACCGGAATCACCAAAAGCCCAAATAGGATTTTCCTAGTCTTCCAGTTCCACAACTCCACTTTCTTGCACCTGCTCTGAAGTAGGTAAGAGGCCTTCCATGTCTCTCACGTAGGAAAGCATGGGAGCCACGGGTTGCTTCCTGAGTACATAAAGCTCCTAAAGATAATTGCCTTGGTTTCATCAAATAGTTTAGAGGAGCCAAATGTGCATAGGGTTTAACTCCTACTTCACAAGAGTGGTGAAATCAACAATTATATTAATTATTATACTTCACAAGAGTGGTGAAATTAACAATTATATTAATTATTATATTAATATGGTCAATCTCTTTCTGAGAAAAAATATTTTGAAGCATGCTAAAGTGTAGAATTAATGATTGGAGAGAAAAGAAGAGAGAATAGCAAAGGAACAAGCTTCATACAAAAATGTTCTATCATTGACCATTACATCACTCTAAGACATCTTATTTAAAATGTGTGAGAGAAACAAGGAGAAGAAGTTTTTTGTTATTTTGTGGACTTTTAGAAAGCTCTTCACACGCTTTATAGGGATAAGTTCTAGTATAGAATGGAAGAGTTGGAGGTCCCAAACGAGTATAGGATTTTGTTTATAGGCTATATGAATGAGTTAAGGCCAAAATTAGAACTAAGGAGGACATGTTTGAATGCTTTGAGAGTGACATTGGTGTTAAACAACGGTGTCCTTTATCCCCTACTTTGTTTGGTCTTACATCAATAAATTGGAAGAGTGGTTAAACATGACCAATGGAGAAGGCATACATTTGGCAGGTTACGTGATTAGATTACTTTTGTATGCTCGTGACCTTATTCTTATTACTAAGTTTGCTCAAGATTTGAGTGAGCATTTAAAAAAATTGGCGCTCTTTTGACAAGAGGTAAGGATGTAAGTTAATACCTTTACGACTAAAGTCATGATTTTTTCTTTGAAAGAGAAAAAGCAAGAACATATTTTTCTATTTGAGAGCATCTCATTCTAGATTATAGACTAGTACAAATATATAGGAATCAATTCCCACTATATAGGCTAAGTTGGGAGACATGTAGATCAAAGAGAATACAGGAAAGATGGTAAGCCTCTTACCTTCTCTAGAATAGATGTAAGAAAGTTGAGTTGCAGGATTGGAAGACTAAGAAGACTCTTTGGTCTTTTGGTGGTTATGGTTGTTCTTTATGGATGTGAGGTTGGGGGAGTAATGCATCAAATTAAAAATGGTGGCAAATAAAAAAAAAATCGAAACATCTTATCACTAGTAACCTTAAGTTCAAGACAACGGTTCCTTACAAGATCCTCTTAGCAGAGGTGGGTTAGTTTCAAGTTGAAGCCTCAGTAATTATTCACTTGCTGAGATACTTTTAAAAAGTGGAAACTATGGGTAAGCATTGCTAGTCTAAGATGGTGGTTGAAGAGGAGTTGGAATGTAGGAAAAAATGTAGAAGAAACAAACTAGCAAGTGGTTAAATAAATAGAATATAAATCCCCAGGAGTTCACAAACACTAACATGGAGTTAAAAAAGTGGGTGTTAGAGAAATTCAAAATTGTCATGTAGACAAAACAAACAGGTAGAAAAGAAATTTTATTATGATGAAGAATTTAACCCCACAAGGGAACATGGTGATAAAGAATATTTATGATATGTAATTAAGGGAAAAGCCAAAATTCTAATTGCTCAATTGGAGACCAATTCCCATCATCAGAAATGTGAAACCAACAAATGGAAAGTTCTCAAAGAGGTATGGGAGGAAAGAACTTGTAATTTTTGCAACAAAGGGGTGGTGGGAACAATTTTTTCTCAAGGAATGTGCAACTTATGAAGATATTTGCAACTAATACTAAGACAAACTACAGGTAAATAGTTTAATTGAACTTTTTCAAGAGGCCAAATTACATAAAATGAAAACTTTCTCAGTGTGGATCCACAACAAAATGCTAGGATTATTCAAACAAAAAATAGTAGCCACATGCAAATATAACTAATAACACAAAGGAATAAAGCAAACATAAATCGAACAGAAAACACAAAGATTTTACGTCGCTCACCCAATCCCTAGGCTACATCCACTAAATAGAGAGTCCAATATTACTATCCAATAACTCACTAATAAATTTGTACCTATTTTTCAATGAGGATTGGTTGATATTTCGACAGACAATGGTCTAAAAACTGTGTCGCTATAATTTCATCAAAATTTTGACAAAATCTAGGGTTGTCTATATATCAATGGACAACCTTGTCAAAAATGATCTCAATCGCTATCACGAGGCAGCGTCAGATCATTATTAGGAAATGTCGAAACTTTGACAATTAGGAGATTGGTATCAACGAGCTTGCCATGCCATCGATGATAGACCTCGTCAAAACATTGACGAAACATCATCAAAATCCTATGAGATTTCGATGACGTTGCCATGTCATCAACGACAATGACCATCGATAGATTGAGTAATGGTCATTGAAAGTCCAACGAAAGCCCTAGTTTTTTTATATAAAAAAATTATAAGAATCCTATTTGTTTGGTGTTTAAGGAGTTAAGTTATGAACAATGACATTATGTTGGGGAGTACTAACTCTCAAGAGCACTCTTGCTCTTCCTAAGACCTATTCTTTGGTCTTACTAGGGTACCCTACTCAGAGATCACTCCTAGGATCCCCTTTCTCCTTATAGAATTCACCACCAACTTCAAACACTCAATTATGTTCCTCAATCCAACTATGCACTCATCGGCTCAACTTAGCCACTATGTTCCCAAATTGATCTTGGGACTAGGAATAGGTGTCCTAGCTATCTCCTGTTTAGTTTCAATCCATTTTGATCCACTTGGATGGATTCTTCTTTGGATTTTCCATTGAGTTCTTGCTTTTCAAGTTTTAGGCTTTGATGCAAGAGCATCGAGATTGCATTTTGGTGGTGTGATGTTTTTCATGGTTAATGATGTGTTGGAGACACATTGGGGAACCTTTTCCTATGTGTGCATAGAGGTTGGAGTTATCATGTTGAAGTTAGAGCCATATTTACCTTGTTGTTGGAGCTATATTTTTTGGTTTCTGGGTGCTTGTTGCGAGTCATGTAGCTAATTATTCTTAATGAATGAGAGGATGCACATTTCAAGGATTGAAGAGGGCTTACTTGTCAAAGGCGCAAGTCCTAATTTATTATAAGTTGCGAGATATAGCAATTCTCCTAGAGTATCAATTTTTGGCAGTTTGCGCAATGGGTTTTTGTACATGACTTTTTGGATGGATGAGCAAATATCCTTAATGAATCTACATTTGCACCCTTAAGGGGTTGTAGAGGACCTAAAGTACTACCTTCAGTATGAAGCACAAGTTCTAATTCAATTGAGGCAAGGAGATAATGCAATTTTTCTTGGGTATCAATTTTTGGATATTTAATTTATGTTGGAGGTTGACTTGTGGCTCTTCAAGTATTTAATGTTAGGTTTATTTAGTTTTAGCATTTTGGGCTGACTTGTGGCTTAGATTTGTATACGTAGGGGTTGTGAAGTATTTAGTAATAATTCATTCGGAAGAGAGGTGAGTGTGGAAAGTAGTTGAAGAGTGAGTTTTTCTTGAGACTGTGGACAGAGTACCGAATGTGAGGCAGTTTACAACAGGATTGTGATTAATCATCTAGCTCAAAGAAGAGCATGGAAGATGGAATAGCTGAGTAAGAAAATATTTCCAGAGTGTGTGGACAGAGCGCTGAATGTGAGGCAATTTACACTTTAATCTTGGATAAAGTTTGAGAAGGGCTGGTAGCCATGACTTGGAAAACAAGGAGATTGCTTAGTGGGCTTGCGAGCACAAGTTTAGATCTTCCTTGGAGGTTTTTGCCAGAGTGTGGATCTGGACTAGCTAGGGTTTAGATTGGATCTCAAGGGATCTTGTAGAATTGTTATTGTAATTGCTTTGTATTTGGCAGTAACCAGGGAGGCCTTACAGTCTGACACATTGCATGTAACAATTATTTTATGAATACATTATTGTAATTTGGTATTAGATCTTGCATTGTTATTCTATTTCCACTGTGTGGTTATTTGTTGGAGGCTAGGACATCTCCTTTGGGGATTCTCCTGCCTTGCATTGCATTAGGCCTTGTAGCCCTTTTAGTCCAATTAGGCCTCCTAAAATCAATGTTCTTGGAATAACTCTCAACTTCTCCAAACAAACCCCTTGTAATGCCTACCCCTAGTTGACTTTTCATATTGGATTGTTGGAGTCTTTTAGGCCAATTTTATGATTAGCAATACTTGATTACCCGATTTGTTTGGATGTTATTTCATACTCAGTTGATATACTTGATGAGCTACTTGATACATGGTTATTTCATATGTTTATGTTTATCCTTTCGATAATGATATATGTATGTTCATTTAGTGATTTTCAGTTAGCTCATGATGATAGATAGATAGATGATTTATATGTAGTTCGTATGGTTATTTACCCCATACTTGCATGTGTATGGTGTACTTGTATGCTTTGCTTTATGACTGATGTTTTTGATGTGGTTGAGGGAGGGAATCATAGTCACCTACTAGTTGAGATCTACTTGATGCACCACTTCCCACCATTGCCTGTTTAGTTTATATTATATGAATATGTACATGCTCAAATTTTATGAAGATTGCAGGTACTAGGTATCAACTTCCCTGAATAGCCACGATGAGTGTGCCCTATCATAGTATCTTAATGCTAAAAGAGGGGAGATAATTCTTGAGTCCAAACCCTGACCCTAAGCCAATTGTCCTAGAAAGTAGGACAAGTATATGAGTTGTTTACCTTTCTAAATTCATTAAGTGACATGAATTCGTGATTTTGACCCTAGAGTTTGAATCTGTGCTTTGTCTTTCAGTTGAAAATCGTGAAATTGTGCTTTTAGAAGGAGGGTTATGTTTTTATTGTTTTATAAAAAAAACATATAGAAAAATTTAAATATATATTAATGGGGATCGAGGTCACCACTTCCCTATCCTTGGTTGTGATAACAACTTGGCTACAAAGGCAACCAAAGAGGATGTGAGCAGTCGAAGTTGCTACGACAAGCAAGGTCACCTCGACAGCTAAGGGCTCCCAAAGCAGTGACCTTTGAGCCTTTACAAATGTCGCATGCGATTCATTTTTTAAATATATTTATTATTATTTTTTAATATAGTTGTTATTCTTTAAAAAATTTAATATAGTTTTAAATTATTATTAATTAATATTAAATGTTATTAATAATTTTAATATATTTTTATTATATTATGAATTAATGATTATAATTATTAATAAATTAGTATAATTTTATTTATAATTTAATAATAATGTATTTATTTTATAATATTTAATAAAGACATTAGTTCTATAAGTTAGCAGTAAACTGTGTATTTTGGTTTAAAATGAAAAAAGATTTAGTTATAAGGGAAATTTTGTAAATTTTAGCAAATTTGAGACTTGTATAACAAAAAACGTGAACCTTGGTTGTAATAAAAAACACTATCAAATTGTACTACTTGAAAACGAAAACGAAAACTTGAAACCATAGTGACAATTGAACTTTTATATTTTCAATACCTAATGAATTATGAAAGTTACTTTTGTATGTACTTTATGTGATGTGTGGTTTAATGTTGTGAGTTTCAGATTTGACTTAGTACGTTGACCAGTCAAGATGTCTACTAGAGGCTTGGGGGATTTTGTTCTATGATGATGTTATGAATATGATCTTTTATACCTTACCACGGTGATGTGTCACATGTTTTCTATGATGAGATTTGTTTAGTGCTTGTTAGTGCTTTCTAGTTGCTTGTGTAGAGTTGAGGTGAATGGTGAGACTTTTCTAGTGTAACCTTTGAGTTTTTGATCAATTTTCTTCTGATGCTTTCCAATTGCTTGTATAGGACTGAGGTGATTATTATGATTGGTTTTTAGGTGCTTTCCTGTTGCTTGTAAAGGACTAAGGTGAATACTATGTTTTATCTATAAGTGCTTTCCAGTTGCTTGTAAAGTATTGAGGTAAAAATTGTGATCTTATGAGTTGTTTTTCATGAGCTTAGGGTAGGTAATCTATGTGTATGTTGGGAAGTGGCTTGCAATGGAGGTCGGAGCTCTAAAGAGGTTGCCTGGGTGACCCATTGTCAGTTGTTTTAATAAGTGACAATATTTCATTAAATGAGAGTAAAATGAATTAATAAGAGTCTTTTTTTTTCCTCGCCCATGCCTTGAGTGCTAGTATAGGCTAGGATGGGAGTAGAGAAGATGCTTGGTTGCGACCTTGCTTTGTTAGTATGCCTTGTCTGTACAAAAAGAAATTGATGTCGCATAGAGACACTAGGGGGCCGAAGTCTAGAGAGGCTACCAGGGTAACCTTAGAGTCAGCTCATGTGATGACACTTGCCCACTTACATAGTATATTTCCTACATGTATTTTTTTCCTCTAGGATTAGATGATACCTGTGTCTTGGTACCTTTGAGATAGATTGCTATCAAGATTTCCTTGACCTAGATGTTGGTTATGTCTAGTGGATTGATATCTGTATGGGACTTAAGATTATCTCTTCATCACGATGTGAGTGGGCCATTTAGGTTCCACAAGGTTGGGAGGTAGTGCATTTTTCTTATACCATTGAGATCCAACAACTAGATGTCATTGTTGGATGCACTTGTGTAGTTTATTTCTCATCTTGTATTTTTATTGGATGGTTATATTATGTTATACTATATTTGTTTATTAGTGATCTTATGAGATGATGTATTTTATGGATGATGTATATTTCTTTGAGCTTTTCATACCCTATGACTTGTATAGTGGATGATCATGCATTCTAATTTTGCCAAGTGGCATCTTATTTAATTATATATTATTGAATTGGAATTGCGCTTGTAATAATTCTTTGATGTGGATTTGTTGTGTATCGGATTTAGTATTAATAAAACTTATTTATATATGTGATTCAACATCATGGGACCCTAAAGAGATGTAATTTGTTTATGATGGTTGTATGTATGTGAGTTATTGCTTCCACTATATTATCTCTTGTGGTTATTATCTTTCAAAAAAAATGTTTGGAAAACTCAGCAAAACTTTAGGTTAATTTCTTTTGGGTTCCCTGGTGGGATATTACACCCCCAACCTGTTTAAGGATCCTTTCTAAGGACTTCCTAGGCTTCAAGATTTCCTAGGTTTTAGATCTCCAATGTGTCTACACACAGGTCTTTCACCAAACCCCTATCTTCTTGGATTTTTTTAGGGCATGTGAACCAGTCTGGGATTTTGGCTTCCATTAGGTGCTCTATTCAACTTCACTACTTCTCTCATTGTAGTCACTTATCAAGGACACATGCCCCTTACTTATTGCAACCATTGACTAGCACAAACCAGTCAATCTTGCAAGCTTTCTTGTTACTGTTCTATGCAAACTCCTAGCGAGAATGCCTCTACACTCGCCTAGGGCTTGATGACAAAAATAGCTCCCCTACAAACAAGAACCTCAAAACACATATTTACACTATTTATAGTGTCCCTTACTTTATTCCAAGTGGTCATTGAATTTCAACCACAAGAATTCAAGTAGGGCTCATATTTACATAACTGGCGATGTTCAAGATAGTGAACTAGATAAAATTAAAGATTTTGTAAAATGATAAAGAAAAATTCAAAATCTTCAAATTAAATCCACAAAACTTAACTACAAAACAAGAATCAACACCTCAGTGCCTCACATTAATCCATTCAATCCATTCAAAGTCTAGATGAAGGTAAAAGTCTCCCTGTCATACAAAATGCAGTGTCTTTCCTAATGCAAATCATACAATATGATAACTAACTCCCAAATTAGGGTTTTTCTAACCTTAAATATGTCAAAAACTCATGTTCAGACCCTAAGGTCATGGTTAGGACTCCTTTAGAGCTATTTCCTAGATTTTAGGAAATGTTGTCATGACAACTTTGAAAAGTTGCAAAGTTGTCATGAGCAACTTTACATCTTTTTGCAATGTTACATTTCTATTATCCTCCCGTGCACAATTCAACCCAAATTAGATCATATGGTCATAAAAACACTTAAAAACATCAAATGTATAATTACCACTCCATTTTGGAGACTTGGTCAACCTTTGACCCATGTTGACTTTTCTAGGACTCACCATTAGGCTTACTGAAAATAAACCACAAGCATGACTCTAACAAATCCTATCTACAAACACACATCACACCTCACTTAGGACCTTATCAACGGTCCTTATTACCTTGGTGGTTGGCTAGAACCACCTACAATCCAAAATGAACTAGAATCTAAACAAGACCCTAGGGTGCTCCTACACCACATTGGTAAGGGTAGATGATGTGAGAAGTTGTATCTTACAAATAGTTGAGAAAAATTATCCTTATTTAAACATTATGTGTAATGCCCACTTATAACCAACCGATATATGCTTGGAGGGGTGCGTCTCTTTGCATCCTTGCAAGATATAAAATGGGATTCAAACTCTTTTCAGGGGGGGTTAACCAAATTTTTTTATATTTTTTATATTATCCTTTATAGATTACTATAGTTAGAGAAGCCTTAATAACATTCTATCCAATTGGAATAAGAAGGAGAAGATCATCGATTGACGTCCCTCATTTAGCACCAAACATGTAAGAAAACAACATTATGCAAGAATCTTAGAAAAAATATTATCATCGATACTTTCCTTCTAGATTCAAACCATAAATAGATTTAGTCCTTACCTAGAATTACCCTCAAAAGATGGAGAGATGTTTTCTTTACCTTATAACCTCAATTTCTCATTCATTTCTGCTGCTCGATACCTTGCAACCAAATGAAACAAAATCATGATCAATTAGCATTACAAAAGATGTTGAAAAGTTTCATCAAGATGTGTTCCAGTTTTGTTGCATTGGTGAGTGTGTTATATGCATATTAGGATCTATACTGTCATAACAACAACTTTAACAAGACTAAGATCAACATGTTACCAATATGGTTGCAATTAGTAGAGATCAATTTTTGTGAATGAAAGCATGACACATTTCAACAAATGAAACAAAACATTACTTTTCATAACATCAAAATGTAAAATGTAGCAATAGTCAAAATAAGGAACTTAGTGATAGAACTACAATGTAAATAGTGAAGAATCATTGTCTATAGCCACTTAAGCATCCATATGTCTTTGGTTCCTCTCCCTCCCATCCAAAATAAGATTCAACCACTCTGAATCGAGAATGCACGTGCAACAACATTCTATATGCATGGACAATAGGTGGAGTTTTAAAAATGCACCATGTTTACATTAATGACCTATATAAAAAATACAAACATGTTACATTTTTTAGCTCTGCCTAATGTCTTATGCATATCAATTGAGATTGCATATTGAACTAGGGCTTCCTTCTGCATTGCATGAAACCGAGAGATTGACACAGCTAACATCTAATACTATCTCCATTAATTTGGTCCACTCAAGCATAATATTTTAATTTTTCTTTGAAACATAAATAGTAAAGGATATCCAACATATTAATAGCCAATTTCTCTTGAATATGTTCACTAATAGGATCAACTCACATATAGAAAGCAAAGTGTATGATGCAGATACAATGAAGAGTTTAATTACTTTAGATAGCCATGAAATAGAAATAGAATACAAAAAAATTATCAATATTAATTATAAGATTCTCAACAAGGTATGTAAAGTCATCATAGATTTTGGTTACATTCAATCTAGAAGATTTAAAAATGTATAAAGGGCCTTGAAACTAACTTCAAGAAGAGAGGAATGAATCCTTAACTACTTACCCTTTCTTTCCCATGACAATTGTTTTCTTTGTTGGGGAGAATGGTGCAGGAGAACCCCAGTTTTGGCTTGCAAGACTTGATTTTGGGTCATAGATATCTAATAAGGGTTTCTCAATCAAGCATATTATCATCACCAACCTCAAAATTAAAACAATAGTTAATTAAGAGATAGAAAAATGGCATGTATCTATTATGCAATATGAAAGTGGTTGAGACCAAACATCATTTTATCATGGAATGTTTGACTTATAACAACATTAAAATTCATTTATGTGGATACTTTAGAAGCATGAAAGTCAAACTACCTATTTGAACAAAATCAATTAGGTAGAATTGTAAACTTAATGAAAAAAATCCATAGTTGGAGAGCAATTTAAATAAGAAGCTGCAACTAATCTAAATGTCTTGACATCCTATCCAAAGGTGTGTACTAGTTTACAAGTTCCATAAGTTGCTTTAGCCTCATGAACATTATTAAAATTTTAAATTTCATTTATGTCAAGCTTATTAAAGAGCAAGATATTATAAGAGGATACTTCCACTAAAATCATCATATCTCATATGGCAAGAAAAAAACCTTGATTAAAATTTGTTCACTGTCTTGGTTGCTTAGTTATCTCTAAGTGGTCAAAGGTAGTCAATGGTGGTCAAACAACCACAATTAGGTCACAAGTATGAAGAAAGGTAGAGTGAGGTGTAACAAGGTTTGAAACACCATAAGACATGCATTTTATCTCCATTTGTGGCAAGGAAGCCGAAAGTTGTCATGCAATTGTCAACTTTGCAAAAATTGCAAAAACTGAAAAGTTGCAATGTTGCAACTTTGGAAAATAGGTAGGATGTTTGAAATAATAGTTAGTTTTCACCTTCCTTAAGTTTTTAATCATATTTAAATCACATATAAGCCTTTTCAAAGGCAAATGTATAGACTAGAGACAAGAATTTGCTCAAACTGAATACTAAACCGAGTTTTTGACTGTGAAAATGTTGTATTCCCCTATTGTTCACATGTTTTTGTGATTGAATGGGAAATTTTATTGTAAATAGGAGATATATATTATTGTTAGTATTGTCCTTGTATAGGTCTTGTTTTCCTTCCTTTGAGTTTTGTATATATTCCATTCAATTTACTAAGTGCTTCCAGTTTTTCCTTGTAACTAGATAGTTTTTACAAAATGCAGTCTAACTCTTATCACCATAGTTGAAAACTAATGAAACATTGGAGAAAGGAGGTAGAATAATTGGACTTTAAGATGCAAAAGGTTGGAGTTTGTAACAGTCAGTTTGTAAATTTTTCCAGCAAGCTCTAGGCAGGTTGATGGTCAATCCAGCTAGAGATGAATGAAGAAATGTGCCTACCAAATGTATAAGAAGCAAGATAATTGCATGGTTTCTTTTGCATGTGAAAGAGCAATGAAATTAGGTCGTTACATAGAAAGGGGAAGGTTCCATCAATCCATTGAAGGGTGTTACAAATTCATTTGATGCATGTAGCCAATAAAGGCTTCAAAATCCTTATAAACCCTCCATTTTGGGATTTGTATAAGGAAACTTGCAACAAAGAATATAACCATTTCCACATAACCCATAATAGATTTGAAATAAATACATTATTAAAATCCACATGCAAGAGAATAGACAACATACTCACAAAATTGTGACACAAGATATACCCTAGGAAACCCTCATTGAGGGAAAACACCCAACCTCCAAAAGCATCCATCACCATGTATTATTTAGCAAGACAACATTGCAATACAACCATGGAAGCATTCAAAGCCATATCCAAAATAAACCAATCCATGCTAACAAGGATGAATCCACACATCCCATGCCATGCTTCCAACCTTCACAAATGCTCCCTTGGCTAACCTGTCAAGACTTGTCCCGCTCAACTCTTTCCCTTTCTGCCTTTTTTCTTGTCACTAAAACTACCCTTGTGATTGTTTATATAGTAGCAAGTCCCACAAAGCCATCAAGTGGTATTACATAAACCATGTGCTAAAACCATGTACTACCTAACCCATTGACCCCACATTTAATATTGGAAATTTAATTTTTTCCCCAATATTAAATAATTACATGGAATATAATCACAATGTTACATTACAACTCATCAAGTATATCCCATGGGAATATTTACATGTTGCACGTCCATCTAGGTGCAACATTACATAATAAAATAAAATAATATAATATAACAATATTATGCAATGTGTGCAACAACCATTATCTCAACATTCTCCCACTTGTTGTATACATTACATAGGGTCAATCTATAGCCACATAAATGAACAAATCCCTCCTAGCACATCCACCATCATGGATCAAAGTAAACCAAGTGCTCCATCTTAGTATCTAAAACAAAATCAAAGTATCCAACATCTCAAACATGAATGATCTCACCTCCTATTATACCACTGCCATCGAACATACATAAAAGCCATCCAAAGAGAAAGCCACCTAACCTGTTGCATTAGAAGATCATAAAATTGTGTACCAACTGAAATGCCAAGCACAAAAAATTTGATCAAAAGATAATCACACGTATCCATAGTTGTAAAAATACCCATAGCTGAAATAGCAACCACAGCAAGTGCCAAACCCATCCAACTATCCATACCTCCAAAGGTATACCAAGTGAATCTCACATCATCAACATATCCAATCTGTAACCTGCAATCACAAGCCTCAAGAGAAATACCTGCCACACATATACCAAGAAGCTTCCACTACAAAAGATAATTTCAAATCTATAACCAATCCACTCATGTCTTAAAGAAGTGAATCCATGTAGTCTCAAGGACATCCACAACATATAAACTAGTAACCTACAAGAACAACTCTAAAAAAAACTCCAACAATCTCCCAAGCTCTCCACAACCAATAAAGGAAACAGATAAAGGAATAACCATGTCATCTCTCACATGACATACATGAGCACAAATTGGTGATCATAATCTCTAACCAGTCTCAAATCCAATTTAAGAAAAACCAAACATCTAGGAAGATAACCAAGACCAAAGAGAAACCATGCAAATCAAACCTATACCATGTCCTTCTACACACACCTCTAGATGTAATCTATGCAAGTATGATCTCCTCCATGAAACCCCAACCAAGAAGTCTCAACAACACCAAAAACATACCATATAACTAATCATGGATGTAAGCCTCTGACAAGAAGATCAAACTCATAAACCATTCCTAATCAAAGGAATATGCCCAATATAAAACCATCTCCCAAACTCAACCAACATAACAACATATTCAAATGGAGGTAACCAATGCTAAACCATCTCTCAAATGAACCCTAGAGAACTAACTCATGTATCATAGCTCGAGATCCATATCCATGAAAGACAAGCATATACATAATGCACCTGAGAGAAATAATGGGCTATACCTATCAAGTAACAAACCACCAAGTAGACCAAGAGTAGGGAATGAGAATGCTTATTGTTGTGGTTACACAATGCATGCCCCATTTGCTAAAAAAAATGGGGGACCCCTACTTGGAATTTTGGAATTCTAGGCCTTTTGGACTCCTAGTCCAGGAGTCAAGCCATTTGGAAGTCTTTCCTGGTCCCCTTAGTCTACCTTTGAGTCTTGCCCAAGAAGTTTTTTTTCTTTAGAAATTAGACATTTTTTTAGAAGGTCTTTTTTGCAAAAAATAGGTGCACCAACGCACCTGTTTAGGTGTGCTGATGCACCAAAATGAGGTGACATTTTTATAGCCACAGTGGCGCAGCTGCATAGTTGCGGAGATGTGGATCTCCCACCAAGGTTACCTTAGGGAGGCTATAAAATCCCACCTCCCCTTCACTCCTTACTTCATGCAAACACTTGTCTTTTGCTCCTTGCATCTCCAAAACTCTGCACCTCTTGCACCTCCCAGCTCTGCAACTCCACACACATTGAGGTGTGATCTTCTTTTTCGTCTATGCCACACAAAAATATAAGTGATGGTGCACATCGGTTCACCTCCTCAAGTGTGTCAGATGCGCACAATCCCTCTTGACCTTAAACACAACAAATGTTAAAACAAGCAAGACCCTTAAGTAATGGGTGCACAGTAGCGCACTCTGTATGGTGCGCTACTCTACACCTCCCAAAATACAAAAAAATAAATAAAAAATGTAAAAAACCAAAACAAACAAAATATCAAGTGCACACTAGTGCACCTAACTAGGTGCACTAATCGCACTTGATATTTTCAGAAAGATTTCAAAGAAATTTCAATATTGCACATTAGGCACACCTTCTTGGTGCAATTTTTCTTTGAGAGGTTAAAAATGGTTTTTTTTTTTGTGTTTTCAAACAAATTTCACAATTTTGTTCAAATAGGACTAAGCATTATTTTTTCATTCTTAATTTTGAACTAATGGGTGTCCTTTTGTGTAGATATTATGGTATCCTCATCAGCTTCGAGCGAGAAAATGACACTAAAACTGATGGTTTTCAAGTTCCAAGGCATTCCTCTAGCAAAATAAAGGTTTCATGATGACAACTTTGAAATCAGAGATACTGAGTTAGGACATAGATTTGGGAGGATTCTTGAAGATATGTAACAAACCCACTGAGAGATTTGCTATGGTTTCCACTTTGATTCATTTGTGTTTAGTGAATGCAACATCTCACTCAATGTCAGTACAATCTTCAGAGCTCATTATGACACTTGCACAACACTTTGTCCCTGAGGAGAGAGTTATTAAGAGCGTTATAGGAGAGATCGTTCTCAATCTATGACCCAACAACATTGAGAGGGTATTCCATCTCGCACGTGTGGATCAATTTATCAGAATAACCTATGAGGTAGCAAAAAGGTGGTATAGAGAAAACTTAAAAGAGGCTTTTGAGATCATCCAATCTTCTTACCTTATAGAGAAGACTCCTCTGGGAAAGGTAAGCAACAAAATAGATATGACCAGAGGATATATGAAGTAAGACATTGGGTACTCAATCATACTTCTGAGTAGAGTTATGGGTTTGCCAATAGCTAGGCATTTGAACATTTTTATGGTGCACTTTATTGAGACCATCAAGACAACAAAGATACCACTTGATTGGGCCTCTAGTTTGAGTGAAAATTTATGTGAACAGTTGGAAGTGGTAAAGGATAAAAGGATGTTCTGTATGACATCTTACCTAGTATAATTGTTAGTTGCAAGGGCAATAGATTATCCAGGGTTGTATAGAAGAGGTAGCATGCAAGATCCAAATGCATGGCCATACATCATCTACCCTTAGTTGGTAAAGAAGAAGCTCTTAGAGAAAAGTAAAGAATATAGAATCGTGAATGATGAATGATGCATTCATATTTGCCATCATTTGATTCATAGAGGGAGATTATGCGAAGAGATTATCTGATGATGTAATGGCATAGATAACAGTTCTTGGAGCATATTACATTCAGTTCAAGACATTTACATATCTAAGGGTAGCTAGTATCACTGTCAACCCAAAGAAGCTTCCAAGGTACCCTTGTGATAGACTCATCCTTTTCGACATTGCGTGACAACTTGAGTCTGCATGTGACATAGTTAGGAAACAACATAAACTGTGTTGGACATAGCCTCTGATCATAGGACCTTTTCAAGTGAAATGGAAGCAAGATATTCCTTCTTTTGAGTGTGAATGGGATCAGTATCCCTTGGAAGAGTACAATTCTCCACAACCATGTTTTGACAATATCAGGAGACTACAGTATCTAATAGGAAAAGAATTCACACATGAAGAAGCTATTGAAGACCATTGGATGAATGCAACAAATGACTACGATGTTTTTATCAAGGAATATTATAGGATGACTTTGTATTTGGTGAAAAAGGCCTTAAAAATAAAGATTCCATTGTAGATATTGGAACAAGACTTAGGGGATCTGCTTGATCCTTTGTTCAGTGTAGATAAAATTGGGGAACAACCCATAATGAATGTTGAGGTAGACAGAAGAGAATGATGATATTAACCATCGGGCGAGGCATGTCATCAAAATGATGTAGGATTGGATCAAGAAACCATTTAAACTTGATCTAATACTTTAGACAGTAATTTTCCATGCACACGCCCGCCCAACCAAAGGTAGAGGGCAGAAAGTCACCATCCCCACCTTTGTAGCTTAGTCACCAATAAGGCCTAAAACGGTATACCAACTTGACCGATCAGTTGGATACTATCATCCTTAGGAGAGAAAAGGAAAGGGCAAAAGAAAGAGGAGTCCTCCTCAAAGATGTGAGCCAGAGGAAGGTGAAATCTCGGCACCACCACAATAAGAAGAAAATGTACAAGGAGTCAAGGATACTAGGGCATCACAAGTTCAAGATGACCCACAATTGCCACCAGTTGTTGCACCCAACCAAATAGAGATAGAAGTTGAAGTCCAAGAGTTCTCTCCACCTTGACAAATAGAACATGTATCCCCTTTTGCACCTAACAAACAAACAAAGATTAAGACTTTGGTCAAGAAAAGGCAAAGGGTGATTAGGAGAGTAGTGCCTTCCCCATTTATTCCTAAGCCAATTTTAGAAGAAGAAGAAGAAGAAGAAGAAGAGGAGGAGGAGGAGGATGAGGATGAAGAGGAGAATGTGCCATTAAAAAGGAGAACCTGACTAGCTAGAGTCACGAAATAAGAAAGAGGAAGAAGTTCCACTATTACACCACCATCAATTACAGAAGAACCTCTGCAAACAACTACATCAGAGGATAAAATGTAGTAATGGATTGATGAGCAGGATGTAGAGAGCACTGACATATTTAAGATGTTAGATTTTTATTTCATGTTCATAGGGACTGAATTAGAGGGAGGCCAAATCAGGGATACGCCAACCAATGAGCCTCAACAAGAAGATTGGACTCAAATGCTCCTGTAATCACAAGGTCTTGAACTTTTTCCTCTATCCCCATTGTAAGTGATTGCTATAGACAAAGGCTCTGCTACTCCCCTACCTCCAAGTATGAAAGAAGAACAAATTCAAAAGGACCAAGAGGAAGAATCACAACAAACATCAACTGATGAAGTATTTGGGGAAGGGCAAATGGTTCAATATCCTCAACAAGCTCCCCAGGACATTGAGGTAAGAATAGTGAGTTCCATCGAAACAAAAACTATAGAGGGAGAACCATCACAAAGGGAAAGAACCCTGCAAAGGAGCGACAAGGGAAAAGGGGTGGCAGAACAAACTCCATCATCCTCAATGATGGAGACACAACCAAGGACCGTAATGAAAACATAGGAAAAGGGAAATATTATTATCAATGTAAAATGCCCTATGGGCTTACAACATTATGATTCTAAAGAAAGAAATCCTCCACATAGTACCTTCTCTCTAACTCCACTAAGAGCTGCCTTTACAATGCCAAAAATGTTCTTAAATAAGCCCCAAACAGTTTAGTGTTAGGAATACATTCTAGAATATGCCAGTTGGCATCCACTGCCAAAACAAAAGGTTCTAGAAATCACGTTAGAAGTCAGTGTAAAATTAGAAGAATCCAAAAATGGTAGTCCAACTTCCGGGAGGCATAACTTTTGAACTATAACTCCAATTGACAAACCGTGTACATTTCCTGAAAGCTCTAGAAGTGCTCTATAGCCCTATGGACCATCTTCTCTTGTTCCCCATTTTTTAGCCTTGTACAAGGCCATGTAGTGCCCCATATTTGACTTTGAAGTGCTCTTAGGAGGTCTCCAAGAAAATTAAAACTGTAATAACTTTCTAACCGTAAATCCTTTTGACTTGATTCTTTTTTTGAAGCGTTTTAAATTATAAGTACAATCATCCCTCAAAATTACACCCTCTAACTCATCATAATTTTTTCTCAATTACAAAATAACTAATTTTCTACATTTAAACATAACCCAAGGTGCTTAAAAACTAATAAAACTCTAACTCAGAAAACTAATGGTAGAACTGTGAGCGTTGGAACCTTTATTTGCCCCAAATGGGTATCCAGAAATGAAAACACATTAAACAAAAGGTGATGCAGGATTTCCCTTACACCACTGGATGCTCCTGCATCACTTAAGAGGCAAGCCTTCGGTGGAACGAGTCCCAAGGTGGTTACACAAAGAAATGATAAGAAGTAAAAGGCCACAATTATATGCCAATGAAGAGAATATGATTGAGTTGATTGAGGTTTTGAGGAAACCCAAGTCCCCCTCAAGATAGGCAAGAGCATTGGCATTCATCAACACTGATCGAAATCAAGATTTATTTATAGAAGTGGTTATTCCTCCTCCTAATGCTGATGTAGAAGATTTGGGTCCATAAGATTATCAAATCAGAGAGGTTATGCTCGAGAAGCCCACATTAGATATAGCCAAGTTGATGGTCACAATGGGGATGAAGGAGGAGTTCAAAAGTTTGGAGCAAGAAGGGGGCATAACTAATGACACTTCATAGGCAAAATGAAATCCTAAAAGGACATTTAGCCAAATTTGTTGATCCCTTGGATCTTGAACACCCCGAGGATACTATGAATGTTGCACTTGACAAAAGAGATGGGGGAGGAGTTTGTTTGGATCCATTTTTGAAGGCTTGTTAGCAATGGCAAGAAAGTTATGAGGAAAAGGATGTGTTTATCATATAGGAAATCTAAAGCTACTACATGCTATGCAAGAAAATGTAGATAAAATGGTAGCAATTTTGAAGTAGGATTTCAGTATTATGGATGAAGTACATGCATGGGGAAATGATTTATAAGTACTATAGGCCATAAAGGGGCAGAGGTATAGAATGCTTGTAAATGTATATATAGTAAATGAGTTAGATTTAATTGATGATTGAATTGAAAAGATAGCAGATGGTAATAAAGTAATGGAAACATTACATGCAAAGATCCATCAACTCAAGGACCAAGCCCGAGAGGAGATTTTGCAGGTAGAGAAACATTACAGTGATGCATGTCTTGACATTTTTGAGGATGATGAATGAGAGAAATTAATGCCAGTAAAGGTAGTGGTAAAGAAGTTCAAGAGGATTTTTGAAGAACCTTCTAGTGATGAGGATATCTGGCAGGCGTTTAGAACAGAAGAAGCCTTGCTAGAGTTGGATATCAAACTTAGGGATTTTTCTGAGACCCGTATTGAAGTAGACAACTATAGACAAAAGGTCAAGGATAAGTATGATGCCTTATATTTATCGGATGTAGCAAAAATCATCGAGATTATTGAGAAATTCAAGGGCAAGCATCTAGACATAGCTCTGCTAGGAAGGGGGACAAAACCCAGAAGCCAAAATCTCAATTTTGACACTTCGTGAAATTTTTGCATTTTTGAACTTTGAGGTGCGCTGGTCCACTTTTTGGCTACAAAGTATTGGAAGGATTTTGAAGAAGTTAGAGGTGCATAGGTGAGCTGGTGCACTTCTTTCGAGGTGCACTTTTCTAGAGGTGCACTGACAATTAACTACTAGTTCCAAAATTACAGCTTTCCATGCATTGAAAACACATTTTAGCAGCAGTTTAACTCTGACAGATGCCCCGTGAAGGATCAACTTCTATTTTTGACACTTCCAGACACTTCTACATCGACTGAAGGCTTTCTTGTTCTTTCTCTTTTGTGATTTCTTTGTTTTATGACATGTAAAGGCTCATGCATCTAATTAATGATATAAAAATGGATGGAGTCCTACCTAGCACCAATTTGATAGTCAGTTTGTATATAATTAGTTTGTTTTATTAAATTAGAAGCATATAATTGCATGAAGATATCTCTCACTCTCAACATAAATTAAGGAGATAATTTCTTATAAATACGAGATTGTAATATGTAATAAAGGCCACCGTTATTTTGCAATAATATTATGCATTTGGTGCTCGCATTTGGAATGTAGTGATTCTTACCTAAATGTGTCATTTTTTTGTGAATTTATGTTCATGGAATTATGATTGAGCCAAAATTTTATTGCTTTTTTTTTGTTGTGCGGTCTTTTAATTTCGGTGTTTGCTATGGTTTGACAAATTCCGCTAACATATCTAGCTCAAGAAGAAATCACCAAATTGTGCCTGCATAACTCTTTGTCTCCCATGAGTGCACTTTTTGTGGCCTTGCAATTTGATGAAGAGTGAAATATCATATGATTATTAAGTTTGCCATCGACACTTGCATCAGTGGAATCAAGGAAGTGTTGCTCTTGTTTCCATTGGTTACCTACCGATTTCTTCGAAAGCTTAACTCACAGACACATTATTTTTCTGTAGTTTATGTCCATTAGGATTTTACTTTCATGATAGTTCCTTTAAAGTACTTATTATTTTCTTTACTAACCCCTTGTTAAATTAGGAATTCATATTAGTTGCATGATTAGATTCCATTCATTGGAAAACATAAAAAATACAAAAACATAGTTCTTTTTGGTGTGTTTTATTTTGAAACAGTGAACAAATTCTACATCTCATCCAAAATCAAATGAACTAGCAAAGACCTCTTCATGAATGAAAAACATTTATCTTCAATGGAATGGATTCCAGTAGGTTGTAAGATTGTCCAGAACCTTGGATTTGATCCCCAAGATTGACTTTTCAAGAGAGAAGTTTGAAAGGATTCCTACTGTTAAGCATTGTGCAAAATGACAACTCAACAAAAGTGGTGCTAGAAGGAGGGCCTAATTTTGATTTTCAGAATAGAAGAAAATTTTGTCAAAGTTTCAAAATTCTGTACTTTTTACAAAGTTAAAAAAAAAATTGAGTTTTTGAGAAATTTAGGTGTGCTGGTGAGCTGAATTTTGTGGTGCACCTCATTTTGTGAGAAAGTGTACTTCTTTAGAGGTGCACTTTTTCTAGAGTTGATGCAAATTGGAGGATTTTGATCCAGAATCGCCATTTTAGTGAGCTTTAAGGTCTTCACCAAGTGCACACAAGTTTCTTGAGCTTACCCATTTTCACAAACCACGTAGTGACAAAGGAATATCTCGAATTCAACCACTTCCTTTCAACATTTCATCATCTTCTTCAACTCTGCCTCCACTCCAACCACTTCGTGGACTGCCAAATATTCCAATAGTTCCACTTCCAAAACAACCACCTTTAGGTTTTCCAAATCCTCCAATGGTCCTTTTTGCAAACGTTGTAGATTCACCAATAAACTTGAGAGGTGCACTCCATGACCTTCCTAAGAATCCTGAGAAGTTTTGCCCAAGGTTCATTTTTGGAGAAACACAAACTACCAAAGATCACATCAAAGTATTCAAAGAAATTTGCAACCAAAAATAGATTACCAATGAGGATGTGGTTCTTTGTTTATTCCCCTACTCCTTAGGGGAAATTGCCTTTAATTGGTTTGTTAATTTGCCACCTGGATGTATTGGATATTGGGATACTTTCAAAAAATAATTCTTGGAACAATTCAAAACTTTGATCAACCTAGTTGTGATACATCAACAATTCATATCAATCAAAAGGGACCCAGCTGAGACGATTTCACGCTTCAACCATCGCTTCCATATGGCATATCGCAAGCTAGAAGTGCCATATACTATGCTAGTTGAAGCTACTATTAAGATTTATTTGAATGCTATGGACCATCTTACTGCTATTTTTCTGAGAAGACTTCTTGCAGAAAATATTGACACATTAGATAAAGTCTTCGTAGAAGCAATTACTTTCACTAAGAAAGCTAATCCTAATTGAGGAGGATTAATGCTTCTAGCTCAATCTATCAGTGCAATGTTAACATACCTTGTCAAAGTTCCCACAATGCCTAGTCAATTCATACCTATGAATCCAGTTCCATTATAATAGGCACCTGCTTTGCAAAACCCCACTCTAACATATCCAGGGTATGAACCTCTAAAAGCTATCTTCTTTGAGCAAAAGGCAACAGTGCTCGTTGAAGCAAATAATAGCTTTGTTTCTAAATTTGGTCAGATGAAAAAGACTATGTCACAAATGAACAAAAAACTGACTCGTTTAAGATTGTCAAAAGGGTAGAATAACAACTTCCAAAGGAACAACGCTGGTCCTTACAACAACAATTATGGCCAAAATTATAATAGGAACTTCAGTAGAAACAACAACAAAAATGGGAACAACAATGCAAGAAACAACAATGGAGGGGACAATTTCAATCCTCCTGATCATAATAATGGCTTCCAAGACAGAACTGATAGTGGAACACCTGTCCGAATAATGGAAGCATTCCTGCCAACAATAACAATAACAATGTTCAATATGCAGATATTAATGAGTATGATGATGGTCAAAATGCATCTAACAATAATGGTTCGTACTATAATGGAAATCAAGAGATGATTCAAAGTTCACAAGTAAATGACAATGCTCTTCTTGTACAATTTAACGCTATGCTATTTGAATCCTACGATTCTACAAATAATGCACAAGTAGAACAACCAACCAACGAAGAATTCTCATTTCCATTTAGCCAGGAACCTGACCTTTAGCCTGAAGAGATGTTTTCTTTTCACAATGACAATTGAAATACGTACAATTTGAGAAGTAGAAAAGAACCCATGACAGACAAAATTCCTCCAGCTTTACAAATAACTCCCCCCAATCTGAGAGTGAGTAACAATTTGGCACCAATTAGGCCACCATATGGAGGACAGCAAAATAAAAACCAAGAAAATGTACCAACAATATTAAAAAATCTTGCTTGACTTGAAATGAACTAAGGCTAATATGTCCATGTTACAAAATTGTCCACAACAATTAGAAGCTCTCATGAAGACTCTAGATTGTATGAAGACTTCCCATAACATGAATATTGTCCCTCAAAAAATAATATCTCAATAGGTTAGTATTGTAGAAACAATGCCCACTATGTTTAAAGACAAGGTTGAGGTGCCCCCGTGTTTGCTCAGCATTAGAATATATGGGAAGAATCTTCACAATTGCTTGATTGATTTAGGAGCCTCATGTAATGTCATGCTACTATCAATATCACAAAGGTTAGGGGTCAATCCTCAACCTTCCAATCAAATAGTAATACAATTGGACAAAACGAAGGTGAAAGTCATTGACGTATTGAAAGATGTTTGGATACAGTTGACAATCGATCCCTAGATTCAAGATGTCATTGATATACATGTGGTTGATATTCCAGAGACATATGGGTTACTCCTGAGTAGAGAATGGATGAAATGCCTAAGAGGATGGTTTTCTATGAATTTCACTCAGTTATGGTTACCATGGAAGGGATTGAACAATCAAATCAAGATAGATGCAAAACCCAAATTAAAAACAATGATTATAGAATACAACGCTCTAAATGAGGTGGCATTCCTACAATTAGATTTGGGCTCACACAAAGTGATGGCATTTGATACGATTCCCACCAAAATATCAAGTGATCTAGATAAAGAACTCAAGATATCGATCCCAAAGGATGAGATCACAACACAATTCATAGATAGTATGGTGGCTAATTTACAATGCTTAGGAGAAGAAGTTGACCCCAATATCTTACTCCTCTAAGGAATTTGCCAATTACATAAAGTTAGCCATTCACAGTTTGAATGCTCATCATGCTAAGAGGTAGTTGCAAAGGTGTTAAACACACATGATGCGAGAAAAGGATAGTAAAATTCCAAGAAAGGGACTCATGGAAAATCAAAGCCATATAAACTCATCTGAATCTTTGGAAAGGATTGAAGAAGAAATCAAAGATCTAAATTTTTCATATAGTGATACCTCTTCAAATGGTGGAGGTTTATCTTCTCCTTCCCCAAGAATGATCAAAGTTTAGAGAAGAAGACGTTACATAAAAGGTCAAGGTTGGACTTCAATCATCGTTAATCTTAAACCTAAAATTGACAAAATCAAAGAACTGATAGGGGAAATTCAAGACAAACAAGAAAGACATACACTTTCTCTATCAAGAAGTTATAAAAGAGAATTGTCAAGTCCACCCCACAAGAAGCTACAATGGGTCCCCAAGAAATAGTCATTCCAAGCTCAAGTAAAAGAGAAGCTAAGGATGAACACGCACAAGGTTAGAAAACCCAAAGAGGATCTGATTTGGACACTTCGCTTCGATGATTCTAGATGCAAATTAGGGGTCAATGCAAGTATTGAATTGGTCAACTTAAAAGGTAAGTCTTTCTATGCAACATATCAATTAAAATTTAGATGTACTAACAATGCTATAGAATACAAAGCATTGATCTGAGGACTTCTCTTTGCACTAGAGAAAGGAATTACTGCTCTCATAATCAAGGGAGATTCTCAATTGGTTATTTGGCAAGTGAAATCATTATACTCTTGCAATGAAAAAAGGTTACTTGCTTATAGGAAGAGAGTATGGAATTTAATGGATGATTTTGAAGCCTTGAACATAAAATCCATTCCAAGAAGGAAGAACATGGTAGCAGATGCTCTCGCTATTTTAACAAGTGCATTACAACTAGTCAAAAGAATAAAATTAGAAAGATTTTTAGTAGAATTGGTTGTCGCTCCATCTATTCCACACAATATTACATACTTTCAAGTCTTTTAGGATGATCAACACATACTTGAGTTTATCACATGTAATGACCACTTTAAAGGGTAAGAAATTGATGACACTCTGGATGACAAACCTGAGGATGATGAACTTGAAGATGAAGATGGGATCCTAAACTTAAAGACCAACACAATCCCTAAGGGGATGGTTGAGTTGGAACACATTTTTATTGTGATGAATTAGTGCTTAATAGAAGAATGACCCAAGAAAAGGGGATCGAGGAATGTGATACATACAACTTAGGGATTGATGAAGATCCAAGAATGGTACAGATAAGAAAAGCATGCAGTGCATAGGAAAGGGAAGATATGCTTAAATTTCTTACTGAGTATAAAGATGCTATTGCTCGGACGTACAAAGAGCTAAAGACATATGATCCTAAAATTATTACCCATGATATCTCATTGAAACTAGATGCCAAACCTTTCTAGCAAAGACAAAGATCGGTTAATCCTATCATTAAACCACTAATAATGAAGTTAAGAAGTTACTGGTTTTCAAGATCATTTTCCCTATTTGTCATTCCATTTGGGTGGCCAATTTGGTTCCTGTACGGAAGAAGATTGGGGAGATTCATCTTTGTGTTGATTTTCATAACTTAAACCTTGCATCTCAAAAGGACAACTATCCTTTACCCTCACTAGATTAGGTTTTTCAAATCGTGAATGGTTCAAAGATGATGTCTTTCTTGGATGGATATTCAAGATATAATCAAGTGATGGTTGATGAAGAAGATCGACTAAAGATAGCTTTTACAACTAAATGGGGAACTTTTGCCTACAAAAGAATGCCTTTTGGACTGATTAATGCAAGGGCTACATTTTAGCGATCCATAGGTGAAGCTTTTAAGGGATTGATTAATAAATGTATAGTTATCTACATGGATGACTTAATGGTCTTTTCAAAGGATCAAAGCACTCACATTACTGATCTAAGACAGGTATTCAATAGATGTCGTAAATATGATGTATCTCTCAATCCCAAGAAATGTTCATTTGGGGTCACTAAAGGAAAGCTCTTGGGTCATGTCATTTCTGAAGCTGGGATCTCCATCAATCTTGATAGAGTTGAGGCTATTATGAAGCTATCACCTCCCCACAGTCAGAAGGAACTCAAGTCTTTCTTCGAGAAGAGAAATTTTTTTGCACAAATTCATAAGTGGATTTGTAGAAATAGTTCATCTCCTTAACGATTTACTCAAAAGGGGGCTAAGATAGAATGGATTCTAGAAATTAAAAAATCATTTGAGAATATCAAAGTGGCCATTTCCATGACCCCAATACTAGTAAGTCCTAACAATGAGCTACCTTTTAAGATATAATCTTTTGCTTTAGAACCTTCGTGTGCTGGGATCCTAACACAAAAGAAGGAAAAGGAAGATGAAAGATCTATTTCTTTCATGAGTTGCCCCTTGAGAAATGTCAAGTTGAATTATTCCAATCTTGACAAACAATCTTTCATTTTGATCAAGGCAGTAAAGAAGTTTTGCCATTACATACTAAGAAGTAAGGTGTATGCAATCGTACCTGATCCAACAGTAAAGACATTGTTGATGTAAAATGAACTTGGTGAAAGATGAGGGAAATGGATGGCAATACTTCAAGAATTTGATTTAGAGATTCAACCCATGTAGCTGGTTAGAGGTCAAGGGTTATCGAAAATGATAGTTGATAACTAGGTTGGGAATAAAAAGGAATTCAGATTTGAGAATGAAACCAATAGGGAAGATCAAAAGAAAATGATTATTTCTCAAGTTGATATTGGTCAAGGTGTAGTGATGGATGTCTGGTACTAGGATATTGTTTATTATCTTTTACAAAATCAATGCCCCTGTTGGATGAATAATTCACAACGTAGGGGACTTAAAATGAAGTGCAAATCCTATATGTTGCATGACGGAAAGTTTTACAAAAAGAATTATGAAGCAATCTATTTGAAGTGCTTGGGACGCAAGGAAGTAAAGGAAGTTCTGGAAAAATTCCAAGACAAGTATGGTATAGGACATGGCTCGACAGAAGCAATTGATCATATGATTTTAAGATTGGGTTATTTTTGGCTCACAATATTCAAAGAAACTTTTGAGCACGTATATTCTTGTCATATATGCCAACTACTAGCACCAATAGAGAAAGACACCTAAAAATGCCATTACAACTAGTGTATGAGGTACGCCCCTTCACAAAGTGGGGGTTGGATTTCATAGGTCCTATCAATCCACCATCATCAATTGGACACACTTTTATTCTCACAGCCACAGATTATTCTACGAGATGGATAGAAGTAGAAACTTTTAGAAATTGCATTGCTAAGGTGGTAACAAATTTCTTGGAGGAACACATTGTTACCAGATTCGAAATGCCATTTACCCTTGTGTGTGATAACGAATATACTTTCACATCAATATTCTTGACTCAATGGGCATTTGAAAATTAGGTTATCATCAAGTTCTCTTCAAATTATTACCCATGAGGAAATGGGGTAGCTGAATCTACAAACAAGAACTTGATTACAATAATAAGGCTGTTATTAAAGGAGAATCCTAAAGATTGGCATACACAACTCAAATATGCTCTATGGATAGATAAAGTGAAGGTCAAGAATGCTTTGGGGACGTCTCCATACTTGCTTGTTTATGGACAAGAGCCAGTGTTCCTGCTTAACCTTAGGATTCCTATTTTGAAATTCATGAGTGGGTACGCTGAAGACATTGACAAAGTAAAAATCAGATTGATGAATCTTTTAGAGATGGATGAAAAATGGACAGTTACATTGGAGCACATGGCTAAACACCAAGCTATTGTGAAGAGATGGTTCGACAAGAGGGCCACAATAAAATCCTTCAGAATTTCTAACCTTGTTCTACTTTGGGATAAGGTGAAAGAAAATTCGAGTAGCCACACTAAGTTCTAACACTTATGGATTGGTCCTTATCAGATTGAAAAAATTCTTGAAGAGAATACTTTTAGGCTCAGTTCCTTACAGGGGGAATTTCTTCCGTTGCCAATAAATGGGCAATTTCTGGAACATTATTTTGAAGCCTAGGAACACCCAAAAAAAGAGAGAGTTAGATTTTACTTCTACAAGTGTGTTTACTTTTAGTTGTATGTTTTCTTTCAGTTGTGTGTTTGTTTTCAAAGTTCTGTTAGTCTAGGGGGGTAAGGTGCACTCAAAATTTTATCTTGGCATATCTTACTAATTACTCTTTTGGTCCTAATTTTAGGAAGAGGTATTTCTTTGTCAAAACATTTTGATGATTGTGTGTCTTATACCAACTGAGGAGTGGATGTTACTTGCAGTGATAGGGGGACATTCAGTCTTGAGTTCAGGATTCTAGACCAACAAGTTCTCAACACTTTGCAAATTTAAAGATCAATCATCTCAGGTGTTGTTAAACCAAGGTTGAAAGCAACAAGGGGTGGTCCAAACCCCAATTGGTTCAAACAAAGGGGTCTTCTCGAAGGATTGGTAAGATCATTTTTTGGTGTGAGACTTTCTAAAAAGTTCTAAAAAGAAAGGGATGTTCACAAAAGGATCGAATCCAAGAAATGACACCGATGTCTTGGCTACACAGTCTAAACATAGTCAGGATATAGAAGAAAATTTTTTTAAAAGGAAGAAAAATGTTAATAATGTAGGATTCTAAAGGATCTAAAAAGGGTAATATGATAATACACATTCAAAATGAGTCATATAGTACCAAAGCATGCTTCATCCAAGAGTCAAATGATGACATTATGAATTACATGGAGCAATCATTCAAAAGATTACCAAGGAATTTAAGAGAAAAGTGAAAACTTGCTAAGAACCCTCGAACTGATTCTCTCATTTGGTCAGACAAAGGATTGACACGCAACCTTTGTAAAGATTCCCAATGAATGAGCTAGGAGGTGTGGAAGATCATTTCCAATTGTCAAAGATCTTAATTGACCATATCCTAAGATGTCGAGGGAAATGAATACATTGAACACAAACTGATCTTGGAGGTTTTGGATCCTAAAGTTTTTTACTATGAAGTCATTCAAAATACACTCAGAACGTCTGAAATTTAGTTGGTGTTTGACACACGTTGAAAGAATGCTTACTGATGAAGAAATGCCTTTGTTATTTCTTCCTTTTGTCAAGGCTATTTGTTGTGGTTACACAACACATGCCCCATTTGTTGACAAAAATGGGGACCCCCTACTTGAAAATTTGGAATTCTAGGCCTTTTGGACTCCTAGTCTAGGAGTCGAGCCTTTTGGAAGTCTTTCCTGGTCCCTCTAGTTTGCCTTTGAGTCTCGCCCAAGAAGTTTTTTTCTTTTAGAAATCAGAGTTTTTTAAGTAGAAGGCCTTTTTGCAAAAAATAGGCGCACTAGGACACCTATTTAGGTGCACTGATGCACCTGAATGAGTTCAAGTTTATATAGCTACAACTACGTAGTTGTGGAGATGTGGATTTCCCACCAAGGTTAGGCTATCAAAACCCCCCTCCCCTTCACTCCTTACTTCACACAAATACTTGTCTTCCACTCCTCGCATCTCAAAAACTCTACAGCTCTTGTACCTCCTAGCTGCACAACTCTGCACATATTGAGGTGTGGTCTTCTTTTTCATCTGTGGCATACACAAAATATAAGTGATGGTGCACATCAATGCACCTCCTTGGGTGCGCCAGATGTGCACAATCCCTCTCGACCTTAAACACAACAAACATTAAAATGAGCAAGACCCTTAAGTAATGGTGCGTAGTAGCGCACCTTATATGGTGTGCTACTCCACACCCCCCAAAACACAAAAACATAAACTAAAAATGTAAAAAACCAAAACAAACAAAATATCAGGTGCGTACTAGTGCACCTAACTAGGCGTGCTAATTGCACTTGATATTTTAAAAAGGATTTCAAAGAAATTTCAATATTGCACATTAGGCACACCTTCCTGGTGCACTTGGTGCACTTAATTTTTCTTTGAGAGGTTAAAAATGGGTGTTTTTTGTGTTTTCAAACAAATTTAACAATTTTGTTTAGATAGGACTAAGTGTTATTTTTTCATTCTTAATTCTAAACTAATGGGTATTCTTTTGTGTAGATATTATGGCATCCTCATTAGCTTCAGGCAAGAAAATGACACTAAAATTAATGGTTTTCAAGTTCCAAGGCATTCCTCTAGTGAAATCAAGGTTTCACGATGACAACTCCAAAATCAGAGTTATTAAGGACACACAGATTTGGGAGAATTCTTGAAGATATGTAACAAACCCACTGAGAGATTTGCTATGGTTTCTGCTTTGATTTGTTTGGGTTTAGTGAATACATCTCACCCAGTGTCAATGTAATCTTTAGAGCTCATTATGACACTTGCACAACACTTTGTCCCTGAGGAGAGAGTTGTTAAGAGTGGTACAGGAGAGATCATTCTCAATTTATGACCCAACAACATTGAGAGGGTATTCCATCTCCCACGTGCAGATCAATTTATCAAAATAAGCTATGAGGCAGTAGAAAGGTGGCATAGAGAACACTTAAAAAAGGCTTATGAGATCATCCAATCTTCTTACCTTATAGAGAAGACTCCTCTAGGAAAGACAACTGACAAAGTAGACATGACCAGAGGATATATGAAGGAAGACATTGGGTACTCAATAATACTTCTGAGTAGAGTTATGGGTCTCCCAATAGTTGGACATTTGAACATCTTTATGGTGCACTTTATCGAGACCATCGAGATGGCAAAGATGCCACTTGATTGGGTCTCTACTTTGAGTGAAAATTTATGTGAACAATTGGAAGCGGTAAAGGTCAAAAGGAAGTTCTATATGACATCTTACCTAGTATACTTGTTAGCCACAAGGGCAACTGATTATCCAAGGTTGTATAGAAGAGGTAGCATGAAAGATCCAAATGCATGGCCATACATCATCTACCCTCAGTAGGTAAAGAAGAAGCTCTTAGAGAAAAGTAAAGAATACAAAATTGTGAATGATGCATTCATATTTTCCATCATCTGATTCATAGAGGGAGATTATGCGAAGAGATTATCTAATGATGCAGTGGCACAGATAATAGTTCTTGGAGCATATTACATTCAGTTCAAGACATTTACATATCTAAGGGTAGCTGGTATCGCTGTCAACCCAAAGAAGCTTCCAAGGTACCCTTGTGATAGACTCATCATTTTGGAGATTGCACGACAACTTGGGTCTACATATGATAGAGTTAGGAAACAACGTAAATTGTGTTAGACATGGCCTTTGATCATAGGACCTTTTCCAGTGAAATAGAAGCAAGATATTCCTTCTTTTGAGTGTGAATGGGATCAATATCCCTTGGAAGAGTACAATTCTCCATGGCCATGTTTTGACAATATTCAGAGAGTACAATGTCTAATAGGAAAAGAATTCACACATGAAGAAGCTATATAAGACCATTGGATGAATGCAACAAATCACTACAATGTTCATATTAGAGATTATTGTAGGATGACTTTGTATTTGGCAGAAAAGGCCTTAAAAATAAAGATTCCATTGCAGATATTGCAACAAGACTCAGGGGAGTTGCTTGATCCTTTGTTTAGTGCAGATAAAATTGGGGAATAACCCATAATGAATGCTAAGGTAGATAGAGAAGAGAATGATGATATTAATGATTGGGTGAGGCATGTCATCAAAATGACATAGGATTGGATAAAGAAACCATTTAAACTTGATCTAATACTTGAGACAATAATTTTCCATGAACAAGCCCACCCAACCAAAGGTAGAGGGCAGAAAGTCACCATCCCTACCTTTGCAGCTCAGTCACCAATAAGGCCTGAAATGGTATACCAACTTGATCGACCAATTGGATACTATAATCCTTAGGAGAGAAAAGGAAAGGGAAAAAGAAAGAGGAGTTCTCCTCAAAGAGTTGAGCCAGAGGAAGGTGAAATCCCGACACCCCCACAGCAAGAAGAAGCAAATGTGTAAGGGGCCAAGGATACTGGGGCATCACAAGTTCAAGATGACCCAGAATTTCCACCAACTACTACACCTAGCTAAATGAATACATAAGTTGAAGTCCAAGAGGTTTCTCCACCTCAGTAAATAGAACAGGCATCCCCTTTTGCGCCTAAGAAACAAAGAAAGATTAAGACTTCGGTCAAGAAAAGGCAAAGGGTGATTAGGAGAGTAGTGCCTTCCCCATTTATTCTTGAGCCAATTCTGAGAGAAGAAGAAGAAGAGGAGGAGGATGAGGAGGAGAATGTGCCATTCAAAAGGAGAACCCAACTAGCTAGAGCCACATAACAAAAAAGAAGAAGAAGTTCCACTGTTACACCGCCACCAATTCCAGAAGAACCTCTAAAGACAACTACATCAAAAGATGAAATGCAAAAATGGATTGATGAGTAGGATGTAGAGGGCACTGACATATTTAAGATATCAAATTTTGATTTCATGTCTGTAGCGACATAATTAGCAGAAGCCCAAATCAGGGATATGCCAACCAATGAGCCTCAACAAGAAGATTGGACTTAAATGTCCTAGAATCACAAGGTCCTAAACTTCGTCCTCTATCCCCATTGCAAGTCACTGCTATAGACAAAGCTCTACTACTCCCTTGCCTCTAAGTACGAAAGAAGAACAAATTCAAAAAGACCGGGAGGAAGAACCACAAAAAATATTGACTGATGAAGTGTCTGGGGAAGGGCAAATGGTTCAATATCCTTAACAAGCTCCCTAGGACACCGAAGTAAGAACAATGAGCTCCATTGAAATAGAAACTACAAAGGGAGAACCATCACAGAGGGAAAGAACCTCGTAAAGGAGTGATAAGGGAAAAGGGGTGGCAAAACAAACTCCATCATCCTCAAGAGGCAGGCCTTCGGTGGAACGAGTCCCAAGGTGGTTATGTAAAGAAATGATAAGAAGTAAAAGGCCACAATTCAATGTCGATGAAGAGGATATGATTGAGTTGATTGAGGTTTTGAGGAAATCGAAGTCCCCCTGAAGAGAGGCAAGAGCATTGGCATTCATCAACAATGATCGAAATCAAGATTTATTTGCACAAGTGGCTATTCCTTCTCCTAATGCTTATGTAGAAGATTTGGGTCCACAAGATTATCTAATTAGAGGGGTTATGCTCGGGAAGCCCACATTGGATACAACCCAGTTGATAGTCACAATGGGGATGAAGGAGGTCTTTAGAAGTTTGAAGCAAGAAGGGGAAAAACTAATGACACTTCGTAGGCAAAATGAAATCTTGAAAGGATATTTAGCCAAAGTTGTTGGTCCCTTGGATCTTGAATACCATGGGGATACTTGAAATGCTACACTTGACAGAAGAGATGGGGGAGGAGTTCATTTGGATCCATTTTTGAAGGCTTTTCAACAATGTAAAGAAAGTTTTGAAGAAAAGGGTGTGCTTATCATCTAGGGAAATCTAAAGCTACTACATGCTATGTAGGAAAATTTAGATAAAATGCTAGAAATTTTGAAGCAGGATTTCAGTATTATGGATGAAGTACATGCATGGAAAAAGGATTTACAGGTACTATAGGCCATAAAGGGGTAGAGGTACATAATGCTTGTAGATGTACATACAGTAGAGGAGTTAGATTGAATTGATGACTGGATTGAAAAGATAGTAGATAGTAATACAGGAATGGAAACATTACATGCAGAGATCCACCGGCTCAAGGACCAAGCCTGAGAGTAGATTTTTCAGGCACAAAAATATTACAGTGATGCATGTCTTGACATTTTTGAGGATGATGAACAGGAGAAATTAATACCAATAGAGGTAGTGGTAAAGAAGTTTAGGAAGATTTTTGAAGAACCTTCTAGTGATGAGGATATGTGGTAGGCATTTAGAACAGAAGAAGCCTTGCTAGAGTTGGATACCAAACTCGGGGATTTTTTTGAGACCCGTATTTAAGTAGACAACTACAAACAAAAGGTCAAGGATAAGTACGATGTCTTAGATTTATTGGATGTTGTAAAAATCATGGAGATTATTAAGAAATTCAAGGGCAAGCATCCAGACATAGTTATGGTATGAAGGGGGACAAAACCTAGAAGCTAGAATTTCAATTTTGACACTTGGTGAAATTTTTGCATTTTTGAGCTTTTGAGGTGTGTTGGTGCACTTTTTGGCTACAAAGTGTTGTAAGTATTTTGAATAAGTCAGAGGTGCTAGGTGAGCTAGTGCACTTCTTCTAAGGTGCACTTTTATAGAGGTGCACTGATAGTTAACTGCTAGTTCCAAAATTAGAGCTTTCCATGCATCGAAAAAGCATTTTGGCAATAATTTAACTCCGAAAGATGTCTAGTGAAGGATCAACTTCTATTTTTGACACTTCCAAACACTTCCACATCGATTGAAGGCTTTCTTATTTTCTCTCTCTCATGATTTCTTTGTTTTATGACATGTAAAGGCTCATGCATCCAATTAATGATAAAAAAAATGGATGGAGTCCTACTTAGCACCAATTTGATAGTCAGTTTTTATATAATTAGTTTGTTTTATTAAATTAGAAGCATATGATTGCATGAAGATATCTCTTAATCTCAACATAAATTAAGGAGATAATTTCTTATAAATACGAGATTGTAATATGTAATAAAGGCCACCGTTATTTTGCAATAATATTATGCATTTGGTGCTCGCATTTGGAATGTAGTGATTCTTACCTAAATGTGTCATTGTTTTGTGACTTTATGTTCATGGAATTGTGATTGAGCCAAAATTTTATTGCTTTGTTTTTGGTTATGCGATGTTTTGATTTCGGTGTTTGTTACAATTTGATGAATTCCACTAACGTATCTAGCTCAAGAAGAAATCACCAAATTGTGCCTGCATAACTCTTTGTCTCGCATGAGCGCACTTTTCTTGGCCTTGCACTTCGATGAAGAGTGAAACATCATATGATTATTAAGTTTCCCATTGACGATTGTGTTAGTGGAATCAAGGAAGCGTTGCTCCTATTTTCAATTGTTACCTACTAATTTCTTCAAGAGCTTAACTAGCAAACGTGTTGTTTTTCTGTAGCTTATGTCCATTAGGATTTTACTTTCATGATATTTGCTTTAAAGTACTTGTTATTTTCTTTACTAACCCCTTGTTAAATTAGGAATTCATATTAGTTGCATGATTAGATTGCATTCATTGTAAAACACAAAAAATACAAAAACATAGTTCTTTTTTGCGTGTTTTATTTTAAAATAGAGAACAGATTCTACATCTCATCCAAAATCAAATGAACCAGCAAAGGTCTCCTCATGAACAAAAATATTTATCTTCAACTAAACAAATTCTAGTAGGTTGCAAGATCACCTAGAACCTTGGAGTTGATCCCTAAGATTGACTTTTCAAGAGAGGAGTTCGAAAGGATTCCTATCATTAAGCATTGTGTAAAACGACAGCTCAACACTTATTAAGATATCCAAGTCTCCAACCAAGACTCATCTAAGAACAATCTCCTCTCAAGTCCATATTAGGTGAATTCCCCTTAGACTTCCTGTTGAAACCAAATAATTATCCCAATAAATAATTCTATAATCCAAGAGAAATCAACATCACCATCGTCTCTAAGTATCCATGAGAACTTGTAACCAATCAATCCATGCCAACTCCAAATGCAACATAACAATATCATGAAGTATCCATCTTATGATCAATGTACTCAATACTAAGAAACTAAACCAAAATCAATGTCAAAGTTCCAACCATGGCCTCAAGAATATAAACATGACAACATGATCTAACCATATAAACCAAAGAGATAACATGCTCCATATGAACGTACTATAACATGTCAAGAAACTCTATAAACACGTATCAAGAGTATATCATGACATAAAAATGAAACTATCCCAACACCAAGGATAACATGTCAAATGGAAGCATAAACCACACCTTTACCAATAACCCTATTATTCCTCAAGATGCAAGCATCTCCACACACCATGAAGATAACCAAGAACCTCATAAGTCCTTAAGATCTAACCATCTTCATACACCATAAAGATAACCAAGTGCACCATGCAAATGTTAAAGATGCTTCTATAGCAATAGGATCTAAGACAAATCTCCAACATTTGCAAACACTCAATAAATATATCAATGCCAAAAAAAAATCCTACTCAACCATGATACCAAGTCACCTATGGCATCAGAAAATCCATCTGCTACATGAAGATCATTCAGGTATATACACATGACCAAAGTGTTAATACCAAGTGAAACCAAGAGTTCCAAAACCAAAACCAGGAACTAATCCTGCACTGTCACCTCATCACTATCACAAGCTCCCACAAAATTGTGTATTCAAGCTATCCATGAAATCATGATGAAAAATCCATCCTCTAACCATGAGAATCAACCAAGGCATAAAACCATCAAAGAACTCAAAGTGCACATCATGAGCTCCTCAAAAGAAACCAAATAACCATGATCCTCAACCAAGAAGATATACCACCATAACCAAATTAGGAATCCAAACTAATGAACATCAAGGATGTACCTATATATCCAATCATTTCATGCCAAAATCCATGGTACCATGATCACATCCATGAAGCAAGCATCTAACTCTCAATATGTCCAACCTGTCAGCATAAAACAGTCAACCACAATCCTCCACCATGACTATACCTGGTAACATCATCTCATCCATTTTACATGAAGAAAATAATTAGAAAATCATGTGTCTTAAGGAATAGACAAACCAAATCCAAGCCACCAATCTGAATATGCATCAATAATGAAATATCAATAGGCAAAGACAACCCATAACCAAGCTATAAATGTAACCTATAAGTATAGATTGCTTGCAACATTGCACAACTTGTAGATCCAACAAGTCATCATACATATCCAAACCAAATAATGATAACCATATCATCATGAGACCAATCTAAAATATGAACTGAGTATACAATGACATCAAATCCAAATTTCAAAAAATATACAATGTCATAAACTCACAATGTTACCATAGTCAATACATACCATTAACTATTTAAATTAATATATCAACAAATAAACCATGCCAAACCTACACCAAATTTGAACCAATGTGTACAACTCTCCAAGAGCTTTCTGTTGACTACTCAAAGTCCAAAATCTGACTCTGTATGCCCAAGTTATACCCTAATTTGTGCTCAAAATAAACAACATCAAGCTTTCAGGCTCTTAAAATTTGATAAAATGTCAAAATCATAGAACCAAACCTACACCATGTTGTAGTTCTCTGAATTAGCTTTCCAATGACTATAAGAAGTCTGAATTTTGATACCCTGAGAGAAAGTTATGGCCATTTTACTATGACAATCTTTTTACCATTTTCACTATGTTTTTTTTTTGTGAGAAAAATTCTGACAGGATTAAATTTGACGGCCATCATGGGTTGAAACTAATTTTATTTTTTGATTTCCTCATAACATGACCAAACTAGGGCATATATTATATATCAAAATTTATGGAAACATCGACCCAGATCTAATGGTCAGGTCTATTTTTACCTAGGAGGTTATTTCTGAAGCTCCCCCCTAAAACCCTCATTTAAATGAAACTGTATTGCATAAAAATGTAATAACAGAATAAACACTAAGCAACTAATGCATCTATTCCTACATGATTATGCAAACCTCAAAATATGCAAGATAACATGTAAATGAGCATAGCATGAAATCAAAATAACTTAATCTACCAATGCAAACCTTATGAAATCATCAAGTGGAGATGATTTCATTGTTGTGGGATGTGGTTGCTCACAATTCCTGCAGCATAACAATGAGGTAGATAGTAGATTATGGAAATGAGGAGAGGGTTCTCCTTTTATAAGAAGTGAGATGAAACAGATGGTTGAGATTGAATGCAAGATGGAGGGCTAGGATCTCTCAGGATCAATGAGGTGTCCATGAGGTGGAGGCCAAGTAGACTCCATGTGGATTAGAGTTTTTAACCATTCAAAGGGGGGAAGATGCTCACACATGTGTGAGCAACCTTTGATGTGATAGGTCAATGAAAAGTGTAAGAGGGTTGGAGGCTCAAGGTTTCTCACACATGTGTGAGACACCTTTGGTTCACATGTGAAGGGGGA
This sequence comes from Cupressus sempervirens, assembly GCA_028749045.1. NCBI lineage: Eukaryota > Viridiplantae > Streptophyta > Pinopsida > Cupressales > Cupressaceae > Cupressus > Cupressus sempervirens. The sequence continues at coordinate 918,682,876 of CM053792.1, read as the reverse complement.
CAAGTGTGTAATTGTGTAAGGGTCACATGTCACATGTGACTAGGGTTTGCTAATCCTTTGATTAGGATTGTGCAAATGATCAATGATGTGATTAGATGAGAAACTAGGAATAATTAGTGGATAAGTGGTTTGACCTAGGTTAGAAGGATGGGGTAGGTTAGGGAAGTCAGGTTAGGTGAGGGTTAAAGTTAGGAGCCATGTGCTCAAATAGAATTATATTTAATATTTAATTCCAAGTGGGATTAACAAAGGATTAATCAAGTAAACGAAGTACTTAATTAAAGTGGGTGAGTTAGGATGCAAGTGGAAAGGCTAGGATTTAAATCAAGGAAAGGTGAATATAATTAAACAAATGCAAATTTATTTAATTAAAGGTAGAGTAATTAAATAGATAATAAATATTTATTTAATTGGTCATGAAACGGGTATTTGGACAATTTTAGGTGTCTACAGAAACATCTAAAAAACCCTTTTGTCAAACAATTTCACATGCCCAAAATATGCCAATATCCCATCATACTTGCAAACCCAAAATCCTTAGATCTGCAATAAACAACTCATTTAGCTTGCCCTTTCTTTTATCCTCTCATGCATTCCCATGGATTCAATCTAGGGTTACAATAATAAAACCATATCTCTAATACCACTTATAAGGAAACTTGCAATCAAGAATATAACAATTTTCACATAACCCATAATAGATCTGAAATAGATACGAAATTAAAATCCATGTGCAAGAGAATAAACAACATACTCACAAAACTATGACAAGATATATCCTAGGAAACCCTCATTGAGGGAAAAAGAAACCTAGCCTCCAAAAGCATCCATCACCATGTATTATTCAACAAAAACACCATTGCAATACAACCATGGAAGCCTTCAAAGCCATAGCCATAACCAAGCAATCCATGTGAACAAGAATGAATCCACACATCCCACACCATGCTTGCAACCTTCACAAATGCTCCCTTTTCTAACCTATCATGCTTTTTCCTGCTCGACTCTTTTCCTTTTTGCCTTCTATCTTGTCACTACAACTACCCTTGTGGCTACTTATATAGTAGCAAGTACCACAAAACCACCAAGTGGTATTACATAAACCATGTACTACCTGACCCATTGACCCCACATTTAATATTGGAAATTTAATTCTTTCCCCAATATTAAATAATTACATGAAATATAATCACAATGTTACAATAAAACTCATCAAATATATCCCATCGAAATCTTTACATGTTGCATGCCCATCTAGGTGCAACATTACATAATAAAATAAAATAATACAATATAAGAATATTATGCAATGTGTGCAACACCCATTATCTCAACAATTTGTGTTGTACGGATAGATTTGGGAAGTCAAACGTCTAAAATCTTGTGTAATGTCAAAACAGGTATCCTAAATGGTGAATAGGTTGGTAGGTTGTTAAGAAAGTTTGCAAATTAAAGCCCAAAAACCTTGTTTGGAGGGCTAATTGGAAAGGGGTACTAGGAGTAACCAGCTAGTTTAGAAATCAATATAGAAATGGAGTTTGGGCTCATTTTGATTATTTATTCTAGATCAAAACCAAGTTGTTTAAAACTTATTGAACTTCCTCTAAGACCTTGAAAAGAAAGGAGCAAGTTCAAATAATTTAGGATAGAGAAACCATGTTGGGAAAAGAAGGCAAATTTTGGGTGTTGTAAAGGGCATCATTATAAAGTTGAGAAAAGTGTGTTAGGTGGAGTTTGATGATAACCAAAGGAGTCAATTAGACACATCTACATCATCATGGAATAAATGGCATTCGTTAGTGACTATGGTGAAGTTCTCCAGCCACTCAATGATGGGACCATATATTGGTGTCTAGTTTTGATACATTTAGTTTGAGCTTCACTTGGTTTCAAGAATCCTTTCATATTTAGTACTTAACAAGGCCAACCACATAAAGGTGGAAGCTCATTTGGCCTCTCCCCCATATAATCACTCTAAATTCCCCATTAACAACTAAGTAAATATTTCATTCATTCATTTAAGAAGTATACCATTGAATCATTATAATCACATAACATTCATTAACACGACATACAATTAATTAATACATATCAACATTCACCAATAATTTATGAACAAATCAATCATTACATTCACATAACATTCATTAACACCACATATAATTCACTAATACGTATAAACATCCATCAATAATTTGTGAGCACATCAATTATTATAATCATATAACTATATTCAATAACATGACATAAAATTCAGTAATAAGCAAATATTCATTAAAAAAAATCATTAACACATTCATCATCAAACAAGGATTTTAACATTCATTTCTTCTTTTGTTTTTAATTTTGTTGAAGTTAAAGGCTAATAGGCACATTGTGACTATCTTCGACATTCTCCTGTGGCTCTTGTGGTTATGATATTATGACATGAGGCTTCCTCTTCATATTTCGAGGACAAGGCTAGTGTGCCCCTGCAATAAGAAATAAATGGGTTTTGATAAACATTTTTAAAAATGTTATAAGTATTTCATTAATCTAAAGAACATAATAGGGATTTTTTTTTACCTGATAGTGCCACATAATCTACTATCACATTTTTTTCAGCTCCAACCTCAACATGCTCAACACTAACATCACGCTCAACTCTGTCACCATTATGTTTTGCATACTCAAAAATTATCACACAAAGGTTGCACCAATTGTAATTTAAGATGTTAAATTTTATTAATAATTACATAATTAATTTTCAATAGAAATTGAATATGTACCTCTATCATTGTGATGCACATCAAGGCCTTTGTCATGTGTAGGATTTGTGCCTTCATCATCATGAGTAGGATCTGTGCTGGAAGTAGAAGGTTGCAGTGAAATGTCATGCACATTGTTATCATTGTTCGAAATTAACATCAAATAGATTATTTCTCATGAATTTCTCAATTTCTGTTATTATTCATTAGGCCTATTTATATGTATGTGAACCGATGCACCAAAATCTTCTAATATCTTTGGCCACTGGCTACTATGCGGTGGTGGACAACTACTACTTTATAGTCTTGCTTGAAGCCAATTTGTTTGTCCTCTTCTCTGGGTGCTAGATTAAATTCAGTGCCTTGCATTTTTTTGCATAATATCATCAATACTGAATGTATTGCTTATTTGTAATTTTATATTAAAAAAATGATATGAAATTTCATTTACTACCACTTACAGGTCATGGGTGAATTTTCATATATCCACCAGAGCCAAGATGGTGTTGACCAACCTTATCTTTCCTAGCTTATGTAGCCTTTGATGTGTCCTAAAACTTATATATGTAAACTTTGAAATATGTTAGATTATATAAATATAAAGATCACTAATTTGTGCATAATTACATTAATATTACTGTATACTTATTTTTTCTTGGTGGTGGGTTAATTCCTTTATCTCCTAGAATTATCTCTTTTGTATCTTTAGATTTCATTCCACTCTAGCTCTGGAACCATAGGAGGACGCTCGTACTTTGGGTTGAGCTTTAGAGCCCTTCTATGTTGGTCTCTCATAGTCTTTAGATGTTTGCAAGCTTTTTTAAGAATTTATACTTTGTTCAAAATATTTTGACCAAAGAGATCCTTTGGAGATTTTACAAGCTGATATTTTAATTTAGGGCCTTGCTCATTCCACCTTTAAAAAAAAAATTATTAGATAAAAAAATTAGTTCAAGTTATGTACCTTGAAAATATTACAAATGGATGAATGGAAAAATGTAGCAACCAATTCTATGAAGCTACGTACCTTTTACGTAATGTGGGCCCAAATAATAATTTAATATAATAAATAAGTATTAAATATAAAGTAATATTAATAATAATATTATATTATAACCATATAATAATATCATATTATATATATCACATTATAATAGCAATATGAAAGTATGAAATGAATGAAATAATAATCTAATATAATAAATAATGATATTATGATTAAGATATATTTTAATATAAAAACACTATATAAATACAGTATTATAATATTATAATATATATTAGTTGATATATTATTAAAATAATTAATGTATAATATAATTATTAATATAATACACCTTATGATATTAATTAATATAATTAAGCTTATTAATGCAATTATATAATTAATATTATTAATATAATATAATTATTATTATGAAAGGATGCGACTCTTTGAAACACACACACACACACACACACACACACACACACACACACACATATTGAATATCAAATGAGAAGGATATCAGATAGAATATTTTCAAACTTATACAAATTAAAAGGTAAACAAGTAAATGTCCTAAAACAAGACATTGCAAGTGGCATCAGAGCTAGTCCTTCTGCCAGCTTGTGTATTAAATTTTTTGTGATATTTGGGTCATTTGATTAAGGTTGATATGTCAAATTGAGATTGGTGTAGGCGCACACCTAGGAAACCTCCATTATTTTAATGATTGTTGGCTTGTACTTGACTCTATCCAAGTCAAGAGCATAGGTTAGTTTCTTTTAGACCTTATAAGGTCATTTGTATTGTTGGCTAGATGAGTTAGTCATTATGACTACATAGCCATTGCTAGTTGTATTTCAATTACTTAGTGTGCAGAGGAAATAGTGAGTTGGAGTCTTTTAAATGTGTCCTAACACATAGAATAGGTGGGAAAGATGCTTTAAGGTCATTTATGTGGTTTATTTATCAACTTAGAGGGCTTAGAGGTCCTAGAAGCAAGGATCATGGCATAAATGCAAAGATGTCGAAAATTGTCAAAAAACAGTTGTCATGCAACTTTTACAATTTATTCAAATGTTGCATGCAACTTGGTTACCTTGGATTCCCTAAGTATGAGGAGTGGCTAATCCACTAAAATGGCCTAAAAACTAGGGGAAATTAATCTACTACTTATTGAAGGCTCAATCTCGAGTTGGGAGGTTGGATTATAAGAAGTTTTTGTAAAAACAATAGTGACTGTGACTGTGATTATTGTGCAAATTGAGCATTTTCATCTTGTGTGATGCTATATGGATTGAAGGGCCAAAAATTTCATTAGATACATGTAATAGGATTAGTTTTAGGTTTTTTTCATTATTTGTACTTTGAGTGTAGAGATAGTTTAGTTGCCTTTGTAATTTTTTTTGCATATAGCCTGTTCACTTGATCTGTGTCAACCAACTTGTAAAGAAATGGCTCCCCCATAAAATATAGCCATGAAAAATACCTAAGGATAGATGGAGAAGTTAGGGGAGTCATTAGTGTACATATTTCTAGGATTAGGAGTTGTGAAATTTTGGAGAACTATATTTAAACTCAAGCCCTAGGCGAGCTAGGAATGCTCGGTTAGAGGTTTGACTGTGCTGAAACAAATGATTAAGTGTAGGGAATGGAAGTGTTGTATGGAAAAAGTATAGTTATATGAAGGGGATAGTCATATCTTGATATATCCTAGAGATTGAGGTCTTACCAATTTATTTAGGTAAGTTTCCAAACAAGTTTGTAGCACAGTCCTAGGAAATAGACCTTTTAGTCCTATTTGACCTACATAATGGGAATCATTTGTACAAACAACTTAGGGGTTCAAAACCTATAGAATCCTTTAGGGAATCCAAAAGGGTGCTCAAATCTAGAATATTTTTACCAAGTTATTTGGAGAGCTTTTGCAAGAAAGAGGAATTAGTCAATTCCAAGGGCTAATTGGAACTAGGCCTAATTAGGCTTTGTAGAGACAAAAAATTGAAATCATTAAGGAAGAGGTCTAAAGATATTTCCAGATGGAAGTAAATGGAGTGATCTCATGTTGATGGATGAGTTTTCAATGAAGGATGAAGTTTGAGAGCAAGTTTCACTTAGAGCTCTCTAAGTGTGTGTGGAGAAGAGTACTAAACTAGTGTGTTAGTCTTCTTAGGGTAAGCACAAAGGATCAAACCCTTGGTAAAGAGTTTGGATTGGTGTTAGTTAATTACCTATGCCAATCAGGGACCTAGGTGGACTAGGTGCCTAGAAGAGATAAGTTAGGTCTCTTGAGGAGCAGTGCAAGCACCCCTTGGAACACTTACACCATATTGGTATCAGAGCCTAAGTTGATCAGACTTGTGGTGGATTTGTTGGAAATATTCAAGACTATGCTAAGTTACTAAGAGGGGAGGGGTGAATCAATAACTTCTAGAATTTCTACACCAATTTCAATTCTGAATCCAATAAACCATTTAACATTTAATTCATCACATATTTTCTAATTGCATGAATGAGAAACTAAAAATATAGAAGCATTCACAACACTTGAACACAATGATTTGGTGACCCAGAAACCTTCCAAATAGAAAGTAAAACTGGGGTGGCAATGAAACCCACAAACTTTACTACTGTAGTATAAAGTTGACCTGTTAAGGCTTACATTGATCACTTCTAATGATCTGCCCTATTAGGAGCAAATAGGACTACTAGGTCCACCTTGTGAGAGGATTTACAAACATATAATGAAGTATGCACTTGGTAAAGAGATTTATAAAAGATTGTTAGGTATACCTTGTTAAAGGATTTTGATTGGTTCATCTGTTAGGATGAAGCAGTAGATCTCTAAATTTGTAACTGAGTTTGCTGATAGAGATTCCTTGATGTACTGATCACCTTTCTGTGATAGATTTGTCACTGCTGCTCCTTATGTTGATATGGCCTTCATAAATCTTTATCTACTGCTTACATTTGCATTCTTTCACTTTCATTACAGACACATTACATTCCATTCTTCATTGATATGATACAATACATCACATATATATATCAAACCAATTTGCAAAATTACACAGTCAGCCAAGACACAAGTTAACACAAATATGAAAAAGTCAGCCAATATGAAGATACTTAGTTTCTGAAGACTGACTCGGTGAGGTTCAGATACTCAACATCCACTATCATTACTTGGCATCATCATGCTCTTGGTGAACGTAGAAGCTTGGTCGATACTAATCACTTTCAAGTAGTCTTGAACTCGGTTTGTACTAGTGACTTGGTAGATATTTGTGTAACTTAGCAAACACTGAAGTACTTGGTTACCATGGAGTGGCTTGATCAACACTACCTTCACATCATATGAACTAAGAACTCGGTAGACACTGCAATGCTTGATAACTACTGGCTTCGCATCACATGAATTGCAAACTCGGTAACCAATGATAAACTTGGTATACACTGAACTACTCGGTTTGCACTACTAAACTTCACACTAACTAAATATGCTAGATAACCACTAGAAATAGTCCAAAGGACTCGGTAGCAACTATAGAAGCTCGATGGCTACTAAATTACATGGCAAACATTTTAAACTATTCAATGAGCTTGGTAGCTATACATAATCTGAATAAGTGTGTGTCACTAATAACAAACTTGACTGATATGTCAACAATCTCCCCCTTTGGCATTAGTGACAAAACACTTATTAGCCCAAAACTGAATACCTTGTATTCATCACCATGTGATACTAGCTTGGTCTATTTTTGAGATTTTTCAAAATTAATCTTTGTAAGATATATACAGACTCTATTATGTACATGAAACTTTTCTCTTATATACATATCTCCCCCTGTAACTCTGCTCTTATCCTTCTTTAACTTTTCTCCCATATCTCATCTTTTCCTATAACTCTACTCTTCTCCCCCTTTTTAATAGTAATGCCAAAGGTTTATTCAACATATTTACACGAAGACACCAAAATGAGCTAAGAATTCAGAGTGTACCTTGAGGGTAATTACCAATGTTTTATCCCAGTTTTCCTGCAAGACCTTACATGTTTGAATGTCAATTTGTACTTCTGATGAAAGTTCAATTATGTGATCAGAAATAGAGAAGTTGTTGTCCTAGATTAGTGTCTTTGCATAAACAATGTGTTTTTGCATAGAATCCATGATAGGGAGGATCATATTTTGTGAAACAGATCCTTGCTTCTTCTCTTAACAACTCTACCTGCATATCTAATAAAAATATGATCTTCTTAAAATGTGTAGAGCTTGAACTAGGGTCAAGTTGCAATTTCTAAGCACTTGCCTTAAGATCAATATCAATTTTGGACAATTTGTCCTTAACTTCTTTGGTATACTCAGTGACATTACATAACTTAGCAAAAAGTGATGACACATTAGAACAGGATGCCTCAAGATTGACCAAAATTGTTGATAATTCAACTTGGTTAATAGCAATTTGCTGAGAAATGTGCTCCAACACTTTATTATTGAACTTCTTTTCTGCTTTTTCAATCAATTTCTCTTGTCCCTCTGTGTCCTCTTTAAACTTTTGAACCACCTCTTCAAGCTAGAACAAAATTGGTTGAGAAGAATCAACCTCAACTCCAATAGCCTTAGTCAAAATGTTAGTAGCTTCATCTAATATCTTATATTCTCTGTCCCTTTCTTCTCTCAATTTTTGTTCCTTAGCCTTTTTTTGAAGAAGTTCACCAACCATTTGCATTTGATCTACAGAAAGATTGTAGAAATCACATTTGGGAATTTTTATTTCCTCATCTAGATCTATATCTTCTTCTATTTCCTTTCCTTTTGAAAACTTTTTACTCGGTTGAAACTTAGGTTCAACTATCCTTGTACTTATTGCCTTAGTACTCAGAATGGAAACAATGGTAGACAGACTCAAGCTTGCAGTAAAAATTGTTATAGTACTGACTGGTGGAGTACTTATAGAGATACTAGAAGAATCCAAAATTGGAGTGTTTACCATGGATGAACTCAAAACTGAAGAAGTCAAAATTAGAGAGGAGATGGTTGAATAACTCAACTCGATAGAAGAAGGAGAAACCTACAATTTGGTTGATGAAGTGGGAATCACTTCTGTCATTGATATGTTGAGCTATGTTGGTGTATGGAGTGATTGGACATTTGATGTATTTTATGTAGTTACAACCATACTTGTTGAAGTTGTCTCCATACTTGATGTTGTCAAGAGTTTGCTTAGGGAGTGAGGAAATGAGGCAATTACTGCAACTGCTATTTTTATTGGGTCATTCTCCTCATCATTTTCCTTATCTTCCTTGGTAGCTTCTACTCCTTGCTTCTCTTCTTCTTCCTTTTCTTTAGCTAATTGCTCCTTATATTCTTCATAATCAACAATAACATAATGAGTTGTTCCTTCATCATCCTCTTCATCCTTACCTTCTTCTTCTTCATCATTCTTTACATTTACTAGGAAGTCTCTTGGTTTATGTAGATGATAAATTTTCTTCCACATGTTTGTAGCATTCTTAACTACATGCTCTCTATCTTTGATCAAAATTAAACATGTATTAAACTTAAGAGTCATTTTATCTTCATTTTTCTTTAAAGACTCTTTTACCTCAACATCTATCATGCTTGGTAGTAATTTCCTTAGGGTTTGTGCATAAATGTCTTTTACTATTTACGTTACAAAGTCCCATCTTGGCTTTATTTTCTCTAACAATTCATTAGAGATTTGAGAGGCAATCTAGTCTGGTGAATACTTCCATTTGCCCATTTTGGTCTAGGGTTTTTGCAACCGTGAGCACAAGCTTGAAGTATGACACCTTCCACTCAACACCTCAAACCAACATATGAAAACCTTTCTTTGCCTTGTTGTTGCTGCTGGTTGCCATTTTCACTTTGTAGCTTGAGAGAAATTCAAAAATGATTATAGAAATTTGCTCAAGTCACTTGGTCACATAGAAAATAGCACTTCGTAATAGCTCTTTGAAAATTCACAGTGAAAAAATGAATTTTCTTTCATGTTTTTTGTTAAAAAATTTCCATTAATTCTCGGTACGGTGGTAGATGAGTTAACATAATGCTTGACAGTCTATCATCCAGTACTTTGTCTTGATCACTCGGTATCCATAAGTGCCTATGTTACTCCTGACCTTGCTCGGTAGAGCCTATGACCTGACCTCACTCAGTAGAGAAGGTAACTCGATAATAATTGATACAGATCTTGCTTAGTGGTCCCTTTGTATCTTGCATATGAATTTGGATCTTTGTCACCTTTCAACTGGAAATGTTTCTAATGTTTTCTTTGATAGCTTGGTTCTAGTTCTTCAATAAGAACTTAATTAGAAGTGGTAGAGTCACCCAGTTCCTAAGTGACTTGATCATCATTACTCAGACCAATATCCTTAGTAGACTTAGGAATCCATTGATGTCTCATCTGCCTTCAAATGTTATCAACTTTTGCATTCTTCTTATCTTCAATCTTACCAGTATTCATACAATTTTTGACAATACGACCAAGTTTTGTACAAATGTAACATCTTATAGTGGTATCCTTTTTTCTCATATGATGTTTAACATAATGCATACCAATGTATCCATATTATCCACAGTAATGACATCTACACCAAGTATTGTAATCCCAACCAAATATTGCTTTCACAATTTGCTCTGCAGCATTCAATGTCTTTGTTTTGCATTCTGATGCCTTGTGTCCATGTTTCTTGCATTTATGACAGTTACATTCAAATTTTGGTTTCTCTTTGCATTCATTAGCCTTGTGACCATGCTGATTGCAGTTGTAGCATTTTCCATTGAATTTTTCTTTTCCATTACTCCAACATTTATTAGATGTATGACCTATCTTACCACAATGATTGCAAGTAGGTCTTTGATTCCTTTGAGCACCTTGTTTAGAGGATTCACCGTCTTCTTTGTATCCAATTCCTACTTTTCCTTTTTGCCTATAGAGGTTTTGCTCATTTAGTTGAACCATGTCTGCTTGAGATTTCATCATTCTTTCATTGATTTGCTTCTTAGTGTTTAGGTCATTTTTCAATCTTTCACTAATTTTCCTTTTAGATCTCAGCTCATTTCTTATTCTTTCATTGATTTGTCTTTCTAAATTTAGATCATTCCTTAATCTTTCATTGATATATCTTTGGCTCATGATTTCCTTATTTGCATTGGAAATTTGATCCATAAGATCTACATGCTAAAGGGATTGGTTTTGGATCTCATTGTTTCTTCCATCCATTTCTTCTTTTATCTTGTTCCTCTATTCCAAGATTTCACACAACCTTATTGACTGAATTTCTTGTTCTCTTTTTAGCTTTCTTACTTCTTCTTGCAGGGAACCATTCTTCTCTAGGAGTTCTTTGATTGCATAATTTGCTTCATCTGAACTGCTTGAAGGCAAAAAGTCTTCAATTCTTTCTTCAATGTAGAGATGGTCATTCATTTGATTTGCAAGTTCCTTATTTCTTTTTAGGGATTGGGAAAGTTGCTCCTTAGTTTTCTTGAGTTGTGCAATGGTCATTTCCAAATCTAACTTTTCATTATCAATTCCCTTATCAAGTCTGAATATCTCCATATCCTTGATCTTTTGCTCAAGTTGTTAAACTTTCTCCTGAGAACCACAAAGGTCTGATAACAATTGTTGGAAATATTCAAGACTATGCTAAGTTACTGAGAGGGGAGGGGTGAATCAGCAACTTCTAAAATTTCTACACCAATTTCAATTCTAAATCTAATAAACCATTTAACATTTAATTCATCACATCTAATCTAATTGCATGCATGCGAAATTGAAAATATAAAAGCATTCACAACACTTGAACACAATGATTTGGTGACCGAGAAACCTTCCAAATAGAAAGTAAAACAAGGGTGGGTATGAAACCCAAAAACTTTACTACTGTAGTATAAAGTGGCATGTTAAGGCTTACATTGATCACTTTTGATGATCTACCTTGTTAGGAGCAAATAGGACTACTAGGTCCACCTTGTGAGAGGATTTAAAAACATACAATAAAGTATGCACTCGGTAAAGAGATTTAGAAAATACTATTAGCTCTACCTTGTTAAAGGATTTTGACTAGTTCACCTATTAGGATGAAGTAGTAGATCTTTGAATTTGCAATTGAGTTTTTTGATAGAGATTCCTTGATGTACTGATCACCTTTCTATGATAGATTTTTCACTACTGCTCCTTATGTTGATATGGCTTTCATAAATCTTTGTCTACTACTTACATTCACATTCTTGAAATTGCATTACATACACATTACATTCCATTTTTTATTGATATGATACAATACATCACATATATATATATCAAACCAATTTGCAAAATTACACAGTCGGCCAAGACACAAGTTCACACAAATATGAAAAAGTCAGCCAATATGAAGATACTCGGGTTCTAAAGACTAACTCGACAAGGTTTTGATACTCGACATCCACTGTCATTGCTTGGCATCGTCATGCTCTTGGTGAACATGGAAGCTCGGTCCATACAAATCACTTTCAAATAGTCTTGAACTCAGTCTATATTGGTGACTTGGTAGATATTGTGCAACTTGGCAAACACTGAATTACTTGGTTACCATGGAGTGGCTTGGTCAACACTACCTTCACATCGCATGAACTGAGAACTTGGTAGACACTACAATGCTCGGTAACTACTAGCTTTGCATCACATGAACTGCGAACTCGGTAACTACTGCTAAACATGGTATACACTAAATATTGAGTTTGTACTACTGAACTTCACACTAACTGAATCTGCTCTGTAACCACTAGAAATAGTCTAGAGGGCTCGGTAGCAACTATAGAAGCTCGGTGGCTACTGAATTACATGGAAAACATTGCAAACTATTCAATGAGCTTGGTAGCTGTATAGAATCTAAATATGTGTGTGTCACTAATAACAAACTTGACTGATATGTCAACAAGATTTTGTAGCCTATAGAATCTATGGGAGATAATACACCAAGTGGAATACTAGAAGGCACAACCATGGTGACTAACATTGAGTTAGCCAAGAAGTTTGAAGAACAAGAAGAAGATAACAAGTCACTGAGGGAGAGAATAGCTCAATTGGAGCAACTCTTGGGTGAAGTCCAAGACAAAGGTTATAGGGTCAAAGAGAAGATTGACCTAAAGGAAGAAAAAGAAGCAAGGGAGAAGGAACTAGAATTGGAAGAAGCACTAACCCCTGAACCTATTCTTCCTGAAGAGCCATTTTTGAAGGTAATAAAAGCATTAAGTGGAAAAGCTCTTGAAGGAGTACCACTATTTAGGGGACAAATGGATCTAGATTTAGTTGTGGACTGGATTAACAACATTGAGAACCATTTTGAATTTCACGATATCTCTAAGGTACAAGAAGTTGTGGCAGCCAAGTCTAGATTAACAGGTTTAACTCTTACTTGGTGGAAGTTTGTGCAAACTGAAAGAGAGAAGGATGAGAAAGGTCCCATAGTTACCTAAAAGGGCATGGTAACTAAGGTGAAGCAGACCCACCTTCCTGATGACTATGAAGTTCAACTTTATAAGAAGAGAAAAAATCTTAGACAAAAAGATTTGGATGTCCAAACATATATCGAGGAATTTCAAAAATTGTGTTTGAGGTCCAAGGTAGTTGAAGAGGAAAGCATTAAGCTTGCAAGGTACTTGAATGACCTCAAATGGTCTATTCAAGAAGAGATGAGCCTAGTAAATTTCAAAACCATTAGGCAATGTTATCAAATGGCCTTGAAGATTGAAGAGAAAAGCAAGAGGAAGCAAGAAACCTCTAAAGGTAAAGCTAAGAGTAAGGATAATAGAGGTCAAAGAGGTGGCTTTTTGGAAAAAAATTAGATTCAAGGGCTCAAGGTGAGGTAAAATTCACTAAGCAACAAGAAGGAAGCTCAAGTAAAGGTGGTAGAGGAAGAAACTCTAACTCTAGAGGAAGGAGTGGTGGACAAGGAGGAAGAGGCAATTACTTTGCTAATATGAAGTGCTACCATTGTAATCAAATGGGGCACCCTACTTATAGATGCCCAGAGAAAGGTGGTTCATCACAAGGAGGTGACAAGAGGAAAAACTTAGTTTAAGATGAGTCCAATACAATAGATAAGCATGTTGAAATACCACTAAATTTAGAAGAAGGAGAGAACCTCATGATGAGGAGAATTTTGATCAAAGATCTAGTGAAGGAGGATCCAAGTCAAAGAATATCTTTATTTAGGATAAAGTGCAGAATGATGGGTAAAGTGTATAGAGTTATCATTGACACAGGGTCTACTAACAACAAAGTGTTAGAGGAAGCAATTAGGAAGCTAAAAATGACAAGGATACCCCATAGTAATCCTTATAAGGTCACATGGATAAACAAAGGCCAACATGTGTTAGTAAATGAGCAAGCATGGGTGGAGTTCTTAATTGGAAGGTACATAGATAAAGTTTTATGTGATGTGTTACCTATGGATGCATGTTATATGCTCCTAGGTAGACCATGGAAATTTCATTGCCAAGCTATCCATGATGGAGGAAAGAATTCCTATACCTGTAAGAAGGACAATGTGAATTTCAAGATACAATCGTTCTTGGAAGAGGCTGAAGCAAAGACAACTGGTCCAAATGTACTCATGGTGAGTGAGAAGGAGTTCCTACAAACCATGAAAGAAAGTGAAGGTGTAGGTTTTGCATTGGTGTTGAGACCAAAGGAGGGAAATGAAGATAAGGAGACTAAGAGGGTAGAGTTACCCAAGGAGATTCAAGGGATGTTGCAAGCTTATCAATGTATTGTAAGTGATGGACAACCATCAATCCTACCCCCTAAAAGAGATATAAGCCATAGGATAGACCTTATCCCAGGAGCTATCCTACCTAACAAAGTAGCCTACAAGATGACCCCTCAATAAAATGAGGAAGTAATAAGACAAATACAATAACTCCTGAACCAAGGCGTACTTAGGAAGAGTATTAGTCCATGTGTCGTACCTATTGTACTTGCACCAAAGAAAGGAGAAACTTGGAGGCTTTGTACAGATTCAAGAGACATAAATAGGATAACCATTAGGTATATGTTCCCTATTCCTAGGATTGAAGACCTAATGGAATGTCTAAGTGAAGCCAAGTACTATAGCAAGATAGACTTGAAGAGTAGTTATCACCAAATAAGGATACATGAAAGAGATGAGTGGAAAACAACCTTCAAGACCAATGAAGGGTTGTATGAATGGATTGTCATGCCATTTGGATTATCTAATGCCCCCTTTACATTCATGATACACATGAATGAAGTTCTCAAGGACTACATAGGCAAGTTTGTAGTTGTATATCTAGATGATATACTAATTTATAGCAAGACAAGGAGTGAACACCTAGAACAACTTGACATTGTTTTCAAGAAGTTAAATGAGGAGAAGTTGGTGATCAACTTGGAGAAGTGTGAGTTCATCAAAACATAGCTAGTGTACCTTGGGTTTGTTCTAGTACATGGTCAATTGAAAATGGGTACAAGCAAAGTTGAAGCTATCATGAATTGGCCTACTCCAAAGTCAACAATATAGGTAAGAAGTTTTCATGGTCTTGCACAACACTATAGGAAATTCATAAGATAGTTTAGTAAAATTTGTGCTCCTATGTTAGATACTATCAAGAGAGGAATGAAAAAAAAGTTTGTATATCACGCTAACAAGAGCTTTGAGTTACTCAAGGAGAAGATAGCTACTCAACCTATTTTAGTGTTTCCAAGCTTTGAAAAACTTTTCATTATTGAGTGTGATGCTAGCAATGTAGCAATTGGGGTTGTTTTAAGCCAAGAGGGAAAACCAATAGCTTTTCATTCTAAAAAATTGAGTGAAGCCAAGAGGAAATACTCATCCTATGACCTAGAAATGTATGCATTGGTCCAAGCTCTAAGAAAGTGGAGCCATTATTTGCTTCCCAAGGAATTCATTGTGTATTTAGATAACCAAGCACTTAGTTTCTTGAATTCACAAGAAAAGTTAAGTCATAAGCACATGAAGTGGGTTGAATACCTACAAACATATACTTTAAATATCAAGCACAAGAAGGGTGTTCTAAACAAGGTGGCAGATGCATTATCTAGAAGGGTATTCACACCTCAAGAAATTTAGTTGAAGAGCATGGGGATAGATCATTTCAAGGATCTATATGTAGATGATGAGGACTTTGATGACATATATAAGGTATGTGTTGAATACAAGAATCATTTTCATAGTAGGTATGCTGAATATACTTTGTAAAGTGATCTTTTGTTCAAAGGGAATCACTTGTTTATTCCTAGAGGCTCCATATGAGAGAATTTGATACATGAAAAACATAATGGAGCTTTAAGTGGTCATTTTGGGATCACTACGACTCAAAAAATTTTTTCAAGGTTTTTATTATTGGCCTAGAATGAATTTTGATGTTATGAGGTATGTGGAAAGTTGTGTCATATGTTAGAAAGCTAAAGACACTTCTGCAAATACTAGTCTTTACCAACCACTACCAATCCCTACCAGGCCATGGGAATGTTTAAGCATGGATTTTGTAGTTGGATTTCCCAAGACAAGAGGAGGCATGGATAGCGTGTATGTGGTTGTAGATAGGTTTAGCAAAATGGCTCACTTTGTGCCATGCAAGACCACTAGTGATGCCACTCACATAGCCCCCTATTCTTCAAAGAGATTGTGAGAATCCATGGGTTACCTATCAACATTGTGTCGAATAGGGACACTAAATTTATGAGTTATTTCTAGAGGAATCTTTGGCAAAGATTGGGCACCAACTTGTCCTTTGGATCAGCTTACCACCACCCAAATTGATGTTCAAACCAAGGTTGTTAATAGGAGCCTTGGGAATCTTCTAAGATGCTTGACAAAGGAGTATGAAAAACAATGGGATCAACTATTTGGACAAGTTGAATATGCCTATAATGACAACAAAAATAGATCCACAGGGAAGAGTCCATTTTAGATAGTTTATGGACTACATCCTACGGGTGTCTATGAACTAAGAGATTTGGAAGATGGAGTGAAGGGAAGTGGGTATGGTGATGATTTTGCATATGCCATGAAAGAGGTTCATGAGATAGTGAGGAAAACATTGACAAAGAACACCATGATACATAAAGCAAAGGTGGATGAAAGTAGAAGGATAGTTGAGTTTAATGTTGGTGGCTTAGTCATGGTGCATCTTGAAAAGTCAATACTAAAGAAGGGAGTCCCTCACAACTTGCAGATGAAGCGAATAGGCCCTTGTCCTATATTGGCTAAGTATGGTGATAATGCATTCAAGGTTGAACTGCTAGAAGATAGTGGATTGTCACCAATCTTAAACATTGTAGACTTAGTCCATTATTAGGGACCACAACAAGAATTGGATTAGACTCTTCATGAAGTGGTTAGAGATGTAGGGAATCTCTAATTACCTACTCCTACAACTACAAGACCAGACAAGATACTGAACACAAGAGTCTATAAAAAGACTAGAATAAAGGAATATAAAGAACACTTGATAAAGAAGCATGGACATATGGATGCTGATGTAGTATGGATAAAGGAATTAGAGTTCAAGAATTTGGGGATTAATCCAAACATCCTCAATCCAAGGGTGAATTGATCTTTTCATTTTGGGAAGGATGGTGTAGGAGCACACCTAGGAAACCTCCATTGTTTGAATGATTGTTGGCTTGTACTTGACTTTAGCCAAGTCAAGAGCATAGGTTAGTTTCTTCTAGACCTTAGAAGATAATTTGTATTATTTTCTAGGTGAGTTAATAATTAGGACTAAGGTCACACAAATACCCATTGTTAGTTGTATTTCAATTACTTAGTGTGTACAGGAAATAGTGGGTTGGAGTCTTTTAAATGTCTCCTAACACATGGAATATGTGGGAAAGATGCTTTAAGGTCATTTATGTGGTTTATGTATCAACCTAGAGGGGTTAGAGGCCCTAGAAACAAGGATCATGGCATAAATGCAAAGATGCCAAATGTTGTAAAAAAAAAGTTGTCATGGAACTTTTGCAATTTATTGCAAACGTTGTATGCAACTCGGTTACTTTGGATTCCATAAGTATGAGGAGTGTCTAATCCACTAAGATGGTCTAAAAACTAGAGGAAAGGGATCTACTATTTATTGAAGGCTCAATCTTGAGTTGGGAGGTTGGATTGTAAGAAGTTTTTGTAAAAATAAGTGATTGTGATTGTAATTAGTGTGTAGATCGAGCATTTTCATCTTGTGTGATGCTATATGGATTGAAGGAGTAAAAATTGCATTGGATTCATGTAATAGGATTAGTTTTAGTTTTTTTTCATTATTTTTACTTTGAGTGTAGAGATAGTTTAATTGCCTTTGTAAATTGTTTTGCATATATCTTGTTCATTGGATCCGTGCTGACTAGTTTGTAAAGAAATCGCTCCCCCATGAAATCTAGCCATGGTAAATACCTAAGTGTAGATGGAAAATTTAGGGAAGTCATTAGTGTACATATTTATAATATTATGAGTTGTGGAAGTTTGGGGAACTATTTTTAAACTCAAGCCCTAGGTGCACTAGGAATGCTCGGTTAGAGGTTTGACAATCTTGAAACAAATGATTAAGTGTAGGGAATGGAAGTGTTGTATGAAACAAGTATAGTTATAGAAAGGGGATAGTCATATCTTGATATATCTTAGAGATTGAGGTTTTACCAATCCAATTAGGTAAGTTTCCAAACAAGTTTGTAGCCTAGTCCTAGGAAATAGGCCTTTTAGTCCTATTTGACCTACATAATAGGAATCACCTGTATGGAAAACTTAGGGGTTCAATACCTATAAAATCCTTTAGAAAATCCAAAAGGGTGCTCAAATTTGGAAATTTTTTAACAAGTTGTTGGGAGAGTTTTTGCAAGAAAGAGGAATTAGTCAATTCCAAGGGCTAATTGGAACTAGGCCTAATTAGGCTTCTTAGAGACAAAAACTTGAAATTGTTAAGGAAGAGGTCTAAAGATATTTCCAAATGGACACAAATAGAAAAAAATGGAGTGATATCATGTTGATGGATGACCCTACAATGAAGGATGAAGTTTGAGAGCAAGTTTCACTTAGAGCTCTCTAAGTGTGTGTGGAGAAGAGTACTAAACTAGTGTGTTAGTCTTTTGAGGGTAAGCACAAAGGATAAAAATCTTGGTAAAGAGTTTGGATTGGTGTTAGTTAATTAATTAAGCCAATCAGGGATCTAGGTGTACTAGGTGCCTAGAAGAGATAAGTTAGGTCTCCTACGGAGAAGTGTGTAATGAAATAACTTGCACAATAGAAGAAATAATATGAAATATTATATAAATAATTGATAATAACTTAGAGTAATAGGCCACTTTGAGGGGGAAACATCAAAAAATCTCCAATGAGAACAAACTTCACAATATGATCTTGAAATAAGACTCACAACCTCCTATATATACCTAATTATGCTTAGGTTGAATAGAAACAACCCTACATAACACCTACGTTGACTTACCTACCTAAATATTAATATAATAATGATAACATGACTTAATTAAGGATTAAGATAGACACAAATTGACTATTCATAGCTCTATATACACCAATATTAAGGGTGTAGCATGCCCCCTCTCTTGAAAGAAGCATTGTCCTCAATGCTAACCAATTGTGGATTCTTTTTAATGAACTCCTCATCCTCCCATGTGGCCTATTCGACTAGTAAGTTCTTCCATTGGATGAGATACTGAATGAGGGTTCTATTCCTTAGCTTCTTCGTGCATGTTTGAAGAATGCAATCTGGTTCCAAAATTATTCTTCCTTCTTCATCAAGCTCTGGTAGTACTGTTTGAGTAGGAATATTCTACCCAATTACCTTCTTCAAACAAGAAACATGAAAATCTGGATGTATCTTTGTTGTTGGTGGCAACTCAAGCTTGTAGGCAACACTACCAATCTTTTGCATGATTTGTTATGGTCCATAATATCTTGGAGACAACTTATTACTCTTTTTTTGTTGCTTCATTGAGATTTGTTATAAGGCTGCAATCTTAAGAAGACCTAGTCCCCAACTTCAAAATTTCTTTCACTACGATGTTAGTCTACTTGTTGTTTCATTTGATTCTGTGTCATAGCTAAATTCTCCTTGAGTCTTGAAAGTAGCTATTGTTGATGAAGCAAGTGGTTCTCTATTGCTTGAACTCTTGGTGATGCCTTTAATGATGATGTGATGGAAGGAGGATGATATCCATAGAGTGTCAAAAATGGAGACATTTTTGATGAGCTATGAAAAGATATATTGTACCACCATTCTGCAAGAGGTAGCCAATCTACCCATTGAGATTACTTTTCTGAAGTAAAACAACATAGATATCCTTCCAAACATTTATTAACAACCTCAATTTTACCATCTGATTAAGGATGGTATGAAGAACTATGAGCCAATTGAGTACCCAAACATGAGAATAAATCTTTCCAAAAGTGACTAGTAAAGATAGGATTGTGATCACTAACAATAAGCTTAGGTGTACCATGTAGCTTTTGGATATTCTCCAAGAAAACTTTTGCCACTATACTTGTTGTAAAAGGATGTGATAATGCAATGAAATGTGCATATTTAGTGAGGCAATCAACTACTACCATGATGACATTATGACCTTTAGATTTGGGAAGCCCTGTGATGAAGTCCATGGATACCTCTTCCCAAAATTGGCTAGGATTAGATAATGGCTGCAAGAGACTTGGTGCCTTAATTGTTTCCCCTTATTTCTTTGACAAACCAAACATTTAGCCACAAATTTTTGAGCATCACCTGTTAGCCCTTACCAAAAAAAACTTGCTTGACCTGATGATATGTCTTCAAAAATCCTGAATGATCACCAATTGGGGACTCATGTAGTTCTTTGAGAATCTTGTGTTTAAGAGTGGAATTCTTGTAGAGATACAAGCACTATTTATACCAAAGAATAACCCCCTTTAAGCAAAACTTATCTAAACTACTAAGGTCAATTTTTATTTGTTGGATGAGATTACTTGTTGCAACATCATTTTGCCACTCTTCTTTGGCTTCTACCACCCAATTTTCTTATAATATTGAAAGGGTGCACAATAAGGCTTCGTCTTTTTCATCCTTCCTGGAAAGTGCATTGGCCACAATATTTTCCTTCCCTTTCTTGTATACAATTTCAAAGTCATATCCAAACATCTTAGTGACCCATTTTTGTTGCTCTTCTAAAGATAGTCTTTATTCCAAAAAATATTTTAGGCAATCATGATCTATCTTAACCTTGAAGTGTTGACCCATTAAATAAGGCCTCCATTTTTAATTGCACGAAGGATTGCTAGCATTTCCTTCTCATAAATAGGTTTGAGTTGATTTGTACCTTTTAATTGATGACTCTCAAAAGCAATTGGTCGACCTTCTTGCATGAGAACTACCCCTATCCCATTTCTAGAGGCATCACATTCCATAATGAATTCCTTCGTGAAGTCTGGAGTGGCAAGCATTGGAGTTGTACACATAACCTTCTTTAATTGTTCAAATGCTACATTAGCATATTCATTCCAATGAAAAGAATCCTTCTTCAATAGAATGGTAAGGGGTGCTACTATACCACCATAATTTTCATAAATCTTCTATAGTATCCTATCAATCCCAAGAAACCCCTTAGCTTCTTAAAGGTTTTTGGAATAGGCTATTCCATGACAACCTTAATGTTAGGGTCCATCTTTACTCCTTCACGTGAAACTATGTGTCCCAAATACTCCACCTCCTTTAGACCAAAAGTTGTTACAAGCTAGAGTTGTTGTTGCACCAAAAGATTGACCTGTTAATGCCCGATACAATGACTAGACTTATAGAACATAGGAGGTGGTTAAACCATGTCACGAATCCCAAAGGGGAAGGTTGGCAGTTAGTCCAACAATTCCCCCCTTAGCATTACCCAAGGAGATTTGAACCTGTGACCAAGCTCTGATACCACTTGTTACAAGATAGAGTTGCTGTTGCACCAAAAGATTGACCTATTAATGCCCAATACAACCACTAGACTTATACAACACATGAGGTGGTTAATATTGAAAATATTCAAGACTATGCTAGGTTACTGAGAGGGGAGGGGTGAATTAGTAACCTTGAAGACTTTACCAAATTCAGATCTTAATTGCAATAATCCAATTACCATTTAATTAATTAAATTAGATCTAACTGCATGCATGAGAAACTCAAAGCATAAAACATTCATAACACTTGAACACAACAATTTGGTGATCCAGAAACCTTCCAAATAGAAAGTAAAACTAGGTAGGGATGATACCCACAAAACTTCAATACTG
The DNA here is from genome assembly GCA_028749045.1 of Cupressus sempervirens. Lineage (NCBI taxonomy): Eukaryota > Viridiplantae > Streptophyta > Pinopsida > Cupressales > Cupressaceae > Cupressus > Cupressus sempervirens. The sequence goes on along the minus strand of CM053792.1, from coordinate 918,660,843 downwards.
CAACATAAAGTTGGCCTGTTAAGGCTTACAATGATCACTTTTGATGATCTATCCTGTTAGGAACAATTAGGACTGCTAGGTCCACCTTGTTAGAGGTTTTACAAACACACAATTAAGTGTGCACTTAGTAAAGAGATTTGACAAAAGACTGTTAAGTCTACCTTGTTAGAGAATTTGGACTGGTTCACCTGTTAGGATGAAACAATAGATCTCTAACTTACAATTGGATTGCTGATAGAGATTCTTTGAAGTACTAATCACCTTTATGTGATAGATATGGCTCTACTACTCCTTTACTGATATAGCCTTACAATACACTTTGTTTGCTACTGATTGACATGCACATGCTTCTATTTCACATTATTTTCACACATTCATGCTTTCTCATACATTCTTTCATTTTTAATAATGCTTTGGATATGATACAATACATTACATATATATCAATCCAATTTACAAAACTACAAAGTCAGCCAATATACAAGTTAACACTAATATTACAAAGTTGGCCCAAATGAAGACACTCGGGTTCTAAAAACTGACTTGGTGAAGTTCTGATACATGACGTCCACTGTCACTAGTTAACATCATCATGCATTTAGTAGAAGTAGAAGCTTGGTACATACTAATCATCTTAGAGTAGTCTTGAACTCAGTCTATACTGGTGACTCAATAGATACTGTCTAACTTGGTAGAAATTGAATTACTAGTTCACCATGACTGCGCTCAGTAAAGACTAATCATCACATAGCTCAATTAACACTAACTTCACTTCACATGAACTACTAGCTCGGTAAAAACTGCAAAGCTTGGTAACCACTAAACTACTCAGGTTGAACTACTAGACTTCACACTACCTGATTCTACTTGGTTTGAACTTTTGCACTTCACACTAACTGAATTCCCTTGGTAACCACTGAAATGCTTGGTAGGAACTGTAAAGCTTGGTGGCTACTGAATTACATGGAAAACACTATATATTGTTCAATGAGCTTAGTAGCCATACATAATCTGAATAAGTGTTGTCACTAATAACAAACTTGACTAAATGTCAACAATCTCCCCCTTTGTCATTAGTGACAAACACACTTATCAACCAAAACTTATATACATCACAATGTGATACTGACTCGGTAAGGAATACTATTTTTTAGATTTTTCAAATTTGTCTTTGTAAGTATATACAATATACTATATCTACAAATTCTCTACTAAATACACTTTTCTTTCCTTTGTACGATTCTCCCCCATACAATATACATAGTATAACTAGTGTCTCTCCCCATATATACATACTAAGTGTGTCTCCCTCTTATATAACATATTGAGTGTTTCTCCCTCTTTTTGACAATAATGTCGAATATTTATTCAAAACTTATTTACATGGAGACACCAATATAAGAAAGAAAATCAGAATGTACCTTAAGTATGAGTGCTAGAGTCTTATCCCAATTCTCTTGCAAAACTTTGCATGTATGTAGAGCAACTTGCACTTTTGCAGAGAGTTGTATCATGTGATTTGCTATGGAGAAGTTGTTGTCATGGATCAACATTTTTGAATAAGAAATATGTTTCTACATTGTATCCATGATGGGAAGGATCATATTCTAAATATCTATTAGTGAAGACTAGATCCTTGCTTCTTCTCTCAACAACTCTGCCTACATATCTGACAAGAATTTGATTTTCATATGATGTGCAAATCTTGAACTAGGGTCAAGTTGCAACTGCTGTGCACTAGCCTTCAGATCTTCATCAACCTTTGTCAGTTTTCTCTTTATTTCCTTTGTGAATTTGGTAACATTACACAACTTTGTAAAAAGTGATGTTACATTTGTGCAAGAGGTTTCAAGACTAGTCAAAATTGAGGAAAGTTCCACTTGCTGAATGGCAATTTGTTGAGCAATGTGCTCAAGCACTTTATTATCAAATTTATTTTCTACTTTCTCAATCAATTTGTCTTGACCACTGGAGTCCTCATTAAACTTATGGACTGCCTCTTCTAATTGAAACATAATGTGTTGAGGAGTATCAACTTCAACACCTATCACCTCAGTCAAAATATTCTTGGCATCTTCTATGATTTTGTATTCTCTATTTCTCTCCTCTCTCAATTTCTTCTGTATTGCCTTCTTTTGGAGGATTTTCCCAACTATATGCATTTGATCTGTACTGATATTATCAAAATCCCATTTGGGAATCACAATTTCCTCATCTAGGTCTATATCCTCCTCTATCTCTTTTCCTCTACTCAAAAATCTTGTACTTGATTGAGCCTTAGGTTCAACTATCCTTGTACTTAATTCCTTTGAATCCAAAATGGAAATAATAGTAGAGATAGTAGGACTAGCAGTGAAAACTGATATAGAACCAACATATGGAATACTAACTGGTATACTTGATGAATCCAAAACTAAAGTACTTATAGAAGTATCCAAAACTATAGAAGACAAAACTATAGAATCCAAAATTGTAGAACTCAAAACTGAAGTACTTACTGCTGAAGAGCTCAAAATTGTAGAACATATTGCACTCATTACTGATGATGTTGACTTAGGAGCTAAAGAAGAGGGAGGGTACAACTCAGTAGATGAAGTGGTAGACACTTCTATCAATTATGTGCTGAGCTATGTGGAAGAAAAGAGTGATTGGACATTTGATGTATCTACTATGGTCACAATCAAACTTGCTGAAGCTGTCTCTGAACTTGATGTAGCTACTGATTTGCTTGAAGAGTGAGGAAGTGAGACAATGACTATGATTGCTATCTTCAGAGGATTAGTCTCCTCATCATATTCTTTGTCTTCCTTGGTAGCTTCTTCCTCTTTATCTTCTTCAACTTCTTCATTGTCAAAGTGTGTTGGCTCAATGTATGTTTCTTCTTCCTCATCATCACTGCCATCATCCCTGGCTTCTATGGTGAAGTCACTTTGTTTATGCAAGTGATAAATATTCTTCCACATACTTGTGGCATTCTTAACCACATGCTCTATATCCTTTAACAAAATTAAACAAGTATTACATTTGAGAGTCATCTTATATTCTTTTTTCTTTAAAGGTTCTTTTACCTCAGCATTTGTGATGCTCGGTAGCAACTGCCTCAGGGTTTGTGCATAAATATCTTTAGCTGTTTGCATAGAAAATTCTTGTCTTGGCTTTAATTTCTCTAATAATTCTTTAGAGGTTTGGGATGCTATCTGATCAAGGGAATACTTCCATTTTCCCATCTTGGTTAGCACCAATTCTTCAACCTATTTCTTCTCAGCCTCTGACCTAGATTCATACTTCAATGATTTGAAGTTGGTTATGCCAACACCTTCCTCCAATTGTTTCAATTTTTCTTGGAAAGTGGGAGGAGGTTTTCTAAACACAACTTCACTACCTTTCTTCCTTTTCTAACTCTTCTTCATCCTCTACTTCTTCCATATCTTCTCCTTTTCCCTTGGCCAACATAAGAGGTGTGTTGGTTTTGAGTTTTTCTATTCTCCTCTTGCCTTTGTTAACAACCCATGGAAGCTTGATTTCAAGCTCTATTCTTTTCTTTGCCTCATCATATGCTCCAAAGTGTGGTGCCTTTGGATCAACAGGTTCATTTATCAAGGCTTCAATTATGTCCTTTGCTTCATCTATGTTCACCTCATAGGGAAGAGGTTTTACCCATACAACTCTGGGTTTCACTGCCTAAATGTAGACCTTGTCACTGTCTACCATGAAACAAACATCATCTTTGTAATCTTCAACCAATTTCTGGGTATCCTGAATCTGTTATTCATTTTCTCCTTGAAGACATCAAAATAACTATCCATTATACTAACACAATTTTCACCCATTTCTACAATATACTCGTTAGTCTGATACAAAACTGACACATTCTTTCTCCATACTACTGTGCCTTTTGAAGGGAAAAAATTTTGAACATAGAAAAATAAACATGTCAACAATGATTCAAATTTACAAGGATTGTTCTTGGAAGTCCTTATACTTTCCATGTTTTTGTTAAACTACTTCAACAACAAATCTACAAGATCATATGATAGATTATTCTTCACAATTTTGTATGCCAAGTCTAATGTTTCACACAACACACTATTTAGACAACTAGAATTGTAGATCTTGTAAGCTATCACATGTATGCTAAATTTTAGTTCTACATTAGTTACACTACTGATCTTCATACCTCTATCATCCCACTTGGCTAGGGTTTTCTTTTCTAACTCCACCTAACCTAGGGTTCTAGTGGTTTTGGCCTTGGAGAGCATGGGAAGGCTACTGATGCAATGAATTATCTTCTTAGTGATCAAAACTAGTTGCTCAAGCCATAATTGACTATTGTGAACTTAGCTTAGGATGTATCTAATCCATTTGATTTGGAAACTTTGGGGCAGGTGGGGAATGTGGGTTAAACCCTTATCTTCCAAGTGCTTATGTTCGGGTTTAAGAACACCATTTACACACAATTCACCTAGGGCATCATCCATCTCTAGGGTTCCAATTTCTTGAATCACATACTTAAAATGAGTTCAGATATCATTAATAAGTAGTACCTTAGGAGGGATCTGCAATTGTGCTCCATTTGGATTGAGTGTTTCGGCAATCACCGACACAAGTTTGAAATTAGGGGCTTTCCATTCGACTCCTCAGACCAACATCTCTAACCCTTGCCTTGCTGCTGCTGCTTGATGCTGCCATGGCTACTCGGTAAGCTATGAATTTTTTTGAAATATTTTAGCTGCAAATTCTGCTTGAAGTCACTTGATCATAATAACACTTAGAATTCTCAGTGAAAATAAATTTGACTTCCTACTTTTTGTTAAAACTTCACCATTAATGCTCGGTACAAAGGTAGTTGTGATGACATCATTATGTGCGATAGGCTGTGATCCACTATTTGTTCAAATTTCTCAGTAAAGGCTTCATAATATGGTAATCAAACATGTTCTTGTTACTCCCAACCTTGTTCAGTAGAGTCCATGACCCGACCTTACTCGATAGAGAAGGTAACTTGGTGATAATTGATACCGTTCTCACTTGATGATCCTTTTGTATCTTGAATATTGATTTGGATCTTTGCATCCTTTCAATTGGAACTATTTGAATGTGATCTTGATAACATAGTTCTAGTTCTTCCTTAAGAATTTAGTTGGAAATGGTGGAGTCACCCACTTCTTGAGTGACATGACCATCATTGCTTGAACTAGCTTCCTTGGTAGATTTAGGAATCCATTGCTATCTCATCTGCTTTATGATATTATTTGTTTTTGCTTTCTTTTCATCTTCAATTCTACTTGTATTCATGTAATTCTTGGCTAGATGACCAAGTTTTGTACAAGTGAAACATCTTATGGTGGTATTTCTCTTCCTTGTGTGATGTTTAACACAACTCATTCCAATGTGTCCATACTCTCCACAATAATGACATCTACACCAAGTGTTATAGTCCCAACTGAATATTGCTTTCACAATTTGCTCCGCTGGATTAAATGACTTGGTTCTGCAGTCTAATGCCTTGTGACCTTGTTTCTTGCATTTGTGACACTTGCCTTCAAATTTTGGTTTCTCTTTGCATTCATTAGACTTGTGACCATGCTGAGTGCAATTCTAGCATTTACCTTTGAATTTTGCTTTACCATTACTCCAACATTTGTTTGATGTATGACCTATCTTACCAAAGTGATTGCAAGTAGGTCTTAATTTCCTTTGAGCACCTTGTTTGGAGGATTCACCTTCTTCTTTGTATCCAATTCCTACTTTTCCTTTTTGTCTATAAAGATTCTACTCATTCAGTTGATTCAATTGATTCATGTTTGCTTAGGATTTTATCATTCTTTCATTGATTTTCTTTTTAGTGTTTAGGTCATTTTTCAATTTTTCACTGATTTGCTTTTTAGATCTCAGTTCATTTCTTATTCTTTCATTGATTTGCCTTTCCAAATTTAGACCATTTCTTAATCTTTCATTGATATGTCTTTGGCTCATGATTTCCTCATTTGCATTGGACATGTGATCCATAAGATCTGCATGCTGAAGGGATTGGTTCTAGATCTCATTGTTCCTTCCATCCATTTCTTCTTTCATCTTGTTCCTTTGTTCCAAGATTTCACATAGCCTTACTGACTGAATTTCTTGTTCTCTTTTGAGCTTTCTTACTTCTTCTTGCAAGGAACCATTATTTTCTAAGAGTTCTTTGATTGCATCATTTGCTTCATTTGAACTTCTTGAAGGGAAAAACTCTTCAATCTTTTCTTCAATGTATTGATGATCATTCATTTGATTTGCAAGTTCATTCCTTCTTTTTAGGGATTGGGAAAGTTGCTCCTTAGCTTTCTTTAGTTGTGCAATGGCCATCTCTAGGTCTAGCTTTTCATTGTCAATCACCTTATCAAATTTGAATATCTCCATTGTCCTTTATCTTTGCTCAAGTTGTCAAGCTTTATCCTGAGAACCAAAAAGCTCTGATACCAATTGTTGGAAATATTCGAGACTATGCTAGGTTACTGAGAGGGGAGGGGTGAATCAATAACCTTAAAAACTTTACTAAATTCAGATCTTAATTGCAATAATCCAATTATCATTTAATTCATTAAATCAGATCTAATTGCATGCATGAGAAACTCAAAGCATAAAACATTCATAACACTTGAACACAATAATTTGGTGACCCATAAACCTTCCAAATAGAAAGCAAAACCGGGGTGGGGATGATACCCACAAAACTTCAATATTGTAGCATAAAGTTGGCCTATTAAAGCTTACAATGATCACTTCTGATGATCTGCCCTGTTAGGAGCAATTAGGAATGCTAGGTCCACCTTTTTAGAGGTTTTACAACACAGAATGAAGTATGCACTCAGTAAAGAGATTTGACAAAAGACTGTTAAGTCTACCTTGTTAGAGGATTTGGACTGGTTCACCTATTAGGATGAAATAGTAGATCTCTGACTTACAACTAGATTGGTGATAAAGATTCTTTGAAGTAATGATCACCTTTATGTGATAGATATGGCTCTGCTACTCATTTACTGATATGGCCTTACAATACACTTTGTTTGCTACTAATTGACATTCACATGCTTCTCTTTCAAATTATTTTCACACATTCATGTTTTCTCATAAATTCTTTCATTTTTCATCATGCTTTGGATATGATACAATACATTACATATATATTAATCCAATTTACAAAACTACAAAGTTGGCCAATATACAAGTTAACACCAATATTACAAAGTCAGCCAAAATGAAGACACTCGGGTTTTGAAGACCAACTTGGTGAAGTTTTGATACATGATGTCCACTGTCACTACTCGACATTGTCATGCATTCAATAGAAGTAGAAGCTCGGTCCATACTAATCATCTTAGAGTAGTCTTGAACTCAGTCTGCACTAGTGACTCAGTAGATACTGTGTAACTTGGTAGAGACTAAATTACTCGTTCACCATGAATGCACTCAGTAAACACTAATCATCACATAGCTTGGTTAACACTAACTTTTCTTCACATGAACTGCGAGCTTGGTAGAAACTACAAAGCTTGGTAACCACTGAATTGCTCAAGTTGAACTGATAGACTTCACACTGCCTGATTCTACTTGGTTTGAACTGTTGCACTTAACACTATCTAAATTCCCTTGGTAACCACTGAAATGCTTAGTAGGAACTATAAAGCTCAGTGGCTATTGAATTACATGGAAAACACTGTAGACTATTCAATGAGCTTGGTAGCTATATAGAATCTGAATAGGTTTTGTCACTAATAACAAACTTGACTAAATGTCAACAGTTAAACCATGTCACAAATCCCAAAGGGGAAGGCTGGCAGTTAGTCCAACAAATGCACACTTGGATGGCTTAGCATAGAGTTGATGATCTTCAAGTAATTGTAATGCTTGATATACATGCTGCAAATGTTCTTCCCAAGTCTTGCTATAAATTAATATATCATCAAAAAACACTAACACAAACTTTCTCAAGAACTTCCTAGAAATGGAATTCATCAAAATTTGGAATGTAGATGGTGCATTGGTAAGACTTAATGACATCACCAAAAATTCATAATGACCCTCATGAGTTTGAAATGTTGTCTTCCTCCTTAGTCCAAATTTGGTGATAACCTTATCTATGATCTAACTTCGTAAAGTACATAGCTCCATTTAATTCATCTAGAAGATCATTGATCATTGGAATAGGAAACTTGTCTTTAATGGTGTACATGTTGAGCACTGTATAATCTAGATAGGTGCTCCAAGTTTGATCCTTCTTATGCACCATCACAATAGTTGAGGAGTAAGCACTTTGGCTATGCATGATAATTCTTGCCTCTAGCATTTCCTCAACAATTTTTCTATCTCACTTTTTTGTATGTGTGGATACCTATAAGGCCTGATGTTTGGTGGCTGGCTCCCTGGAACTAGTTGTATGGCATGGTCATGATCCCTCTTAGGAGGAAGTCCTTTAGGCGTATCTCCAAGAATCACTGAGTGACAATCAATTATTGCTTGTAAATTTGGATAAGTAAGACCATTAGATTGAGAGACTTCTAATGAACATATTTGGGCCACAAATCCATCCACTCCTTTCTTAAGAAACTTTTTCATTTCATGAGAGCTTACCATCTGTGGGGATTTTTCCTTCAATTCCCTTAGCTCCACTACCTTTCCTTTTTGATTGAAATCCCAAAGCAATATCTGTCACACCCATGGATATCACATACATTGGGGTATCAAGTTGATAATCTCCCATGGATAATTTGATGCTATCACACTCTCCTAAACAACTAACTGTGCCTCCATTTGCAATCAAAACTTGAAACTTTGGGGTTGGATATATAAAAAAATTTAGAAGAGTTGACAAATTTTTGTTGATGAAATTATGAGTACTATCTGAGTCGATCAACACTGTTACTTTCTGCTTCTTTAAGAAACCCACTACCTTGAGAATTTGTGGTGTACTGAAACCTGAAAGTGCATGACAATAAATGATTGGTTTAGAATCATATGATTCCTCACCTAACTCCATATCCTCCTCTAATATGGGTTCATCCTCTTCTTCCTCACTTGGACCTTCAATATAGAACAATTTCTTTTCATTACATTAATGTCCTCGACTATATTTTCTATCACAATTGAAACACAATCCTTTTTCTCTTTTCTCCTCAATATGTTGTGGAGTCAACCTAGAAGGTTGAGGAAGAGAAGGTGTTGAATATCCTTTTTCTCTTGTCACATTAGCCCCTTACTTTTTAGGAATCAAGAACTTCTCCTCTACCCTGTGTGCCAATATAAAAGACTCATTTACTGAGCTGGGACAAAACATACGTACCTCATGTTGAATGTGATCCTTGAGACCACCCAAGAATAAATCATTCAAGTTCTCTTCTGTAATTGTATCCACTCTAAAGGATAGATTTTGGAATTTTTGAATATAATTCTTAACTGATCCTATTTGTTGAAGCTTAGCAAGTTAGCTAAAGAAATTTTCTATCACACTATTGCTATATTGTGCTTGGAGTTCTTTTTTAAAAATTGACCGTGATACAATGAGACCCTTTTTCCTCCAATGAGTACAAAGCCAACAATACCAAATGAATTGATTTGGTTCTAGATATAAGGAAGCCATCGTGACCTTTTTCCCATATGGGGTTTGATGTACTTCAAAAAATTCTCCATTTGATTTATCCATGTTAGAGGAGCCTTGCCATCAAATTTGCGTATATCCACCTTTGGAAAAAAATTCCTAGATCCTGTAGGAGTATTAAATTGTGTGTCATTATTTGTTAGCTTGAAGGTTTCACCTTGATTGCTTGAGAGCTCCTTCCTTGTTTCATTCATATAGGTGCTTAACATGCTTTGTATATCTGATATATCTCCTCGTAGGTCACACATATCCCTCTTAACCTCTTCCTTGAACTTACTTAGTTCCTCATTGGGATTACTATCCTCTATTGTTTCCCAATCTCGATCAATGGATTTCCCTAGTGTGGTAGCATTCTTTTTGCTTCTTGTTGAAGGCCCCGTCATGATGGAAACTAATATTTTTGAAATAATCACACAAATGAAATGTAATTTCTCTAATTTATTTATTTATTCTTTAATACAACTTACTAGGGCCAAGATACCCTTACTCGAAAAAAAATCCAATTTTTTTTAGCAAATTTGCTCCCTTGAGAGAAAATTTTCGTAATTTTTCAATAACTTGCTTATTTTTTCTTCAATTTCTCCAAGCTTTGAAATTTAGGCTCCTCTAATATGTATTCAAAAACCTAATACAAGTTATTCTCCAATTCGATAGGATATGAGAGATATGAAGATCTTAATAAATTGTGTAAAAATAGTAATTCTGCAATAGTTTTCTCAAATTAGCTCGAATTCCTCTAAATTTTGGATTACACCTTCTTTAATATGGTCTTCAAAAACCCTTTAAAAATATTTGAAAATTTTGCTAAAATTTGAAAGTTATGCTTCCCAAAATCACCCCAATGTTGAGAAAGAATCTTGCCTCTATGGTGCCAAGATCATGCTCTGATACCACTTGTAATGAATAAATTACATAATAGAAGAAATAATATTAAATATTATATAAATAATTGATATTAATTTAGAGTAATAGGCCACTTTGAGGGGGTAACCTCCAAATATCTCCGATGAGAACACACTTCACAATATGATCTTGAAATAAGACTCACAACCTCTTATATATATCTAATTATGCTTAGGTTGAATAGAAACAACCCTATATAACACCTAGGTCGACCTACCTATCTAGATAATAATATAATAATGATAACATGACTTAATTAAGGATTAAGATAGCCACAAGTTGACTATTCATAATCCTATATACACCAATATTAAGGGCGTAGCATAGTGCAAGCACCCCTTGGAACACTTACACTAGAGATAAGATAATCTAAATTTATTAATGTCCAATGGGAGACCAACAAGGGTCTATGGGATTGAAAATTTATAGAACAAGAAACAAAGAACCAGTAGACCACCAAATAGTGGTCAGGAAAGAAAACATAAGAGAAAAGAAAACTAGATATAAGACGTAGACCAAGGGTTCTTCCTAGGCTAGAAGAAGTCCAACACTGAAGGATACAGACCCAAGTGAGGGAGAGCATGTAGCCGTCTTTGAAATCTACTGGTGGGCTAATGCTGATGAAGATGAAGATGAAGATAAGCCCTATGGGGTTGCATGGATCTGGAGTGAACAGTGGTGGAGGTATCCAAGGGTTGCTTCACACCCCACCCAGAGGGTGGGGTGAGAAGAAGTCTATAATGAGCTTCTCTATAGCTTTCTTTAAGGGGAAATAGAAGTTGTAGGGCATGATCATGAAGCTGCATCACTCCTAGAGATAAAGTGCCAAACATCTCTGATCTGTGTAGCTGAAGGTGGTCAATGAGTTGTATTCTTTGAATAAACAATAAAATCTCCCTCTGATCTTGTAATAAATAGGGCAATAGAAAATGAAGTGTAACTCAGTCTCGATCATGGCCAATGTGCATAGCTTGCAAATGCGGTCCTCTCTATCAATGTGGTGGTCTCTTTGGGCCCGTAGACAATGGGAACCAACCTTGAAAGATCCTAACATGAATTGAAGAGCATGGCACCAACACTGAGATACATATCTAGGTTGAGCAATAATTCCATCCTATGTGTCCAAAAAGTACTCAACATAGAAAGCCATCCTCAGACTTAACCCCCTAGGTAGGTTAGTCCAAGTTGTAATGAGGTATTGTCTATAGATGTTAAGTCTGACTTGCTTATTCAATTCCTGTCTAAAGTGGAGAAGATGAGCAGGAGCATCTAATGAGAACTGAAAGGTGGGCAGGCAATCAATGTCTATCCTAATGGAGCTTAGAAGGGATGTGGCCTGGGCATACCAACAATAGGCTCTCATAGAGGTGTCAGATCTGACAAGTGCAAATGAGGAGCAATATGCAAGGCAAGAGTATCTGTCCTGACCATCTGTGGAGTCCGCAAAGCAATGAAGACGGTGGAGAAATTGTATTAGGTCAAAAATAGCCCCCAACCTAAAGGGATGAGCTCTGAACTCAGCCAAAATGATATTGTGGGCGATGGAGCAATGTCATTTGATAATCTATCGAAGGAAGAGAGTCTAAATATGCTCAATGGAGGCCCAATCTAAATCAAGCAGTGATGGTTCCCAAATGATAGAACCATATAGAATAGTAGGTTTGACCAGAGAGTCCAGGAGGGACAACTTGGATGAGGTGTCCTAGAAATTATATCTAAAGAACTATCTCTCAATCATGGCAAGGGAACCCAACCCTTTGTTGTTCCTGGGCTAAATGGTGGGTCTCAAACTAAAATGATGAGGATCAGAGAACTTGACCTCGACGTAAGTGTATGAGGAGGCAATCTCAATATTGTGACCCTAGAAGTAGAAATGTAAGTGTGAGGTCTTTAAACAATTGAAGACCATGACCTGAGTCTTCCCCAAGTTAACCACAAGCTATCTCAAGTCACAAAAGGAGGCTAAGCTATCAAGAGTTCTCTGGAGGCTCTTGGGTGAGGAGGCAAGAAGAATCACATCATCTGCAAAAAGAAGGATGGAGACTAAAACCTAATGTAAGTAACAACCATCACCTAGAAGGAGAATAATCCTTGTAAATCAAGCATTCTCATTGGCAGGTTCTCCATAATCAAAATGATATCTCAATAGTGGTATTTGGTTGAACATCTTCTATTCAGTTATCAACATTTGCATTTGTAAATTTACTATGGGGTGGAACAATTTTAAGGAGAGAGAAGTATTTTTTGATGGAAAATGTTAATAAGTGGTGGTATTAGTGTCAAACTAGTGAACATTAGGTTGATTTGATAAATATTGACGAGCACATAGAATTGGGATCATAATTGTTCAACTATATTGTGCAGAATATTACATTCAGAATATTGAAGGGAGTCTTTAAATATTATTGAAATTGAATTTTTTTAAGATGACATATTTAAAAAGATGAATCACATGACATATGTTTTTAGACAAATGAACATGAAAAAATAAATTAAGAGATGTCCTTCATTACAACAAAATACAACAAGAGCTCTAATGGAGCTTGAGTCCTTGCCTTTTGTAAAAGTGGAAGATTTATGAGATGGTTAAATCATAATTACTAAATAATTGGAAGATTTGTGTAATGATTAAATAATATAAATCACTAATTGTACTTGAGACAATAATTTTAGTCTTAATTTGATGATTAATAATACTTGTGAGTTTTATGGTTTGTAGAAGTTAATGATCATCATTTCAACCATTCCTTTAAACATCATAAAACCTATGCTCCACAGAGTTTTCGGGATGGGGATGTTTTAGGGGACGGGGATGTGTTTTTGTATGGGGATGGGTCAAAGCCAAAATTTAGGGGACGGGACCTTAGGGGACGACGATTAAAAACATAGGGGATTTTTTATATATAGAGAGACAAAATTCAAGTATGCATATCATTACATTGATAAACCATTCACCATAGACATTTTAGAAGATCAATACATGGAAAATTATCAAATAACAAATATTAAGTGCCTCCATTATAATATATCACATACGTAGTAAAATCAAAATGCCTAAAGTCTCCAAGTATTCTGCATGAAATCAGAATAGAATAAAGAGAAGTGCAACTAAAATAGTAAGTAGTAAATAGAAATACTAAATGCAATCTTTTCTAACTGCTGCTACTGCTGTTGCTCTATGCTTTTTCCCCTCTTATCAAGTACATCATATCTTAAAATGAGTAGAAGAGTTAGTGTTTTAGTGTTTTAATGGACAAATATGGTTTGCACATTTTTATTATGTCTTTAAGACAACTACAGACCCCCACAAAAAGTTAAATATACTATTTTGCCTTTACCCAACTAACTAGAAAAAAGGGGATGACTAGAAGTTTTAGAGATGGCTAGGGGACGACAAAGCCATCCCCGGTATTGCTGGTCATCCCCAAGTTTTTTGCCCAATTTTTTTTGCCATTTTGAGGATGTTTTCAAATTTAGCAAAAGGGGGACAGCTTTGGGGATGACAAAAATCCATCCTCGCATCCCCGTTTCATCCCCAGGATGGGTACGAGCCAAAAAGCATAGGGGACATGTCCCCATGGAACACTGCATAAAACACATTCAACCCTAATGTCACTGATTATGAATAAGTTTGATAAGAAACTTCTAATTTTCTTTATGAAATTCTGACTGGTCATTTTTTTAGTTTGGAAAAAAATTAATTCAATATGATTTTAATTTTCCATATGATTAATGTACATGTAAAACATTGAATTCAACTATATCCATATTTGAAACAACTATACAATATTTGTAAAAAAATATTCAACCATTAGATACCATAATTCTTTTATAACATTAAATTCAACCATTACATCTTACATCTGTTTTGTAATTAATTGATAATTATAATAAATGATACAATTGAGTGATGCGTAGTTGTGGTATTCTATTAAATCAACTAAATTCAATTGAATTTTGAGTAAGAGTCATTTTATTAAAAAGCTAATAGTTATTATAATAAATGATATAGTTGAGTGATGTAGTTGTGTTATTCTATTAAACTAACTAAATTCAATTGACTTTAGGAGTTATATGATTAAAAAGCTAAACAAATAATGATATATTTATGATAGATTTTTCTAAAAGCTTTATAGAATATTGCAATAATATTTGACACTAAATTCTTTGATAGAAATATTAAAAATATTAAAAAATAATAATATAATAATATCATGATTATAATTTAATATAAAATATAATAATTTGTAGCTAAATAATAATAGACAAATATATTACTTTTGATTTAAAATAATGTATTGACTTAAAAATATATTATAATTACAAGAAATTAGAAAGATATCATACTATAATAATACAACTTCTTAAAAATAAAATTGTAATCTCTATATGTAGACATGGTAACAGTGGCAGGCATAAGGTAAATGCCCCAAGACACTAGCTAATCGTAAATGGATGTGAAGAAGTTCAACTCCCTGCCCTATGTATTAAATTTTTATTAATTTTTCGTCATTTCCTCTCTACCTTCATTTTCATTTTAATTGTTTGGAATTTGAGAGCATGTGCCAACAATAATTGGTATCTCTAAAACCCACATTGGAGGATATCCATAAAATGCATTTGTTTAAGCAAAGTCTGAACTCTTTGCCAACATAATTTTTGTCTGCTAAACACTGAGTTCAGACATTCACTGAAGAGTAATGGAGTGCTCACTTTTTCCCTTCCTAAATGTGATGCTTGATAGTTATGACCTAAAAATTCCCCAAATTTTAACTTATAGCAAATTTAACAATGGAAACAAAGTTGAACAATTTAAAGGCATTCTGCATGTAAAGTGGAAATGAGAAATTCCACTTCTCTAAAAATAATAATTTCTAATTTGAGAACTATATTCTAGATTTATGTGGAACAAAATGTATAGTTTGATTACATGAGAAAATTACAAAATTCTTCCACCTGTTGGAAGAGAAGTTAAAAACAAATGGGGGCTCTACATTATGACACCTCCTTCCAAAAGTGGCAATGTCCCCTGATTAGAAGAAGACCATTGCATGCTTGCATTCAAAGATGTGAGCACTTTGAACAACAAAGATGAAGAGGCAAAAGTTTTGGGAAATCATGGTTGGAAGCCTAGAAGTTTCTTAGAGAGTGCTAGAAGTTGTCCTTATTAAATACGTGTCTATACAATTGTTGTTGCATTACGTTTTTGATCTATTTTGTTTTAGTCCAAAATTGCCAAACCCCCAACAAAAATTTAGTTGGTCAATCACAAAATTAGAAAAATGACTGAAAAAATAATATTTAAATAAAAGCATTAGAAACCTTAGAATTTATGTTCTGTTGGGATGATCATAATTAATGCAAGGAGCATCTGGGAACATTAGTTTCGTGCCTTATATAAGGTAGGGACTAATAAAAGTGAGCTAATGATAAAGAAGGTGATGAATATGATAAAAGAGTATATAATGAGTATTATTAAAAGGGTGGCATCATACATTGAGTAACGAATCGGGTCAAACCAATTAAAGGTGACCACATTTTTAATATGGCCGGTGTATAACTATGTACCCATATTGTAGTACAAGACATGTCATAGGTAACCATACATATATATCACTCAGGGACATTAAAATGGAAATGGAGGAGGTATTTTCCACCTAAATTAAATTACATGGAGAATATTAGAATGAGGTTAGCAAAAAGCCAAAATTGTAGGGTAGTCAATACATGAATGAGGTAAGTATATCTATGCCAACTTAAAAAATATACTTTGGTAGATAGTGTTGGAAATGAGAATGGAGTAACTGAGAGGGGGAGGGGGTGAATCAGTTACCACAAAAACATTTCACAGTCCCTTAGATGTCTAAAATCTTGATCTTAGTTACAGATTACTGAAACTTAATAATACAGCAAATACTAATAATTATTAAGAACTAATAACCAAAAAAATTTAGCAATCATGAACACTAGAGACACCAGATTTAACATGGAAACCCAATATGGGAAAAACCACCAATGTAACTAGTTACTATTTTTCACTCTTCTAAAGTGAGCCCTGTTAGCAGCCAACCCTGTTAAAGGTTACAAAACACACTGTTAGGTGTGACCCTGTTAGAGGATTTAATCACCCTGTTAGGAGTGGCCTTGCTAGAGGTCTTTAGAACAATTCAACTAAACTGTCACCTTGTTAGAGGATTTATAGAATGGCTGTTAAACCAACTCTGTTAAGAGATTTTGAGTTCACTATTACAATGGTTAGAAAGCAACAATGAAATGGCCTGATATAGTGTGCAACTTATCTTTGCTGATTGCAGATCTCTGTTATGCTTGACTGGATCCTTACTGATCAAATATAACTTTACTGCTCCTTTAACACATCTGATCCTCCATTAGACTTTTCTCAACATTCGCCTTTTCATACTATAACTCACATTCATAACTTTTTCATAATCACACTTCTCTATTTTTGATTTGCAACTTGAGTGACCATATATACCTTCCAGATTATCTTAGTCGACTCAAATCATTGACCAATAATCAAACAATATACAATAGTCGGCTAGAAATAATTAAAATTACAAACTAACAAATCCCTTTATATGCCGACCTTGCTCGGTTAATACTGTTCAAAAAATAATTCCTGTGTTAACCGACTGAGCTCGGTTAATACAGCGAACTCTGTGACAATCCTTCAATCACCGGGAGAACTCGGTAAGTACTGAGTTTCCATAGATGAGTGAGTGAGCTCGGTGGAAATTGTCTTGGTAATCACTAAAACCTTCATTTACCTTCTTGACTTGGTAAACACTAAATCCTTCGTTTACCTTCCTGACTCGGTAAATACTAAATCCTTCGTTTACCTTTCCAGCCCGGTAAACACTAACTTTTCTTCGCTTACCTTCCCAACTCGGTAAACACTCTGTCATAGTTTCCTTTGATCACCGAGTGAGCTTGGTAAGTACTGAACTTCCTTCGTTAACCAAGTTAGCTCGATAGAAGCTATCTCTATAGTGTAATATACATCAACGCTCGGTAGACTTTGTAAACCACTATGCTTACCGTCCGAGCTCGGTAGACTCTGTCTGATGACTGATATGAGATTTGTGTAATATCAAAGAAAACACTCAATTTAACCAATTGTATCCAACAATCTCCCTCTTTGGCATTGATGGCAACACAACATGTCATAGTAGAATGAAATTTGAAAACAAGTCTTTCTCTTATAGTGCAGCACAATATGTCAACATACTACTTCTCCCTCTTAGATAGAAACTTCTCCCTCTTTTAGTAATCTCCCTCTGTGAAGGAATTGTATAACAGAAAGATATGACAGTTTTATTCTCCCTCTACAAATGCTTACAAATTTTACAATAGATATTACAGTTTTTCTATCCCTCTTTGACAACACATGCCAAAGACAATACAACACAGTAAAAGCTCCTCTTCATATGCCAAAAGTACTTTCAACATGATTACAATGTACCTTATGTACAGATTCATATGCAATGACTTCAATAATCTGTTGCATCAACATACTCTGCCTTTGCTGTAGATTGGGATGTACAATTCTGCTTTTTGCTTGTCTAAGAAACCAATCTCTTTCCAAGAAAGAATGCTCCTCCACTTGTGCTTTTTTTGTCATCAAGATTCCCTGCCCAATCAGCATCAGTAAAAACTTTCAGATCCAAATTACCTCCAAGTTTGTACCATAGTCCATAATCTTCAGTTCCTTTCAAATATCTCATTATTCTTTTAATTTCCATTAGGTGAGTTTCTCTTGGTTTTGCTGAAAATCTTGCAACAATACCAACTGCAAGGGCAATATCTGGCCTGGTATGAACTACATACTACAACTTTCCAATCATAGATCTATACAATGTTTGGTCTACTTCTTTGGATTCATCATCTTTGGTAAGTTTCAATCCAGTACACATAGGAGTTCCAACAAGTTTGCAGTCCTCCATACCAAACTTTTTCAATATCTCCTTGACGTATTTTGATTGAGTAATGAAGATGCCATTCTTATTTTGTTGAATTTGAAGACCAACAAAGAATTTTATTTCACCAAACATAGACATTTCAAATTTGTTGTTCATTTGTTCTGAAAATTCTTTGCAAAGATCATCATTCCCTGTGAAAACAGTATCATCTACAAATATTTTTGCCAAAACAATCTTATTATCTGGTCCTTCCTTTGTATACAAGCTACTATTATCATTAGTTCTTTGAAAACCAATCTGAATAAGATAGTTATGTAATCTTTCATACCATGCTCTAGGGGCTTGTTTCAGACCATACAGTGCCTTGTGTAATTTGCAGACCATGTTCCTTTTATCTGGATCAACAAAACCTTCAGGTTGTTCAATGTAAACCTCTTCATCCAGTATTCCATTTTGTTCTGGAGTTCTTGGTGCTGAAACCTGTCTTTTAATACCTCTTTCAATGCAGAAGTTATTGAATTCATGTGAAATGAACTCACCACCTCTGTCTGACCTTAAACATTTTAGCCTTTTCCCTGTTTCTTTTTCAACTCTTGCCAAATACCATTTGAATTTCTCAAATGCTTCTAATTTATTCCTTAGATACATGATAGTCATCATTCTTGAATAGTCATCAACAAAAAGAATGAAAAACTTTTCTCCAGTATAGCTTTCTATTCCAATGGGTCCACATAAATCAGTATGCACAATTTATAATATATCTTTAGACTGATAGTTTTTACCTTTAAAACTAGTTTTTCCCATTTTACCAATCTGACAATTCTTGCATAGACCAACCTCAGGTTTCTTAATGTTAGGAATGCCTCTTACTTTCTTGAATTTGCTTATTTTTACCAAATTATCAAAATTGACATGACACAACCTTTTATGCCATAACCAACTCTCTTCAATTTGAGCAATAAAACATGAGCATTCACCAAGTTCTAGATAGAACAAGTTACCTTTAGTTTGGGTGCCAGATCCTATCAGTTTTCCTTGCTCATTCAACAGTCTCGCCTTTCCATGCATGAATTCTACCTTGAATCCAGTATTTAGTAACTATGCAATACTTAGCAAATTATGTTTGAGACCTTCAACCCAGTAGGCATTATTACATATAAGTTCTTTGGATAGATAGATTCTTCCTCTTCCTTTTATGAAATGAGGTTCATTATTACCAAACCTCACACTGTCACCATCATAGTCTTCAAACTAATCAAACTTAGTTTTATCACCAGTCATATGATGTGAGCAACCACTATCTATAATCCATGTATCATTCTTACTTACATGAGAGATAAGAGCCATTTTATCTTCGTCACTATCAGAGTCATCTTTAACAACAATATAAACAATTTCATCCTCACTATTATCAGAATCCTTAGAATTTTCAGCCATGAAACATGATTTCTTACCTTTGTTCTTGGATGATTTAAAGTCTTTATTGCCATTCCATTTGTGATCTTTCTTTTCATCATTGTTTTGCTTGTTTGGGCACCTTGCTACAATATGACCAATTTCATCACAAGAAAAATAGATTAGAGGAACTTTACCTTTGTATTTTCCTCTACCTCTAGAATATTTCTTGTCTAGTAGAGCTTCAATCACTTCGAGATCACTGTCTGAACTTTGGCTTGATTCATTTTCACTTTTTGACTGTGATTCTATCTTCTTTTTGCTTTTCTCTTTGAGTGAGAGCTTGGCTTGAAATGCTGATTCAATATTTTTGGAGGCTGGAACATAGTTGTCAAAGTTATCTAGTTCAAATGCAGTTAGTCTTTCGACTATGGCTTCAAGATTTATCTTATGATTTGCTTCACACCTTCTTTCCTGTATTGCAGAGACTCTGATTGCATAAACGAGAAACAAGGTTCTGAGAACTTTGCTTACAACTGTTTCTCCTTTGATGTCACCTCCAGCTGCCCTGATTGCACTTACACATGCTTTAACTCTTTCAACATACTTTGCAATGTTTTCATCCTCTCTCATCCTCATTTGATCAAATTGTCCTCTTAAACTTTCTGCTTTTGCTCTTCTCACATTATCATCCCCTCCATAGATCTCCTTTAGCTTGTTCCACATGTCAAAGGCAGTTTTGCAGTCTTTAATGTCATCAAATTCTTCATAGCTGAGAGCAGATGCTATGTCTATCATCATATTGTTGTGAGTCTTCTTTTCAGCAATATCATTTACTGACAATGTGCCAGAAGGTTCTTCATATTTTTCTTCAAGGTATTTCAGTCCAGTATCACCAACAGTAGCCAGATGAAGTTTCATCAATTCTTTCCATGCTGAGAAGTTATCTCTGTTAAGTTTTGGAATTTCTCTTTTGTAAGACATCTTGATATTTGGCTTAGAACCTTGCAATCCTTTCTTGCAAGCACCAAAAAGCTCTGATACCAATTGTTGGAAATGAGAATGGAGTAACTGAGAGGGGGAGGGGCGGTGAATCAGTTAGCACAAAAACATTTCATAGTCCCTTAGATGTCTAAAATCTTGATCTTAGTTACAGATTACTGAAACTTAATAATGCAACAAATACTAATAATTATTAAGAACTGATAACCAAAACAATTCAACAATCATGAACACTAGAGACACCAGATTTAACATGGAAACCCAATATGGGAAAAACCACCAATGTAACTAGTTACTGTTTTTCACTCTTCTGAAGTGAGCCCTGTTAGGAGCCAACCCTGTTAAAGGTTACAAAATACACTGTTAGGTGTGACCCTGTTAGAGGATTTAATCACCCTATTAGGAGTGGCCTTGCTAGAGGTCTTTAGAACAATTCAACTGAACTGTCACCTTGTTAGAGGATTTATAGAATGGCTGTTAAACCAACTCTGTTAAGAGATTTTGAGTTCATTGTTACAATGGTTAGAAAGCAACAATGAAATGACCTGATATAGTGTGCAACTTATCTTTGCTGATTGCAGATCTCTGTTATGCTTGACTGGATCCTTACTGATCAAATATAACTTTGCTGCTCCTTTAACACATCTGATCCTCCATTAGACTTTTCTCAACATTCGCCTTTTCATACTATAACTCGCATTCATAAATTTTTCATAATCACACTTCTCTATTTTTGATTTGCAACTTGAGTGACCATATAGACCTTCCAGATTATCTTAGTCAGCTCAAATCACTGACCAATAATCAAACAATATACAATAGTCGGCTAGAAATAATTAAAATTACAAACTAACAAATCCCTTTACTGGCCGACCTTGCTCGGTTAATAGTGTTCAAAAAATAATTCTCGTGTTAACCGACTGAGCTCGGTTAATACAGCGAACTCCGTGACAATCCTTCAATCGCCGGGAGAACTCGGTAAGTACTGAGTTTCCATAGATGAGCAAGTGAGCTCGGTGGAAATTGTCTTGGTAATCACTGAAACCTTCATTTACCTTCTTGACTCGGTAAACACTAAATCCTTCATTTACCTTCCTGACTCGGTAAATACTAAATCCTTCGTTTACCTTTCCAGCCTGGTAAACACTAACTTTTCTTCGCTTACCTTCCCAGCTCGGTAAACACTCTGTCATAGTTTCCTTTGATCACCGAGTGAGCTCGGTAAGTACTAAACTTCCTTCGTTAACCAAGTTAGCTCGGTAGAAGCTATCTCTATAGTGTAATATACAGCAACGCTCGGTAGACTCTGTAAACCACTATGCTTACCGTCTGAGCTCGGTAGACTCTGTCTGATGACTGATATGACATTTGTGTAATATCAAAGACAACACTCAATTTAACCAATTGTATCCAACAGATAGAAATTGAATATTAGGAATTTTTAATTTTTAGGCAAGTAGATATGTATGTAATTGAAAGGTAAATTTTATATATGGGTTAATACATATCTAAATATAGAATAAATAGATATTTAATAATAGTCAATATAAAATTAAATATTGTGAAGACAAAATAATATTATATAATTGAATATTTTAATTATATAAGCTTTACAAGAATTGAGTTAATTAGTGTTTCTTATGATAATTATAGAGATTTACAATTCTTTTAGTTGAAATAAATATAATGTAAACTTTAATTAATAATTTTAGAGAAAATCAAGTAAGATCATATAAGGGTCATTTACAATTAAATAATGATTGAGTAGAATTAAGTTTTTAAAAGTTTTAATATTGAATTCTAAGTGAGATTAGTTTTCAATCATCATCACAAAAAATGTTGTTAAGTAAGAATTATTAAATTACCTAAGATCATTGTCTTCCAAGATAAGATAAGGCCGATAGGGGAATGGGCTGGTTCACACCATTGAAAGGTACTAGGTAAGGCCTGCAGTGAGATGGGCATTGGGCTACATCATCCAAGGGTACTAGGTAAGGCCAACGATGGAGCGAATATCCTAGGGTACATCATATGATAACAATAATTAGGGGGAATGATGAGGCTCATGATTGGGTAATAGGGCACCCTATTCTAGTTTCTCCTCCTATACTCAAGAAATGAAGAGTCAATATTATAATGAACTATACTTTTGATTGACAAGTCATTGTAAGATCAATTTTCTGTAAATAGAGACTATAAATACCTTGTTAGGGGATTGATATAAGGAAATCCTAAAAGGGAAAATTTATATATAAATGTGTACTAATAATTTTTTGTGGTTGTAGGTTCACAATCAAGGATTTGCATAATGTGTGTATTGTGTGTTTACATTGTGTACACTTTGTGTCTTCATCTATCTACATCCTATATGCTTCGTGATTTCATCTGTCTACATTGTGTCTGCTTCATGTTTTCATTCATTAAAGATGTATATCTCATAAATCTTCTAGGCCTTTTGTATGCAAGTATGTTTTATGTCTATGAAGGAGCTTGTGTATGAAATATTTTTCTTGAGGACAAGCAAGTTCGAGAGGGGAGGACTATGATATCCCCATTTTTGATATATAATTTAAATAATAAATAAGTATTATATATAAAGTAATAATAATAATATTTTATAAGTAATATTATATAATAATCATATAATAATATCATATTATATATCATATTATAATAGCAATATGAAAGTATGAAATGAATGAAATAATAATCATTATATAATAAATAATGATATTATGATTAAGGTATATTTTAATATAAAAACACTATATTAATAAAGTATTGTAATTGTAGACACCTAAATTTGTCCAAAACCTGTTCCTAGCCAATTAAATAAATTTATTTAATTCCCCTACCTTAATTAAATAAATTTGCATTTATTTAACTACATTTTCCTTACCCTAATTTAAATAAACTAAGGTTTATTTAATCCTTTGCCTTTTCTTGATTTAAACAAACTAAAGTTTACTTAAATCCTAACCCATCCCCTTTAATTAAGTACTTTGTTTACTTAATTAATCCTTGCCTAATCCCTCTTGGAATTAAATATTAAATTTAATCCTATTTAGCACATGGCTCCTACATTTAACCCTCACCTAACCTCACTATCCTACATAACCCATCATGCTAAACCTACCCACTTCCCTAATCATGCTTGCTTTGCATAATCATCCTAGCTAATCTCCTCTTAATCCTAAGTGTGTTCTCACACATGTGTGAGGAATCCTCACACATGTGTGAGAGATGTTCACACTTTTCTTATCCCTCATATCTTGCATGCCTCTTACAACCTTGTCCCCCTTCACATATGAACCAAGGTGTCTCACACATGTGTGAGAAACCTTGAGCCTCCAACCCTCTTATGCATGTCATTGACCCATCACTTTCAAAGGTGTCTCACACATGTGTGAGAAAACATGATCTTACACCCCTCTTACACTTGTCATAGACATGTCACATCAAAGGTTGCTCACACATGTGTGAGCATCTTGCCCCTTTGAATGGTCAAAACCCTAATCCACATGGAGTCTACTTGGCCTCCACCTCATGGACACCTCATTGATCCTAAGAGATCCTAGCCATCCATCTTGCATTCAATCTTAGCCATTCATTGCATCCATTTTCCTATAAAAGGAGAGCCCTCTCCTCATTTTCACAAGCACTATCTACCTTATTGTTATGCTGCTGGACTTGTGAGCAACCACATCCCATGAGCAATGAAATCATCTAGACTTGATGGTTTCATGAGGTTTTCATAGTGCTATTTTGTTGTTCATTTACATGTCTTCTTTCATATTTTGAGGTTTTGCATGATAATGTAGGAATGTGCATTAGTTGCTTAGTGTTATTTTCTTAGTTACATTTTTATGCAACACAGTAATATAATAATATATAGTTGATATATTATTAAAATAATATATGTTATAATATAATTATTAATATAATATACCTTATGATATTAATTAATATAATTAAGCTTATTAATGTAAATATATAATTAATATAATTATATTATTATTAAAATAATATAATTATTATTATGAAAGGACATGACTCTTTGAAATACACACATATATATCGAATATCAAATGAAAAGGATATTAGATAGAATATTATCAAACTTATACAAATTAAAAGGTAATAAGTAAATGTCCTGAAACAAGACATTACATTCAAGCTATGTACCTTGATTATATTACAACAAATGGATGAATGGAAAAATGTAGGAACTAATTATATGAAGCTACGTACCTTTTACGTAATGTGGGCCCAAATATCTTCAATGTTAAATCATAAAAAGATCGTTTCCTACAAAATGATCACGAGATCATTAGTTGAAAATGAGTTATGAATAAGTAAACTACACTTATACTCTAAATAATTACAATTTTAAAGTACCCAAAAGCTTATGAAATCTTAAGGGAATCATATCTTTCTCGACCATCAATAATGATGCTTCGAATGATCTAGTAGAAGTAACACAAACTACTCTAGGAAAGGCTGATAAATTATCACCAATACTGGTATATGTTCTATCATCATGAGAAGGTGTACTTGTCAATACAAAAGTTAATCAATGTCATACTATGATCAAATGAAAAAGAAAGTACAAGTCAAATCATATTTAACACATAGCAAAATGTAGAAAAACAAGGATTTACTAGCTCTTGTTACCACAAGTGTGGATGTTTGCATGCTTCTTATTGTCGATCCTATAGTCAGCAATCTCAGAGTGATGGCCAACCTTGTGGAAGGAGGCATATGCACATCATCAGGACCTAAAAAAAATCATATATATACAATGTATTGTTTTTTAAAAATATAGATTGCAAAAACATGAGAACAGTAATATAAAACTACCAATAATCATGAAGAAAATAATATCCCTTCTTATGATTGAAAATTAAAATCACATACCTGTAGGAGCTACACTAGTACCCTCGCCAGGTGGAACAACTTAGTGAAATCTCAAAAATTGTTGTAACAACACATACATATTTTGGTTCATGATCCATAAATTAGTATAAAACATATAACTTTATTGAACTATTGTCCTGGCAAAAGATTCATTGTTTCTTACTTCAGACAATGTTCTCTCTAACACAATTAATTTCTTGTCGCCTCTTTCTCTTCGGTTGGATTAGGATCCATCACAACGCAAGAATTTGTAGATTGATGCTTTTGAGGCCCTTTTTACACATGCTTATAGGGTCATTAGTATATGCGATGTCATCATCGCATAATACTGTGGCTTCCATATCAACAACTAATTACTCTTGTATAATATGTTATTTTCCCTTTCCCTAAACATCAAATTGTGACAAAAACATTAGTAAAACTATAAAAATAATTCCAAAACCTTAACAAAAATAACATAATAATATGACATTTTGTAAAATTACAATTACACAATTTTTTATACAAAAGGCTTACCTGTGTTGGAGAAGAGGTGGGAGCAACATCCCTACCTCTATCATCCAATGGATTGGCCATGCCGCCTTATGACAAAGAATATATATAAAAACATGAACATAATGAAAGGAATAGTCTACTTAGCAAAAAAACTTATTAATAAAATGGTATATTGTATATTGGAGTTCTAGTTGGAAGTAATTAGTTTAAATATTACATATATAGTGCTTACAAGTCCCATTATAGTATCTTTCTTTGTATCTATGTGATTCAAATTGTAATCTATTAGCAAATCTTCCCCTGAACTTATTGATTTTATCTCACATACAAAAACATGATTTCCATCACAGGCCTCAAAAATGCAATTAGTTCGCTTATTAGTTGACCCAGGACACATACTATTTATAAAACCTACAATGTTCCCTGTTGCTTTTGGCCTTCCATCAATATACACATCAAGTATTTTACTTTGATCATTTTTTTTCCATTGTAGATAATTTGTAGACAGTGCATACCTATGCATACTTTTTTTACATTGAACTATCTGCATCCAATTATTGTAATTGTAATAAGGTCCTACATGCTCCATCAATTCAACAACTTTGTTATAATTGACCTTTATGCCATCCATGGAAAATAGGCCCAAACCATGTAATGATGATGGAACTATGCAATATATCCTCTTGTTAACACAAAAATAAGTGTTAATTGGAGGTAATTCCTTGGGTACCCATTCTTTCTAAAGATGTGTGTACCTCAAGGGAACCTGGATGTCACCCTTTGTCTCATTATCATAAGAACATGACCCCCCTTGAGCAAGGAAAAACTACATGCATTTATTGAATTTTCTTCCAATCTTTTGACCTCTAGTTTGTCTCTCTTTCGTAGACCTACTACATGTCTCACTATCCTCTTCTATTCCCACATTTCCCTCACTCAAGGAAGACAAATCTGACATATACCTATTTGGTGGTACATGTAGCCCATAAAATTAGAGATATAGTTGAAGAAGAAAAACATTTTTCTATAAAATGAGGCTAACATTGATGAAGTTTGCCTAAAGTTAATGATGAAGGTAATGAGAAAGCAAGCATGTAATAAACTTATACCTCTCGATCCATGTCACTATTTACGATCCTCATCAAACAGGTATAGTTTCCTGCATATGTAAATCATTTTTCTTAAGTTGGTTACAAATTACATGATATTTATGCTACAAATTACATAGAACATAACATGAAAGATATGCATACATCATAACAATTGTATACTTTTTAATTCATTACCTCTACAAAAAACATATTCTAAGTAATCAACACTAAGAATTGAGCATCATAACAAATATTTACACCTAATCAACTCCTAATACATTTCCATTGATCATCTTCTTCACCCATCTCATCATCATGAAAATCATCATTATGGCCATCATCATCCAAATCGTCACAATGACCATCATCATCATCATTATCATCACTGTGACCATCATCGTAATTGTCATCACCATCACCATCACCACCACCACCACCACCACCACCACCACCACCACCACCACCACCACCACCACCACCACCACAACCACCAACACCATCATCTCCTTCTTCATCTTCGCCATCATCATCATCATCTACTTCATCTTCCACTTCTTTGGTATCTTCTTCTTCAATCACATTATACTTTACCAGTCTTCCTTGGATTGTGTTTAATGAAAAATGACCAACCCAGTTTATGTGGAACACCAAAGTAAAAAACTTGCTCACATTGGCTTGGAAAAACATAGGGCTAATTTCCAATTGGCTCAAATGATCTTGTATTAATCATTTTAAATCCATTATCATATTCAATAATAATTCTATCAGGATCATTTTGATTCAATCATAGCCTATACCATTTGACAATGAATAGAACTACTTTGAAGGAATTAAAGTCATACTCAATTATATCATCTAAAATGCTACAGTATCTATTTTTAGATTGTTTAGGATGCATACCATTTCTAGATAAAATATTGGTGACCTCAAAGATTGTAGTTATCCCAGAATGACAAGTTATCTTAGTGTCATCCACCTTTTTTATGCAAAATTTATGACCATTGTATTACAAATCTTTGTTGTGCTCGACCTATTATTTTTCAAACATGTCAAAATTATGCATCCATCCATGAGTTGATGTTAGTCAAATGGGTTATGATAGATTAACACATACGTACCATTCCACCTCTTAAACTATTTGCTAGATTAATTACCATTGGCATAACATTGGGATCTCCATTATGATGGAATTCTTTAACCAATGAAGCAACACCTTCCCATGTTAATGAGAGACCATTTTGTTGAGATCATTCAATACATAACATCATCCAATCAAGATTGTTTAAAATATACAAATGAAGTGCATCCCACTCACGAGCAACTATATAAAATAAATAGACTAGTTAGAAACAACTTATATTGATGATGGATAAGAATTAATTAACTACAATAACATCTTATAATTACCTCTCACTTTCCTCAATCTACCTTTCCCCATCAAGTACTCCCCTTCGAATCTATTAATGAAGTTGGGATCCTAAATGTGATCTACATGGATCTTTGATGCAAGCTTGGGAAAGATATTCATTAATGTACACCATGGTCTAGTATACCATATATCCCTCGACCATGGAACCCTCAATATGTGCACTTTGTCGAACCAAACCCTTAACAAATTTCAAGTGCCTCTCAACCATCCACATTGACCTAGTTGGTACAGGTCTACATAATTCAATCTCCTCATCTAGATGTATGAGGTAGTCTTCTTGTGCATTGAAAAAAGTTGAAGGTAGATGCTTTTGCATCTCACACAAAAGTTGAGGAATTTTGCTCTTCCAATGCTTTATGCCTTTTTTTATCAATTTCTTTAGATGACAACCACCTAGAAGATATTCACCATGCAAAAACATATTATATGAGACTCTATAAAAAATTATACAATAAACTATATAAAGAGAAGAGCAAGATGCAAAAAATAATATCTATACAAAAAATCTAACAAATAACACTTCTAACTTCATGTATTTCCCAAGATCATATATAACTTGTTTGACATCCATGTTGTCAAAGTTGTGTGGGAGAGATAGAGGTAGAACATATTGTAGTAATAATAAAATGATCCTTTCAATTTATTATAAAATAAAATAATGAAAAGTACATGATGTTTTACAAATTTATCATAAATATATAAGAACATGACTTACCTTGACGAAGGTATGACAATCATGCATTTTCAACTCTAACCCAAAATCACCTTTCTTTGATATGAGATTGCTTATGTTTATAGCAAATCCTATGGGAATTTTTTTTTATGGCTTCAAATGTAGCATTAGTTTGCTGTTGCATTGATAACCAAGGAATGAAACTCATATTAATTTGGTTTCCATGGCTATTTAATTCAAGGAAAAACTTCAACTCATGATTGGATTCATCAATGTCATTACAAATTTTGACCAATTTTCCTTTGTCACAACTTCCATCCAATATTTTCCATAGTGCCTTTTTTACATTATTTCCAGTATGTTTCATGACTTTGATGTTGTCTCTTCTTTCCTGTTGAAAAGATTTTTTTTGGTAATTTGATACTTATGATTTTTGTGGAGAAAGTTTCTATGCTTATTGAACACTTGCTTTCCTAAAATTTTTTGAATGATGAGATTTAATCTTTGGACCACAAATTGGACATGCAAATTTTCCCCTTGTCCGAAGAGCTACACGATTGTGTATAATTGGATGACATGTGTACTAGAAGATTCATATTTACAATTATCACATGCAACTTAAACATATAAAGAAAATGTGTTAGAACTATTACATATCAAAAATATGTGTTAACCATTTTACATACCACAAAATGTGTTAGTCTAGGGGAATCATGTATTGTCCATAGTAGCATTGCACATAATTGAAATTTTCTTTTAGTAATTGGCCTAGAGATGTCATACATAGTGACCCCATTCCATAAATCCAACAACTCATCAATCAAGGGCTCAATATATACATTCATATCTTTCACTTGGTACTTACCTAGTTGAATGAACATAAACAAAACATAATTATTATGACCATTTCGATATTGTGTTTATAAATTAATTTAGATGACAATAATTATGATGTAGAGAATCATACAAACTAGATTATCAATAGGATCCTTTATGATCCTTTCAACACCCATTCAATAATACCTTTGAACAAAGGCAACTTATGAGGAAAACTACAACATTGCTATCTTCAAGACAATCTTTAAAGATTGATTTATTTGACCCATAAAATCACAATATTAATTTTTTTGGAAAGACTGAAGTTTTAAACCAACATCAAGAACTACAATTTCCCAAAATTACAAGGTCTTATGATTCCATTTGGTTCCTCAACCAATAACTATTTCAGATTGTCATTTTTCTGTCATAAACCAGATTTAAAACACCAAACCTTTCCTAGGGCATCTCATATCTTCCTCAAAACGAATCTAAATGACACCAAAACAATTTAAAATTATCTATTAATGTGTCTAGTTTAAAAATAAGTAATACATTTATTTTTACCATTCACAAATCATTTTTCAAGCATAAATCATTGCCTGCAACTCCAATGCAGATTATTAAAAAGCAGTTTTCACTCAAATGCCCATAACTTTCACAAATCTGCATAAAAACAACCCAAACCAAAAAGGAAATGAAATTTAATTCATGTATCTTTCCAATGAATATTATTAGAGGTCCGGATTCTCTAAAATGTGTCCGTACCAAATGTTTCAATCTGACTATATTCAGGGAATCTCAAATTTGGAAATACCCACTTTCACAAAAATGATCATAACTTATTCATTTCTTTATAAAAATCAACCAAACAAAATAATGAGAAATAAAATTCATCATTCTATCTATCCATTACTATATTATAGGGTTTCCAAGCCATACATGGCTATACAAGGCTTGGAAAAGATACTAAATCTGAAAAAAACCAATCAAAACAATAATAATAAAATGCACCAAAAATGTATCTTGAAATATTTTCTCTTCTCAAATCTCTCTCCTCTCTTTTAGTTTGACCATACAATGGTATTTATAAGGTATTTGGTATTTTTCACTTCATAACCAACTCCTACACCAACCATTTACCTTTTTACATTTTTTTTTGCAATGTTAGCAACTTTCTCAATGTTGCATTTTACAACCTTTTATGCAACTTTTACATTTTTGAAAAAATGTCTTTATAACTATATCAAACCTCTCTATACATACTCGAATATAATATATAAGATCTCTTATAATGAATTTACCCTTCCATAGGCCTTTTATACAATTTTGACCATGTAACCTAAACATGACCTATTTGACAACTTGAGCAATATTGTGCACATGCTTACTTTTTCTGTCAATACATTTCCAACATTATGTGCCCCTTCTTTATGAAAATCCAAGGAGGAATGTTATTGTTAATAAAAAAAATAGGCCAGATTGAGTAAACGGATCTCATCTCTCCAAATGGATTGACACTATCTACTACCAATGAAAGCTTCAGATTATGAGGTTCTTCTTTAAATACTGACCACCTATCTTCTATGTCCTTAATTTTAGAACCATTCAAAAGTATTCACATAATATCATCTTGACTTCTATTGCATGCATGGTAATCCATAAACTGTGACAAGCTAGTGCACCTGAATAATCATTACAGATGCAAAATAATGAGAATGTACTGAAGAACCTTATGAGACACCTTTTTGGTTATTGATGTGATCAATATCTACTAATGTGACAATCAGGGCATTGTGTTGCAAATTCATGTTGTTTATGATATATAATATGATCATTGGGACATGCATGTATTGTTTGATACTCCATTCCAATATCTTTCATAATGGCAAATAATTCTCAGTAAGAGTGAGGTAAAATGCTTGATGGTGGTAATAAACACTCACCTATCAACCTATGGAATTTTTTTTGTTAATATAAAGAAAAATTAATGGTACACTAACATAGAAGATGACAAAAATGACTCTATACCTTAGCATACATGAGATTGCTACATTGGATATATTATTCATAACCTTGAAGTTTACCAACAATAATACATAAGAGAGAAGTGTTGTTTGGGAGCCTTCATATAGGCAATCATATGCCTTTTCAATTATAGGTATATCAAGGTTCTCTTCATCATCATCATTAGATGCACTACTTTCATCATCTTCATAAGTTTTGTGAGTAACATCTTCATCAATCCTATTCTCTGGCACATTATCAACTATGCCAATACCAACATATTCAATTGTGTTCTCTCTGCCTCAAGATTATCTTCTTTTGTGGAAGCATTACCTTCTACTTTGATATTTACACCTACATGTTCCACCAGTTCGAAATCCACATTCATTAAAGGATAAAAATCCTTTTCCCCTTCAATGTGATCATCTTGCCTACATTGTCTTTGAGCTATTGTGATTAGAATTATTCTATTCCTTAAGCTCTTGTATTTTTTGCAAGTTAAATAACATTTTTCATAACCTTTTCTTTTGAAATGAGACTACAATCTAGCAATTGTCACCATATTCTGTTCTGGGTTCATATTGTTAGACGTGGACTTTCTTCATAGGCAAATATTCAGGCTATAAAATTATATCAAATATAAACATAAAAGCATTAGTAGTATCTTGTATATAATAAAAAATAATAAAATAATAAAATATTATTATCTCTTTAGTAAAGGTGGCATCTAAACAAATCAAATGAATTATACAATATAAATATATATGTATATATAATAATAAGAAAATATTTTATTAAAAAATATCACTATAGAGACTAAATATATATTCATTCTTGAATCCTAAATGAATGAATGACTAGAAAATCTAGGTGGGGGCATAGTTTATAACTTTTACTTTTCCTTCCATTCACCCAACTCAACAAAAGCTTCCATTGTGTAGCCCCCTAGTTTATCTTTATCATTGATTTATGTGTATGTAAAGAGGAGAGAGTGAAAAGCATATGGTATGAACACCACATCAAATCTACAAGTTAATTACACAAGCTACATTTCCAACCATTAGTACAAGGAAGGAATTGCATATTTGTAGTAGAGAATTAGAGACGTAGAGAGTAGAATGATAGGATTAGTCAATTCATCATTTATATGATTTAGATTAATCCAAACTATGAGTTATCATGGAATTAAGGCATTTTGATGCATGGATTGTCAATATCTAGTAATGACAACCATAGAGTAAATCACATAGTTTTACTTATCTATATTGGGAAACTTTTTTTCGTCATGAGGTACCATATATGTCTTATAGATACTACAAAACATTTGACTTTATTTAATGTTCACATAACAAGATAGTAATACCTTGTAGTAATGTCATTCTCATTCTTAGGAAGATATAAAAGTATTTTTTGTTGGAAATATAAGGTAGGTTAGGTTACTAAGAGAGGAGGGGTGAATTAGGAACCAATAAAACTTTATCTTACTTCACCAATTAATCCTTCATATAATATTATGATCTAATTGCATACATGAAAGAATGAAAGAAAATAAACATTCATAACACTTTGATACAAGATATGGTGACCCAGAAACCTTCCAATTAGAAAGTAAAACTGGGGTGGGGATGATACCCACAAGCTTTAGTACTACAATATAAAGTTAACTTGTTAAGGCTTACAATTGACCACTTCTGGTAATCTACCCTATTAGGAGCAATAAGGGTTGTGAGGTCCACCTTGTCAAAGGATTTACACACATACAATGAAGTATGCACTTGGTTAAGAGATTTGGCAAAGACTATTAAGTCTACCCTATTAAAGGATTTAACTGATGCACCTATTAGGATGAACCAGTGGGGTATCTTTGATCTGCAACTCTAATTTGCTAGTTGAGATTCCTTGAATTACAATGATCACCTTATTGTGATAGATAATACTTTGATGTCCCTTAACTACTTGTGGCCTTCTTTAATTCACACTTCTACTCATCATATATCTTCACACATCTTATTTGGCTATGATACAATGTATTACATATATACCAATCCAACTTACAACTTATTGGAGTCGGCTACGATGCCAATTTCATCATAATTCACAAAGTTTGTCCAACTACTGTAACTTAGGTTCTAAAGACAAACTTGGTGATATTTTGATACACAACAAACACTGTCAATGCTCAATAATCTTTGGCACTTAGTTGAACTTGAAGCTTAGTCCATACTGATCACTTCCACTTTGAACTCAGTCAAAACTATGTGACTTGGTGAACTTTGAGAAACTCAGTAGTAATTGGATCACTCGATTTGACACTACACGACTTGGTCAACACTAGATCCACTTTGTTAACCCTGTGAGCTTGATAAACACTATTGGACTTGGGTAATACTACATAGCTCAATTCACACTATGATTTTCTTCACTTCCACTAGTTGGCTCGGTAGCCTATGCTACACTCGGTTTGCACTGAACTTTGTCTCTGTAACTCAGTAAATACTATGGAGCTCGGCAAACACAAAAAACTAACTCAAGTGCTCAGTAGACATTGTATTTTGACTGCTTAGCTTGGGAATAACTAAATCACTTGGTTAACACTACAAACTAACTAATAAGCTTAGTAGCAATAATAGATCTTAGTAGCAATGTAATCAATTGACTAAGTGTTGAGTCACCAATAGACAAATTGACCTTTATGTCAACAATTTTGAGTTCAATAGTGAGAAAATCCTTAGTTATTTTTTGTGAATAGAGAAGGTTATACCTAATCCTATATTGTACTAGCCACCTTCAAGTATGGAGCACAAGGATAGTTGTGGATTTTGTGAAGAAACCTAAGCAAGATAACTAACAATGGTAGTGATGGCTCAAAATAGTTATTTCCTATGTATCCTCCTTATGAACTATAATATTGAAGAGATGATGTCTCAATTGTAGCAAACACTTGTTCAAGGTACAAACTATGTAGAGTTGCACTTTGATCATCTTAAAAAATTAGTGCTCATGTGGATTTATAGACCCTTGTAAAATCTAGAACTTTGCTTGTTATTGTAAAACATAGGTATACATTTTATTATTATTATAATAAAATAACATGGTTTATTCAATATAATAAATCAATATTGATGTTGCAAAAAAGAAAAAGAATATTTTTAATCAAATAGGTCAATGGGTTCAAAAGTATAAAAGTTAAGGTCATTCAAAAGGAGTACACAAGGAAACTCCAAAAATGATACAATACCTATAACTTAAACTAAAATATTGATTGTTCTATTTTGTTGAAGAAAATAGAGAAATCACTCCAAGTCAATCAAGTTAGTGGAACTAAAACTAAAGCCAAAACTAGATGGAAGACGAGGACAATTATCTTAAATGTAACACATTTTTTTGTATAGAATCTTAATAATAATAACAATCCTATAAGAGATTGTAAGTTGAAACACCATTTCAATTTTTCTTTGAAGTGTTTAAAATTCAATAATACTCTTCTTGACTACTTTTGTGGGGCAATATATAGTCCATTATTGGTCTATGATCAATATAAGAACTCAAGTATGATTGTAGTGCCATGACATGACTAATAAAGGGTAAAAAGGTGCTACAATCTGGTCAGTCAGTATAAGTAGCTACTTTTAGATGGCTTTGCAGTCAGTAAATTCTGCATTTGAATAGAATGTTCTTTAAACTCAGAGGCCACACCCATTGATTATTTAAAACTTCATATGCTTTTTCTTTTGACAGTGCACTTTATATCACAAATGGCCTACTTTGGTCACTATTAGACCTTATATATTTTATTTATTTCTTAATAAATTCTAGAACAAAAAATGTTCCTATATATTTGGTTGTTTCTTTTTTCTTTTTGGGAATACAAGTTTAAATAAATTATAACATGTTGTTAGTATATTGGTAGTATGTCCAAAAATTATATTTATTGTAGATAGAGAATAATATAGGAATATAATCCATCATTCATTGTGCTTAAATCAAGTCCATCTACCTATCTAATCATCATGCTTCAAAAAGTTGTAATCTATGATCCTTAGAACTAGTTTTGTTTATGTTTATTCCCTTTCTTCTTGAGAAAGGTCTTCCAATTCTTTATGATCATTCTATAATGGGATGGTTTATTGAAATTTGACTCCTTAGAATTAGACATTTCACTAAAGCCTTTGTCTGGAAAAGGTGGAGACATCATCTCATGCAGGAGGCATGGCACAGTGATTCAGGAAGTTGCTTTCTAGCTATGGTCAATATGGAACAAGGTTTTGCATTTAGAACCTCACATTGTATTGAGACTAAACAATCTCACAATATCACCATAACTCTAGGAAAGAGTAGATTAGGTTATAGGTTTGAGATTTCTTTGACAAACCATGCAATTTTTGTTGATGCTATGTTCATTATAGATCTACTTAGAATGGATATTTAAATTTACATAGTAAACTTGTTAACAAATGTATGTGAAATCAAAAGAAAAATGTGCATGTGTGCTTATGATTTGGATCTAGAACTCTTTGTCATCAAAAGTCTCAATTCAATATACCTAGTGCAATCAGAAAATAATTTGACCTAATAATATATAAGTGACATTCCAACATAAATGAAACATCTTTTCCTTTGAACTTTCATATCCCATCTTAGCATTTTTAAAACTGTGCCCAATAGATGAAATTTAGAGAATTGGTTTTTGGCCACATTGTAATACATAAGCTTGTATGGATGTTCATCCTTAGCAAATGTTTTAGTACATACATTCATCATTCACACTCTTGAAATAATTAGTTGAGAAGCCAATAGAGTTTGGTTAGATGATTAATATTTTAATTTTTGTCTTAGCATCTAATCTTGGGCTTAAGAAAACCAAGCACCCAACATAATTATAGCTACTTATACTGACTCAAGCTACTTATACTGATCGACCTAGCCTCTTACTACTCCCATGGGCCCCAAATGTGGTTGTATGTAAGCCACCTATACTACATTGTGTATAGATAACCCTTTTATTTCCTTTTCATTTTCTTCCTTTTTCATTGAAAAATATCACTACAAAGAAATTTTTAACAAGGGGAAGAATGAATGAATGGAAAATTTAGGCCATCATAGCATCACTCTTATCCTCGATACCCTTCACCACATTTCTTCTTCTGATCGCTATGTTCAACAAGGCCTGTGACAAGTTAAGGGAGACTACAAGTTAACTTGCAAGGTAAATTTTTACAAATACGATGTCAGTTGTACATTCATGTTCTATGTAAATCTATTGTTATCACATCGACAAAGTTTTTATGCTTAGCAAAGACCATGTATTATTATATGCATCGAACTATAAACACTAGACTTGTAGGCTTTACGATCAAACAATAATAGATAAACTTAAACTAAGATCAATTGGTACTTAAAATTTGTATTTGGGAATGTTAGCATACATATGATTGTAATGATGGATATTACACGCCCTGCATTGCAAAGCCCTCTATATAGCTATTGCTTGACCAATAAAAAATTAGAACTAAAACGATTCCCTATGGGATTCAAATGGTGAAATATAGCTATCTCTATTGGAAATATAAGAGTAGTAATTGAGAGGGGAGGGGTGAATTAGTTACCACTAAAATAAATCCTAGATCCCTTTAGATATCAGTACAAAATAAACTCTGAAAACTAAATACTGCTGATGCTCAACAAACACACATAAAATGTTGTAACTTGGTAAATATTGAATATGCTTGGTAATTACTTAACATGCAAATCTTAGATATTATTTGTGATTACCATTATTTTAAATTAAATGTGTATGTGTGAAAACCTAATCTGTTGGGAGCATGCATAAACAATAAAATGTTAGTAACATGTGCATATCATAATATCAAAATCAAGAAAACTACTAATTAATATTGTGTTTTAAAACTAATGTAATCGATAAAAAAGTGTTGTTACACAACCTCAAAGGAACTCAATAAGGGCACCCATAAGAGGCCTTGTTGGTGTGCTTAAGTGTGAGGGATGTAGATGTGCTCTCCCAAACACAACTACGAATGAATTCATTGATGATGAAAGTATGTGAATATGATATGAATCTAAGCTAGATGAGTGAGGAATGCTTCAAGAGGAAGCTATGGAAGAAGCCACTCTTAAAAAATTCTAGGAAATGGAGATGAATACGAGAAAGTAAACTAGATTATCAATGCAAATGACATGAAATATAGCAACTACCAAAGGTTAGTAACAATGCATAAAAACACTAAAATCTCTAGAAAGCTCTAACTCTAAACTAGCATGATAACAATGTAAATGAGGGAGATGGAAAATGCTTGAGACAAGGGCTCTATTTATAGGTTTGAGAGAGGCCTTGGAGAGGTGGCATCTATGTGGCATCCACATAGGTGCCACACGGGAGACACATGGGCTAAGGGGACAAGCCATGCAAAGGTCAACATAAGCCTTTTTAGTGAAAGTGATGGTTTCAAGGTTTGCTCACACATGTGTGAGAAACCTTAGAAAAAGGAAAGGGGGAAAAATGTGTAAGAGGTGTGAATAAAATAATACAATGGAAGCTTTATTGGATCATGAGCTTCTCACACATGTGTGAGCAAACACTTAGGAGCTAAAAGGTGTTTAGGATTAGTTAAGTGAGATTAAGTAGTGGGTAGGCTTAGAAGGATGAGAGTGATGGGTGTAGCCTAGGTTTTAGGATGGGATTAGGATAAAATTAAATAAGATTTAACTTAATGATAGGATTAAAGAATTTAATAAAGTGGAGGGAATTAAATAAATTAGTATTTATTTAAAAGGGGATTTATGGAGCACTATATATTAAATGAATTTAATACATTAGAGGGGAATTATTCAAATTAAATTTAAATACATTAGGGAAACGAAGCTATTTAAGTAAATAAATTTAATTAAATAAGTAGACGAATATGAAAAATATAATTTATTAATTATAATGTCAAAAGAACTATTAAATGAATTAATATAGCATTTGGGACAATTTTAAGCATCTACAAGATGAAAACACATAAAAGAAAATAGCATGAACACAATTGACACCAGGATTTAATGTGGAAACCCAATTTGGGAAAACCACCAATTGCAACTAGTTATTGTTTTCACTTTTTTGAAGTGAGCCCTATTAGGAGCCAACCCTATTAAAGGTTACAAAACACATTGTTAGTTGTGACCTTGTTAAAGGATTTGATCACCTTGTTAGGAGTGACCTTGTTAGAGGTCTTTAGACAATTCAATAGAACTACCACCTTGTTAGAGGTTTTACAAATAACTGTTAAGCCAACTCTGTTAAGAGATTTAGATCACTGCTACAATGGTTAGAGAGTAAAAATGAGATGACTTGATTTGTGATGCAACTAAATTACTGATTATAGATCTCCATTCTGGCTTGTACTCGATCCTTCCTGATCAAGTATATTTATTTTTAGCTTCACAAGGATATTCTACTTATCCTTATGATTCACTTCCTTGTTGCATCATTAGATCTTCAAAATCTTCCATGCATTCACACTCTTACACACTTTCAAATTCTCAACTTGACCTTATACTTATATCATTCATATTGTCAAGTTGGCTCATATACAACTTAGAATAACTAATATTCATCACCTCAGTTGGCTAGAACCAATAGATAAATTAATTAAACTCAATATGCCAAAATAAGAAAATCCTTCATTAGCCAACTCGGCTTGGTAGACACTAACTTAGAAATGATTTTCCTATGTTAACCAAGTGAGCTTGGTTAACATTGCATATTCACGAAGATCCTTTGGTAACAAAGTCAGCTTGATTAATATTGGTTCCATCCAACATTTCCTTCATTATCTGAGTAAGCTCAGTTAACACTCATCTTCTATAAAATTTCCTTTGATGCCCAAGTTAACTAGGTAGACACTGCCTTCTAAACTAGGAAAACACAAGAATGCTCAGTAGACATAGAGAACTATCTTCACTGACTGAGTGAGCTCAACATGTACTAACTGATAATGATATGACATTTGTGTAACATCAAAGAAAATATCATCAATTGTATCCAACAATCTCCCTCTTTAGAATTGATGGCAACACAACATGTATGAACTCTTTCTATCTTTAGTTTGTCCCTCTATCAGAAAACTTCTATCAACAACGATTACCAAGTTCATTCTCCCTCATAGACATCTCTATGATAGCATACTTCTCCCTCTTACAAAAAACTTCTCCTTCTAATTAAAATTTCTTATGAGATATGATAGTAAACGTCCCCCTCTTTAGAACACATCCCAAAGACAACTCTATTAATATCAATCTACCTTAAGTACTAATTCATTTGCAATATGCCCTTGTCAAAATTGCACCAATTGATTGATCTTCAATAGGTTCTAGTTGATACATCACTAAACTTCATTTAGTGAGCTTTAGATAGGGGAATGACCCCTAGCTTACCTCTTAGATACAGAAATGCATCCTTTGGTAATGACTTGGTGAATATGTCTGCAACTTATTCTTTTGTGTTCACATATTCCAATCCAACTTGCTTATCTTGCACTAATTCTCTTAAGAAGTGATATTTTATTGCAATGTGCTTTGTTTTGGTATGCATCACTAGATTCTTTAATATATTGATTGCACTGGCGTTATTACAGTATATGACTATTGGATCTTTGATCTCTATCTTCATTTCTTCTGAGAGTTTATTTGAACCAAACAATGTTAGAATAATTAACTACTGCTACCACATATTCTGCCTCTGTTGTGGATTGAGAGATGCAATTTTGTTTTTTGCTTGTCCAAGACACTAGTCTTTTACCAACAAAGAATGCTCCACGACTAGTGCTCTTCTTGTCATCAATACTTCCTACATAATCAACATTAATGAACACCTTTAAGTCCAAATTTTCTCCAAGTTTGTATCATAAGCCATAGTCTTTAGTACCTTTCATATATCTCATGATTCTCTTGATTTCCATCATGTGATTTTCTCTAGGATTTGCTTAGAATCTTGCCACCATACCAACTGCTAAGGCAATGTCAGGCCTTGTATGCACTACATACTGCAATTTTCCAATCATTGATCTATATGTGGTCTAATCTACTTCCTTTGAATCATCATTTTTGGAAAGCTTATGTCCAATAGACATTGGGGTTCCAACTGGTCTTCAATCTTCCATTCCAAATTTCTTTAGTATCTCGTTGATATATTTGGATTGAGTAATGTATATACCATTTTTGTTCTGCTGAATCTGCGATCCAACAAAGAATTTTATCTCTCCAAACATAGACATCTCTAATTCTTTACTCATTTCTTCTAAAAATGCTTTGCATAAGTCATCATTTCCTATGAATAAGGTATCATCAACAAATATTTCGACCAACACAATCTTCTTGTCTGGTCCTTCTTTGATATACAAATTACTATTATCATTTTTTCTTTGAAAGCCAATTTGCAGACCATGTTTCTTTTGTTAGGATCTACAAAACCTTCTAGTTGTTCAATGTAGACTTCCTCATCAAGAATTTCATTCAAGAATGTAGATTTAACATGCATTTGATACACTTTAAATCCTTTGTGTGCTTCATATGCTAGTAAAGTTCTAACACCATCTATTCTTGCATCAGGAGCAAAAGTTTCACCATAATCAATACCTTCTTCTTGAGAAAAGCCTTTGCACACCAATCTTGCTTTGTTTCTATCTTCATTCAGCTTGTTTCTAAACACCCATTTTGTGCCAATTACATTTTTATCCTTGGGTCTAGGAACGGAGGTCCAAGTTTTGTTCTTCTCTATTTTTTCTATTTCTTCATTCATTGCTTCAACCCAACTTTCATTAGCTAGAGCATCTTTAACATTTCTAGGTTCAAATTCAGCAAGTAAACATGTACCTTTTAATTTGCTTCTTGTCATTGTTCCATCAGATTTGTCTCCAATGATCTAATCAGGTGCATGATGCCTTCTAAAATATCTTGCTAACATAGGTTCTTTGGATTTGGAATGAGTTCCACTATTTTTATCATGAACTTTAGTATCTAGCTCAAGTTCCACTATCTATGACTCAGGTCCATCAAACTTAGTTTGAACTTGCTCGGTAGCTTCTAATTGTGACTCAAGTCCTTCAAACTATGACTTGAGTTGTACTATCTGCAACTTGGTAACTATTGGAGATTTTGGGGACTTAGGGGGTGAAGCTTCCTTTCTCTCAGATAGATTTGGTAGGGTACTAGGTTCATAGTAAATGAATCTTCTATAATCCTCTAGCTCTTTGCTGATTTCTTCTTCACTCTTTTTTGCAAAAAACTCATCAATTCTCACATGTACAGTTTCTATAATTTTATGAGTAGACAAATTCAAACATTTGTATGATTTACTTCTATAGGAGTATCCTAAAAATATGCCTTTCTCACCCTTGACATCAAATTTTCCTTTTCTAGATTCTTTCAAGATATAACATTTGATACCAAATACTTTCAAGTGACTTACATTTAGTTTGTAGCCATACCATAGTTGATAAGGAGTTTGATTTGAATCTTTCTTCAATTTTACTCTATTCAAGGTATGAACTATAGTGCTGATAGCTTCCTTCCAGTCTTTGATTGCAACATTCTTTTCAATCATCAGTGTTCTTGCATAGTCCATGATGGATCTATTTCTTCTTTCAGCTATACCATTCTGTTGTGGAGTATCAGGGGCTGATACTTGCCTTTTGATCCCTCTTTTAATGCAAAAATAATTGAATTCATTGGAGATGAATTCACCACCTCTGTCTGATCTTAAACATTTCAATCTCCTTCTAGTTTCTTTTTCTACTCTTGCCAGATACCACTTGAATTTTTGAAAAGCTTCAGATTTTTCTTTTAGATACATTACAATCATCATTCTAGAATAATCATCAACAAAAAGAATGAATTTTTTTTCTCCACTATAACTCTCTATGCCAATAGGTCCACATAAGTTTGTATGCAAAAGTTCTAAGACTTCTT
This sequence comes from Cupressus sempervirens, assembly GCA_028749045.1. Classification (NCBI taxonomy): domain Eukaryota; kingdom Viridiplantae; phylum Streptophyta; class Pinopsida; order Cupressales; family Cupressaceae; genus Cupressus; species Cupressus sempervirens. Next base: position 918,617,576 of record CM053792.1, on the reverse strand, counting down.
CTAACTAATAGTTCTGGCTTTTAAAACTAGTCTTTCCCATCTTACCAATTTGGTAATTTTTGCATAGACCCATATCAAGCTTCTTCAAACTAGGAATACCTCTTACTCTTTTATGTTTTCTTATCTTAACCAGATTATCAAAGTTTACATGACATAATATTTTGTGCCATAACCAGCTTTCTTGTACTTGAGCAATAAAAAATGAACTTTCACTGAGATCAAGATAAAATAGATTACCTTTTGTTTGCTTGCCAAATCCAACCATATTTCCTTTTCCATCTAGTAGTTTAGCATGTCCATCCATGAATTCTACCTTGAATCCAATGTTATTCAATTGTGCCACACTCAATAGATTATGCTTTAGTCCTTCAACCCACTAATCATTGTTACATACAAGTTCCTTTGTCAAAGAAATACATCCTTTTCCTTTTATGTTACAAGGTTCATTGTTTCCAAATCTCACACTACCTCCATCATAATATTCCATGTGCTAAAATTTTGTTTTATCTCCAATCATATGATGTGAACAACCACTGTCATTAATCCATATATCATTTTTTCTAACATGAGAGATAAGTGCCATTTTATCTCCTTCATCATCAGATTCATCTTTTACTGCAATATATACCATTTCATCTTCACTTTTATCAAAATCTTTAGCCATAAAACAAGATTTCTTACATTTGTCCTTGTAGTGCTTGTAGTTCTTGGAATCCTTCTTTCTTTTGTGCTTATTTCTTTTCTTTTCATCTTTGTTTTCTCTATTTGGACACCTTGCAGCAATGTGACCAACTTCTTCACAAGAAAAGTAGATCAGAGGAACTTTACCTTTGTACTTTCCTCTGCCTTTGGAATACTTTCTTGCAAGTAGGGCTTCAACAACTTTAAGATCACTATCTAAGGTTTCTTCTTTTTCTTCTTCTTCACTTCCTGATTGACTAGACTTTGATTTCTTACTCCTTTTCTTAAGTGAGAGTTTAGCTTCAAATGTAGACTCAATACCTTTTGAGCTAGTAACATAGTTATCAAAGTTATCTAACTCAAAAGTTGTCAATCTTCCAACTAGAGCATCCAAATATATTTTATTATCTAGATCACATCTCATCTCTTGAATAGTAGACAATTTAATTGCATAAATAGGAAGAAAAGTTCTACGTACCTTTCTTACAACTTTTTTTTCTTGAATGTCTCCTCCAGGTCCTTTGATTGCACTGACACTTGCATTGATTCTTTCCACATATTTTGCAATGTTCTCATCTTCTCTCATTTTCATCTGATCAAAATGACCTCTTAGACTTTTAGCCTTAGCTCTTCTTACATTGTCATCTTCTCCATAAATTTCTTTTAGTTTGGTCCACATTTGATGAGCTATTTTACAATCTTCTACTTCATCAAATTCAACATAACTAAGAGCAGATGCAATATCAATCATCATGATGTTATGATTCTTCATTTCAACAATATCTTCAACTGATAATGTTCCAGTGGAGTCTTCTATTAGGCATCAAGATATTAAAAACTTGAACCACTAATGGTAGCCAAATGTAACCTCATAAGTCCTTGCCATGCTACAAAGTTATCTCTATTAAACTTGGGAATTTCTCTTATGTAAGACATCCTGATCTTTAGCTTGGGTTCTTGAAACCTTCTCTGCAAGCACCAAAAGCTCTGATACCAATTGTTAGAAATATAAGAGGAGTAACTAAGAGGGGTGGGGTGAATCAGGTACCACTAAAATAAATCCTAGATCCCTTTAGATGTCAATACAAAATAAACTTTGAAAACTGAATACTACTGATGCTTGGCAAACACACACAAAATGCTATAACTCGATAAATACTGAATATGCTCAGTAAGTACTTAATATGAAAATATTAGATGTTATCTATGATTACCATTATTTTAACATAGATTCAAACACATACAAGAAAATAGTATAAACACAATTGACACAAGGATTTAATGTGGAAACCAAATTTGAGAAAACCATCAATTACAACTAGTTACTATTTTCACTTTTATGAAGTGAGCCCTATTAGGAGCCAAACCTATTAGAGGTTACAAACCACATTATTAGGTATGACTCTGTTAAAGGATTTAATCACCCTATTAGGAGTGGCCTTGTTAGAGGTCTTTAGACAATTCAATAGAAGTACCACCTTGTTAGAGGTTTTATAAATAGTTGTTAAGCTAACTTTGTTAAGAGATTTAGATCACTGCTACAATGGTTAGAGAGTAACAATGAGATGACCTGATTTCTGATGCAACTGAATTGCTAATTATAGATCTCTTTTCTAGCTTGTACTTGATCCTTCCTGATTGAATATATTTCTTTTTCAGCTTCACAAGGATATTATGCTTATCCTTCTGATTCACTTCCTTGCTGCACCATTAGATCTTCAAAATATTCCATGCATTCAAACTCTTACAAACTTTCAAATTCTCAACTTGACCTTATACTTATATCATTCATATTATCAAGTCAGCTAATATACAACTTAGAATAACTAATATTAATCACCTCGGTCAGCTAGAACCAATAGATAAATTAATTAAACTCAATATGCCAAAATAAGAAAATCCTTTGTTAGCTGACCTAGCTCGGTAGACACTAACTTAGAAATGATTTTCTTGTGTTAACCAAGTGAACTCAGTTAACACTACATTCACAAAGATCCTTTGGTAACCAAGTGAGCTTAATTAATATTGGTTCCATCCAACATTTCTTTCATTAACCAAGTGAGCTCGGTTAACACTCATCTTCTATAAACTTTCCTTTGATGCCTGAGTTAACTCGGTAGACATTACCTTCTGAGCTAGGAAAACATAGGAATGCTCGGTAGACACAAAAAAATATCTTCACTACCCGAGTGAGCTCGACATGCACTGACTTATAATGATATGACATTTGTGTAACATCAAAGAAAATACATAATTAATCAATTGTATCCAACAATCTCTTAGTCTAGGGTGAATCAAAAACAACTCTGCCCCCATTGAAGGATTCTTCCTATATATTTTCTCTCCCCTAAAAGCTTCGATTATCCATTGTCAATAGATACTTAATTTTACTACTAGAATATTTAGGCCATGAAAAAATGGGTCAATGGGTTCAAAATGAATGAATGAATATAAAATTTAGGTGGGGAAGATGTTATAACATAATCAATCAAAATTTAATGACTATTAGTTTCCCTACTATTCTCCCAACTCAACAAAACCATCTAAAATTACCTTGCCTAAGGGAGATGTTACTCTTGCTGCGGTCAATATTTATCTTGGCCTAGGAACTATGCTAAACCCTCCCGCTCGCAATTTGCTAAGTGAAAATAAAATAAAGTTTCACTTTTTTTTTCTATTTATATCTAGACAACGTCAAAATTTTGACAATAAACTTAAGTGTCATCAAAATTTTGACTAAAGAACTTAAGAGTCATTCAAAATTTTGACTAAAAACTTAAGTATGGTCAAAATTTTGAGGTTATTGAGATCATATTAAAAGAAGAGTGATTTTGACAAGCCAAATTAGCCTGTTGTAAAAAATTTAGGTTGAAAATGGAACCCAAATGTACTAGTGACTTCAACCAGTTACAATATTCAATCTCCCTTATAGCTCAATACCATTGCAAGAAGTTATATCTTGATTTTGGAAAACCTTAGCCCTAAGCTAATATATTTATATGACTTATGTTGACTTAACAAGTTAACCCTAAACATATTTGATGAGCCAGCCTTGGGAAATGGTTGGTGAGACAACTTCAAAATGCTTGATGAGTTAACCAAAAATTAATTGGGTTGATGTCTTGAACCACATGACTTATGAAAAATGTATAGTACTAACCTGATCAATCACAAAAAATCAACACAAAAAGGGTCAACTTGGTGACATTATAGCAGATGGATTCATTGGTCTTCTCTTGGTCTCTTAAAATACTATTGTTGTGGACATCATTAAATTTCCTTAATTTCTTAATTCACTATACTATTATGTCGGTTGATGTTCACTAGGCTTTGTGCAAAATGCATCAAAGACAAAAAAAAAAACTAGATTTCTGAAAATACATTATTATTTTTTAAATTTTTTTTGTGGATATATAGTACTAAGTATACATATCATGAAGAGAAAATATTGGTAATTTTATAAAAATCTAGTATGTTTTTCATTTTTTCAAATTTAGTATAATGTCCCCTGTCAAGACACTACTTAATTCATCATTTATTTCCATATTAGAATTTTTGTATGCCAGTTCCATATCTTCCTTTTTCTCTTCTATATTTCTCCATGTCTATTTCTCAGATTAGTATTCCTTTATATACTTTGTAATGAGAAAAGGTGTGTCTTTTCATTTGATTTATTTTTTATATTAGTATTTATTAATAATAAAATTATTGTGTTATTATGATTAATGCTATTAGTAATGTAAATATTATTAATACTAATGTAATTTATATATTTTAATTTATTAATCGTTATATAAAATTATATTTTATTGTTTTATATAATAATATTTAATTATTATTTGATTCATTTACCTACTTTGTAATGTGATACTCTAACATGATTATAATGTTATTATTGGATCAATACTAATATTATATCATTATTTTATATTTTTATTTATTATTATTAATTTTAATTAATTATTCATTAATATTTAATTACATATATCTTATTTAGATGGGGATATTACAATCCTCCCCTCTCAAATTTTAGTTTTCCTCAATGAAAAATCATTTACGCATAACTTTTCTTATAGAGCATATAATTGGATGTAAGAAAGCCTAAGAGATTCAAGGAGTATGCATGCAAACACAAAGCAAACACATGAATGCACAAAGATACAAAGTAGATATGATGTAGACATATAATTCATGCACTCTTGATTAATTCCTTCATATTTACTAGAGTTAAGAAAGTGATCTACAAAATTTAAGTCTTTGATAGAATCTTGCACCCATAAGTGATCATTAGTACACGTGTATGTATAAGTTTAAAAGAAAATGTGAGTCATAATAGATTAATCCAAGCTAATTCTATACTAAGTCCAAGAGCATAATGTTTGGCCCCTTGTCCTCAATGACTATGTTTACATAACCACACGAGATGACTTACTTAGCGAGATTTTTGTTTGTTGTGCTCTTGTTATTATTCTTAGTCAAGAAAAACATTTAGGATGTAAACATACTTTTTAGGTAGTAAACTCAATGTTTTCCCTCAAGAATTTATAGATCCAACCCCTTAATCCTTTCTTGATGTGTCTGCAAGGCGGTCAAGGACATTGATCCTATCCTTTCTTATAATAACCGATTGGCTAGATTTACACTAGCCTCTCCTTGAATATACCTTTGTTCTCTCTTTTGAGGCTGCCCTTATAGGTAAGTTAGCAATAAATTATATTGGAATAAAGAAGACCATGTCATCCTGATTATTATTTCAGTCTATGAGAATGTTGAGATGCAATAGGTTGCTTAAACACCAAACTCAATTGTTTCCCTCAAGGTTTTATGGACCCAAGACCTTAAGCCTTTCTTGGATGTGTGCTAAAGGTGCTTAAGGATATTGATCCTTAACCTATCTTGGGAATGACTCAATTTGGTTGGATTTACACAGGCCTCTCCCTTCCCTAGAGATACATGAATTTTTATTCTATAAACATAAAATCTTCTCTTTTGGGTTGGTGATAATAATTATACAACATATTTGATTGTATTACTTGGAGATATGTAATTGTCCTTATTTCCTTCATGTCCTCCCACATTGTTGTGTGTTATCAATTTTTTCTCTTGATGATATTCTCTAGATATAATTGTGTGAAGATTCAATTATAATTTTTTTTTGTTTCCCTTTTGATATGGAATTATATCTTTTAATCATAATGCCTTGTGCTCTCCCTTAGACACTGATAGGGGAATACATATGCATTCAATAGTGTTGTTAAATTGTTATTCACTATGTTGTGACACAATTCTCCTTTTCTTTTGTCCCTTATTGTTTGGTATTAATATGGATTATGGTTCATAACTAATTGAACATGGCTAAGATATGGACTTCTATATTGGTTATGCTTCATAACCGATGCCATTTATTTTATTCTTAGTCAACATTTGTTGGAAACTACAAATGGAACAATTGCTATCTTGTCATTGATGCCAAACCTTATCGGTGAGAAAATTTTCTATCTGATCTAAGTGTCATATCTATTTGATTGATGAAGAGGATTTGAGAAGTTGTTCATAACAAAAGCACCTAGAGGATAGGTTGAGTTATGAAGAGAAAACTACAAATAGACACTTGATTAGTTGGACTTTGATAAGATAAAGTGATTGCTTAAATTATGTTGCAAGTGGAGAACACAGTAATATTAAAGCCCCGAAGAAGTAATCAAAGATAGACCAAATGTTCAAGCTTGACCAAGGAACAAAGTAAAATATTAGGGAACTTGAAGTATAAGCTGAGTGATGCTAGTGTTGACTGAGCCATAGTAAGTGTCGAGTAGAATTAGTGTTGACCAAGCATCAATATTGACCTAGTGACAGTATATGGGTCGAGCAAGAAATCAATAGCGATCGAGTAATCTAGTGTTGACCAAGTGTTAGAACATAGTGTTGGTCGAGGAACAACATTTTTATAGTTTATGAAAAATCATAATTTCTAGCCAATAGAGTTGATTTCTTGGAATATGGAAAGCATGTTGAAGATAAGGATCTACAAGTTGGCTCATTTAATGCTAGGAAAGGGCTAGGTAAGTGATCAATGGATTAATTCAAATGAGAAGTTTCTAGAAAAGAAGATGATGAACAAGAAGGTAGATAGATTCATTGTATGTGTTGAATGTTATCGTATCCCTATTTAGGAGGTACACGGGATAACTTTAACAAGGATTTTGTTGAAGGTCAGAGTAGTTGCTAATGTTATTGAATTTGGAATTTAAGCATAAGGTTGAGATGAATTGAGTACAGGTGAAGAGTGATTGCTTGAAGGGTTCTCAAGTGAATCAAAGACTGAGATGACAATGAAGGCCTATTAATGGATCAACTTGCGAAATAAACTGAGATCTGTATATGCAAAGTAAGTTGTACTTGTTAACAGATCAAAACTTGTTGTTACTTTCTAACCATTGTATTAGTATTTGAACTCCTTTAATCAAGGTTGACCTTGTTGGAATTATACATGGAGTAACTGAGAGGGAGGGGTGAATTAGATACCACAAAAATAAATCCATAGATCCCTTAGATGTCTTAAAACTTAGTTATTGCTGTCACTCAGTAGCCACACAGAAAAATATTGTAACTTGGTAGATGTACTGAGAATTAACTTATTACTGATCTTTAAGCATTCACAAAGATATAACATGCATGCATAGAAGAAATAACATCAATAGAAGAGACATCAGATTTAATGTGGAAACCCAATATGGGAAAAACCACCAAGTAACTAGCTACCAATTTTCACTCTTCTGAAGTGAGCCTTGTTAGGAATCAACCCTGTTAAAGGTTACAAAACACACTATTAGGTGTGACCTTGTTAGAGGATTTAATCACCTTGCTAGGAGTGGTCTTCCTAGAGGACTTTAGAACAATTCAATAGAATTGTCCACTTGTTAGAGGATTTACAAAAATGGCTATTAAACCAAATCTATTAAGAGATTTAGGAATTATTGCTACAATGGTGAGAAATTAACAATAAGTTACCTAAATGAGATGCAATTAAACTTTTCTATTATAGATCTTTGTTCTTCTTCACTAGATGCTCTTTGATCAAATACAACTTTGCTGCTCCTCAAGGATATCTAATCCTTCTGAAAAATTCACTCACACCTTCCTCTTCACAATTAATTCACTTGCATGCTCTCTCATTCATCCATACATTGAATTCACAACTTGACCTTTTATTTATACATTACAAATTGTCAATTCGAGTCATTTACAAGTTACAATTACCAATAATCATTACATCAGTCAGCTACAATCATTACATTAAACAATTAGACTTTATTTTCCAAAACAATGAAATCCTTCATTGGCCGACCCTGCTCGGTAAACACCGCTCTAGAAATGATTTCCAGTGTTAACCAAGTGAAGCTTGATAAAAATTGTGAACTCTACAAAATCCTTTGGAGACCGAGTGAACTTGATAAGAACTGATTTTCCTTCATTGACCTTGTGAGCTTGGTAGAAACTAACTTCTACCATAGAATCCTTCAGTGCCCGAGTGAGCTCGGTAGAACTTGTCTTCACAATGCAACTTCCATAAACACTTGGTAGACTCTATAATTCACTTTGCTAACTATTTGAGCTTGGTAGACTCTATCTTTTGCTTTGCTGACCAATTGAGCTCGGTAGACTCTGTCTGATAACTGATATGACATTTGTGTAACATTAAAGACAACACACGATTGAACAATTGTATCCAACAAACCTAATAGTCATATGTAAATCCTTTAATTAAGGTGGCATTCTAATGGAATGCCCATAAGTCCTCTAACAAGGCCACTCCTAATAGGTTGATTAAATCCTTTAACAAAGTCACATTTAGCAATGTGTTTTGCAACCTTTAACAAGGTTGGCTCCTAACAGAGCTCACTTAAGAAGAGTGGAAAATTGGTGATAGGTTACTGGTGGTTTTTCCCAAATTGGGTTTCCATGCTAAATCCTAGTGTCAAACTTGTGTGAATTTTATTTATGGTGTTTTGTTGATTAATGTTTACATTCTAAAAGACTATTATATTTAGGACAGTGGACTACTAGTTGATGTTATTGAAAGTTGACTATAGAGACTGAGCTATGGAATGTTAAGATCTAAAGTTGTTTAAGTGTTTGTTTGTTTAATTGGTACATCTGGACCTTGGATAATTGATTCACCCCCACTCTCAATTATTCTAAACATTCTAACAATTGGTATTAGAGCATTGGTGCTTGTAGAGAAAAATTTGAAGGTACTCAAAGCTAAAGATCAAGATGTACAAAAAGGAGGTGCCAAGATTAAACAAAGAGAATTTTCATGCATGACAATGATTGATGAGGCTACATATACAAAGGATTGGTGACGTTGCACTAGAGTTTGTGGATAATACATATGTGAAGATAAAAATAGTTCCTCTAACCACTCAACAACTAAAAGGAAAAAAAAGAACACAACTAGGGAATGTTGGAGATTGCATTAGTCGTAAGCTATGTTGAGTTTTATGACATAAAAGATTGCAAGAATGCAACATAAATGTGGGATAAACTAGAGACCATATATGGAGGAGATGATAATGTCATGAGAGATAAATCATAAAGCATGAGAGTTAAGTTTGATGAAATGAGAATGACAGAAGGTGAGAATATAATTCAGTATTGTGCAAGAATCAAAGAGGTTGTCAATGATATTAGAGGTGTTAATGGAAAGATTGAGGATGAAACAGTAATAAGAAAGATATTGAGAACTCTACTTCTTAATTATGATATTAGGGTTTATGTAATACAAGAGCAGATATGTACTCTAGGTAATACACTATCTCTGGAAGGTGTGATTGGTAGGATTACTACTTTTGAGATGTCTAATTTTGACAATTACACTCCTACTACCAGTGAATCTTCTTTTAAGTCACAACTAGTTCTTAGCAGGAAAGGAAAGAAAAACATGTGAAAAGTGATACTGACACTTCTGATGATGAATATTAAGCATTGATGGCTAGAAGAATTTCAAGAGGCAAAGGAAAATATAAAGGTAATCCTCATATAATATGTTTTTCATGTAACAAAGTTGGTCATATTGCTGCAAGATGTCATGATAGAGGAGATAAGGATGAAAGAAAGGAAAGAAAGTATAGAGCGAGAAGAGATGACTAGAGAAATAAGGACTACAGAGTTAAAGGTAAGAAATCTTGTTACATTGCTAAAGAAGAAATTGATACTGAATCTAAGAGTAATGATGAAGAAGTAATCTATGTTGCTATGAAAGAAGATTCTGATGAAGATGAGAAAATTGCATTAATCTCTTATGTGAACAAAAGTGATAGATGGATAATTGATAGTGGTTGGTCTAATCTCATGACTGATAATAGAAGTGAATTTGAAAATATTGGACCATACAAGGGTAGCTATGTTAAATTTGGTAATGATGTACCATGTCTTGTGAAAGGTAAAGGATCGATACAACTAATTGATAAGATCAAATGTGACAATGTGTATTGGGTTGAAGGACTTAATTATAATCTATTGAGTGTTTCACAGTTGAATAAATAAGGTTACAGAGTTGAATTCCATCATAGAAAGGAAAAGATATTTGATGTCGATGGTAAGAACTTTTTCTATCTAGACTTATCAGATGAGACATGTTTTTTTCCACAATATGAAGATATTTTGTTATGGCACGAGAGGTTATTTCATGTAAATTTTGATAATTTGGTTAGCATTAGTAAGATGAAAAGAGTAAGAGCTTTGCCAAAATTGAAGAAACCTGATAATGCTATGTGTAAACAATGTCAATTGGCAAAAATGACAAAGTCAAGTTTCAAGAGTAAGACATATTCATCTAATGATATTTTGGAATTGGTGCATACTAACTTATGTGGACCTACTGGTGTTCAAAGCTATTGTGGAGACAAATATTTAATTTTATTTGTTAATGACTACTCTAAAATGATGATTGTAATGTTTCTTAAAGAAAAATATGATGCCTTTTAGTTATTTAAGTGGTATTTGGCCAGAGTTGAATAGGAGACAAGAAAGAGTGAGATCTGACAAAGGTGGAGAATTCATTTCCAATGAATTTAACATATCTTGCAATGACAAAGGAATCAAAAGGTAGATGTTAGCAACTAGGACCACTCCTCAAAATGGAATAGATGAAAGAAGAAATAGCTCAATCATGGATTGTGCTAGAATACTGATGATGGAGAAGAAAGTATCACAAAAATATTGGAGAGAATTTGTAAGTATATCAATTTATACTTTGAACATAATACAAGTTAAGAAAGGTACAAATGTTACACTTTTGAATTATGATACGAGTATGTTCCTAATGTAAAACATTTCAAAGTTTTTGGAAGAAAATGTTACATACTAAAAGATAATAGAAATAAAAAATTTGATGCTAAAAGTGATGAGGCATATTCCTAGTATATTACACTAAGAGAAAAGCTTATAAGTGTTTGAACTCTAACACTAAAAAAGACATGGTAAGTGCAAATGTAAAAAATGATGAGTATGAAGAAAAGAATGAAGTTGAATGCAAGATAGAACCTGAAGACTACAATACATTCATATATGTGAATGATAGTGCTCCTAGTACTCCACCTAAACTAATGAACAAAGTTGCAAACCAACAACAAATTGGAAAAGTTGCCTTGCAACATCCAGTTGCCAAGCAACATACTATGGGTATCGAGGAAAGTGAAATGATGCTGAGTCACAACAGAGGAAGTTGAACATCAGGAAGACAATGTTGAGCATGTAGAACATGAACTAGAACTTGAACCAGAACTTGAAACATATAGAGATAATGGGCCTGAAATCATTTTTCAAGATGAACCTATTGAAGAACAAAGAAGGAAAGAATTTAAACTAGAAAATATGTGAGAAGACATCATGTACCTGAGAAAATTATTGGAATAAAGAATCTGGTGTTATGACAAGGAAAAGACTTAGAAGTGATACATGCTTACTTTGTGAATTTGAGCCCAAATCTATAAAAGATGCTTTAAAGAATGAGGATTGGATACAAGTAATGAATGAAGAAATTGAATAGATTGCAAAGAAAAAAAAATGGAAACTAGTACATAGACCTAAAGACAAAAATGTTATTGGAACAAAGTGCACATTTAGGAACAAATTGAATGAAAATAGTGAAGTCACAAGGAACAAGGCTAGACTAGTATGCAAAGGATATGCATGAGAAAAAGGTATTGATGATGGGGAAACATTTGCCCCTATTGAAAGGCTAGGAGTCAAAAAAATACTTAAATATTTGTCCTATAAAGGATTTAACATACATCAGATGGATGTCAAATCTTTATTTTTGAATGGGATACTTGAAGAAAAAGTATACATAGAGCAGCTTTAAGGATTTGTAGATCGTAGAAAGAAGAATATGGCGTGCAAGTTGTGCAAGGTTCTATATGATTTGAATCAAACCCCTATAGCATGGTATGAAATAATGCATAACTACTTGGTGAATATTAGATTCACAAGAACTAATGATAACAATAATCTATACTTGAAGACTGGCAAGAAAAATGAGGTATTACTATCTGAATTTTTTTATTGATGATATCATATTTGGAGGCAAGGAATCATTGTGCAAATCATTTGCTAATGAGATGAAGAAGGAGATTGAAATTTTAATGTTTGGTGAGATCAATTCTTTGTTGGATTACAAATATATCAATTGAAGTAAGACATCTTCATTACTCAACCCAAATACATCAAGGAGATTTTGAAGACTTTTAGAATGGAAGATTAATGACCAATTAATACTCCTACTATTGGACATAAGTTATCTAAGAATGATGATTCTACTGATGTGAACCATACATTATATAGATCAATGATTAGAAAACTACAATATGTTGTTCATAGTAGACTTGATATTGCATTAATAGTGGGGATAATTGCAATATTTTCTGCAAGTTCTAAGGAGAATTGCATGATGGCAGTAAAAATGATACTAAGATATATGAAAGGAACAAAAGACCATGGATTATATTATAAGAAGAATGATAAGTTTCAACTAAAGGTATTTACTGATTCTGACTGGATAGGAAATATAGATGACAAAAAAAGTACAAGTATAGGTGCATTCTTTCTAGGAAAGAAATTAATCTCTTAGACAAGAAAGAAGCATAACTGTGTTTCTCAATCAATAGTCAAATCTGAGTATGTAGAAGCAACAATAAATTGTTCAAATATCATATGGATCAAGCAATTCTTCAAAGGTATGAAGGAAAAGATCATAGATCTGTTAGCATGAATGATGATGATACTACTTTGGGGAATATCATGAGCATTGGAGAATATTGATATGTTTCATTGATGACTGTGTTTGTCATTGATGTCAACATAACATGATTTCTGTAAAGATTGGTTGAGTAGCAGACATAGATCTTGATGGTACAAACAAAGGTTTGATTATCTAGTCATGTGCAATTATTCATATGTATGAGACAATGTCTTGATGATGTGGTTAAGTGCATAGAGTCTAAGTCAAAGATGTACAGAAGTTGTACCCAGTTTACAAAGAGTAGTTTAGAGACAGAGTATTGCGAAAGTAGTTCTTGATGTTTGTTGGCTATCTTACATCTGGGATGCAATAAAAAGATGCACAATTAGGTAGTGATAGAAGACAGTAGTTGATGATGTCAGTGAGTGTGTAAGCCTTAGGATCACATGTGTGAAGTTTTGTATGGACAGTGAGCCGACAGTGCTATTGTAATTATAATTAATTAATTATCTTATTTTAATTAATTGGGAAATCCTCAAGGCCAACTCCAGGAATTATTATGAAAATATGGTATATAGGAAATATGTTTTCCTTAATTGAAGAATGCATTATAGTGTATCCATTATTGCAAGAAGTGCAAAGTGTGAAAAGGAGCAAAGTGCTTACTGAATGTGTGTAAGTGATCCAAGGGATTATTGGATATGAGATTTGAGATTTGGTTACAAGATCTCAAGGAGCAGAAGTCTGGTTGACAGGAAAAAGACAGAGAAATAAAGTACATTTATGTTCTATTATTCTATAAGGAATAATACAAAGATCATTTGGACAGTGGATTCATTGGTCCTACCCTTGAAGTTGTTTGAGTAGTGGGTCTAGTTATCTTCCACAACTCCTAATAGGGTTGGAATCTCCTAACAGGGACTCACATGTACTAAATGCTATAATAGACTCCCAATAGGGTCTATCCTCTAACAAAGAATATTTATATTAGTACATAATCTTGTGGGTACCATCCCCACCAAGCTTTTCCCTCTGATCAAGGGTTTCCTAGTTAACATATTTGGTGTTATTGTGTATGAGTATCTTGTTGTGGTTTCAATTTATATTACTCATATGGTTAAGATTTTTTAAGGTTGTTAACTGTGATATTAGTTGGATAACTAATTCACCCCCCTTCTCAATTATATTAGTGGACTATATATTCTAAAAATTGGTATTAGAGCTTCAAGTCCTTGAAGAATAAGCTTAACAACTTTGGGAGATCAATGATGAATATGTTCAAGATGGATAATCCAAGATTCGATGGGGCCAACTATGATAATTAGAAGGAGAAGATGAAGACTCATCTATTGTGCATGGGTCTAGGATATTGGATCTTGACAAAAAGTTAGAAGATAATCATTGAAGAAGAAAAGCTTGAAGGATGCAGTGAAGAGAGAGATCTATTCATGTGTAACATAAGAGCAAGAGAAACCCTACTAAAAAATCTTCCACAGAATTAATACAATTAGGTAAAGTCACTTGCAACATCTCATGAAAATTAGAAAGCATTAGAATCTACTTTTGAAGGTGATGATCATGCAAAAAGAATGAGATTATAAATTGGATATGTGCATTTCAAGATGCTAGAATGATGGAAGATGAATATGTAAGAAGTTATGTTGGTAGAATATCAAAAGTTGTTGCAAGAATTCAGTCTCATGGTGGAACAAAGGAAGATGATGAAGTCAGATGGAAGATCTTAAAAAGTTTGACAACACCATTCAAGCCAATAGCTCAGATGATTTAGCTCGTGATGCCCTACACTAAGAATTTCACAAGGGAAACATTACTTGGAAGATTAGAATCAACAAAAGTATATTTGAGACAATCTGGAGAACTTGCAAGAGTTAAAACAAGCTTTAGTGCCCTAAACATTCAACTTAATTTGAAAAGGAGTGCAAGCACTCATGGAGATTTTGCTGGAAACAATAGAGCTGATGAAGACAAAAAGATTAAGGAATAACCCTTCTGGTGAGAAGAGAAAAAGATGGTAAGAAAATCTTTAAATCTTGGACTTGTAATGAATTTGGTCATTATGCATCTAAATGTCCTAACAGAGAGAAAAAGTATAAGGGAAAGTTTAACTCTACAAGAGATAGAGATAAAAATTGTTTGTATGCAAATGAAAATGAAGAATCTGATGAGAAAGGTCAAAGTGAAAGTGATGATGAATTAGAATTTGTGGCTATCAAGGAAGATGATCTTGATAGAGAAATTAGAGAAGAAAGAGCTCTAGTTACCCAAGTGGAAAAGAAGTCTAATTGGATAATTGATAGTGGTTGTTTACATCACATGACTACTGATATGAATAAGTTTGTTAAGTTCTAGAATCATGATGGAGGTATTGTTAGAGTTGGTAAAAATGTAGCTTGTCATATAACAAGAATTGGATCCATTACTTTTGATGGTAAAACTAACACTAATAATGTCTATTTTGTTGATGGATTATGTATGTGTGGAATGTGGCCTCTGTTAACGCACACACTTCAACATGGTCCTTATATGTGAATTCATCTTGGAATAAACATGAGGTTGTTCACCTAAGAAGAGTCCTACAAGATGACCTATTGCCTTCTATCTAGAATGATTTTTGCCTGTTAATGCCCTCAAATTTGAGGTGTAGGCAACTAGACCCTCTAAGAATGAAGGATTTAAAGAAATGAGGCTAGTCTAGATGAACGTGCAAAGTATTCTAAATGTGTTATATAATTAAGCTAAGAACATGTAAAATGAACTAGATTGAGCATATACATATTTTAACTAAATGAGATTAAGCTAGGAATGTAAACGTGTGCAAATGCATGAGCTAAGTGAGTATGAATTTCAACAACAATTTGATATCAATTCAATTCAACCCCCTTGATGAGGAATTATGAGTCCCTTAAATAGAATTCCTGAAATCCATCAACGGGTGAGATCAATTGGGATCGACGGTCAGGATTGAAGCAAAGATTCAGTTAAGATGGAAACTTCCTTGTGTAGGTGAAGTGAACTATTTCTGATCTGAATATGGTGAGCAATTAATTGAACTTGCCATGAGTGAGAGAGTAAGTTAATTGGATTGATTCTAATTTTGAGAAGTAGTTCACTCAAAGTTTCCATTTAGAATTGAAGAGAGGATTTTGAAGATATTATTTAATTTAATAAGTGAGATATGATCTCATAAATGCATTTTCCATTTAATTGAATAATCATATTCAATTAATTAAAACAAGCACAATTATTAAATTAAATAAATTTAATCCCTTAGTACATTAGTCTTAGGTGATAATTTAATTTAATAAAGTATAAATACTTTAGATTAAATTAAATTTAAATCAAATAGGTTTCAATGTGACTAATATGAGTAAATACTATAGGAATTAAATAATTGTTATGATGAATGCAGATTAGAGTTTTCTGCATCTAACAACTAAGTCAAGTAGTGAATGTCAGGACAAGAATTTTCCTAATGAGATAAGACTCTAGCTTTGATCAAGTAGACCAGAATTGGTATAATGACAAGGATCCAATTTTGGGGTATTACATTTTGCCCCTCTTTGAATGAATGTGCGAGCAACATGTTCAATTCAAAGAAAATTAGAAAGTATGATGCACAAATCAAGAGATAAGATTGGTTTCAAAGTTGATGATGGAGACCAATTGATAAGCTTTTGATGAGCTCAGCTAGATGTTTAGCTCATGGCTACCGGTAGGTAGGACTACACAGATTATTGAGCAGTTTTCCATCAGCTGAGTATGGAGGCAATATGGGAGGTAGTAGGAAATCTCCTAGGAGTTTTGTGCCTATGCACGAGTCGTGAAGGATCTAACATGGGGATAGCTGGTGAGACTAGATGCAGGGCGATCGATGATCAATGTGTGCAACCTAGTTGCGACACAGTGGGACTACCATCCAGAGGTAGCCAATGTAGGCATGACAACAACATATCAGGCATATCTTATTGGTCACCCCATCCCACGATTTACAGATCCCTTGGGGGGAGTAGTGCCAGGCCCACAACAAGCACTAGTAGAGTAGCGTCAAGCTCCCCCATAGTAGGCTCCCCAATAGTAGGTAGCATAGGGCCCACTACCAAAGGTGAGGCAAAGGGTTAGGCAGGTGGAGATCCCTACACGATAGATGTGATCATATCTAGGGGCTAGGAGTAGCAACAGAGGGCATAGACGGTGACAGAGGCTGAGGGTGGAGGAGCAGGCACCCACTTAGAAGGCACTTCAGATGCTTGATGAGGAGATGTAGGAGTAGCCCACCATAGGATCCTTAGAGATTTTTTGGCGATAGAGGGAGCATATCTGACAGGCTTCCCAGTAGATTAGAGAGTTACAAATTGTAGTGGTAGTGAGAGATGCATGGCTAGCTGAGTAAGGTTAGGAGATCTTAAGACTATGGGAGCAGGTACAAATAGTCAAGTGGAGGGCAGAGATGCTGCAAAATGATGTCAAATTGCAAATGTCTTGAGCAACTTATGATTTCTCAGCATACTGTACAGTTGTGCCTGATGAGGCTCAATAGGTTCCTCGATTTTCTCAGTATGCCCAAGATTTTAGGGGTGCTCGTCCTCTAGTGAGACTAGATATACTGCCTCTTCTCCCTCCTCTAGCTGCAGGGGCTGATGACACAAGCCACAGTTTTCTCCTAATTACTTTGATCCTTGATTTTGATCCTGGTTATGTATCCATTGGTGTGCTAGCACCATTTTGTACGATTTTGATCGATAATGCTCGAGTAGTGCCCATTTTTTTGTACTAACACATTTTTTTGATATATATATATACATACGAGATTTTGAGCTGAGTATTCTTGTAAACATGTCATTGTCTTTGTCTATTTTACTTTGATGTACATGAGATATTGATGAGATGAATGTGTTATGTGATGGATGCATGCTCACTTTGATATGATGTGATTATGATTATGTAGAGTAGATGATGTGAGTATATGGATTCAATGCATATGGAAATAAACTAACATCTTATGCAGTGTTGCGTATTTTTGCTTGACAATGATAGGTATTTCATCAAGGGGCGCGAACCAACAAACCAAACACTTGTGTAGTCATGAAGAATCTAGATACGTTGGAAGAGACTCCCAATCCCTCATCATGAAGAATAGAGACATAATTATTACTAAATTGTGTGCTTATGCAAGTGATTTATGTGATGCCAAACTATATTAAATGCAACCCTAGGTCTAGTTACTGAGCCTCGACAATTTATCATCACTAGACATAAACAAAGCTTAAGCATCCTACAATTACCACTAACTTTGCAATCGTGGAAATATGAATAGGACATATGTCATAGGTTTATCAGGATTAAATGTAAGCATTTGAGGCACAAGAAGCCAGAATGATCATAACATTTGTCGGTTTTAATAAAGCAAGTTAACAAAAGCATCAAAGCATAGGTGCTAGGATGACCAGAATATTGCTTGCATGTAGACACACCAAACACACAGAAGATCCTTCTTATGCTAAGAAATCAATAAATAGTATGTCCACAATGGCCTTTGCATCTATATCCTAGGACAACATTCATAATTTGTACTCGCAGTGACCCATACATTCACTTAGCAGGATGAGTATTAGATATTACTGAAGCATGAAGAATTCACTTCAACGGATAAGGGAAAGTACCAATCTTACTGATTATCCAATTGAGAGGAGTTGAGGCACACATGGCCATCCAACACAAGATGAAGGCTCTTATAGTGGACACCCCTCTTTCATGAATGTTTTAGGTGTTTTGGAACTAAACTGCAAACAAAAAGCACAAAAAAAAGGATCATGGCCCTAGTCATTACTTCTCTAGTCAAAGATAACATCATTGAGTCACTCGAGGAGACATGATAAAGCGAAAGAAAAGAAAACAAAGAAAAAGCTCAACATATCCAAACAAGTATGTCATTTTACGTTCAATTTTGTGTTATAGGATTGATGTCAAGTATTAGTGTCCAGAACATGTTTTAATGAAATCTCTTTAGTAGGGTGACAATAGTAGGTAGATGCAGTTAGAATAACTAGTGACTGAGGTGAAAGAGGAATATTCGAGGTGAAGAACCTAGGAGGACTAAGCAATAGTAGATAGACATAGCCAAGACGACTGCTGACTGATGCAAAAGAGATCTTCCATAAAGGAAGCTCAAAATGTGACATCAACAATAGTAGGCAGACATAGTTGAAACAACTGGTGATTTTTGCAAAAGAGATTTTATTAGGAGAATCTTGAAAAGAGTAATTTTTTTGGAATTTTTAATTTTTTTGGTGTTAAGTCACCTATTCTAGGTTTTCACCAGGGTCACAATTTTTTCAGGACTTTTTCAAAATTTTATGATTTTTTCAGGACATAGATATGTACAAAGAGCTACTAATATCAAATCAATAGTAAAACTACTTCAGGTGGAGAGTGTTGTTAGGTTCTTTGAGCACTTCTCCTTTGTTTGTGGAAAGCTGGTAGGCACTGAATCCATATACTGTAGTAATGATGTAAGGACTGAGCTAGTTTGGTTCAAACTTCCCTTTTTGGACTCGTTGCTATTGATTCTTAGGGTTCTCTCTTAGGATGAGATCACCTAGCTAGAAGTCACATGGCTTGACCCTCTGATTGTAGCTTCTTGACATTCGTTGTTGATATGTTCACAGATGATCACATGTCACTTGTTGACATTCATCCAGTAACACAAGCTCTTGAAGCTGAGCTATCCTGTAGTCATCATCAGTAATAAGGCCCTTCATAGAGATTCTCAAGGTAGGAATCTTGACCTTAATTGGAAGCACAACATCTACCCCATACACCAAAGCAAAGGGGGTCGTGCCTGTTGGAGTTTTGATGCTTGTCCTATATGCCCACAGGGCTAGATTAATCTAGAGGTGCCAGTCTCTCCCTGATTTGTTGACTGTGCGATGAAGAATTTTGAGGATCGCCTTATTGGATGCCTCAACTTGGCCATTACTGTGGGGGTAATAAATGGAAGACCAATGTTGTGTGACTTTGAATTTCTTGCATAGTTCCTTGAGGTCTTTGTTTTTGAATTGTCCTCCATTGTCAATAATGATTGAGGAAACTTCCTTGTGCAGGTGAAGTGAACTGTTTCTAATCTGAATGTGATGAGCAATTAACTGAACTTGCCATGAGTGAGAGAGTAAGTTAACTGGATTGATTCTAATTTTGAGAAGTAGTTCACTCAAAGTTTCCATTTAGAACTGAAGAGAGGATTTTGAAGATATTATTTAATTTAATAAGTGAGATATGATCTCATAAATGCATTTTCCATTTAATTGAATAATCATATTCAATTAATTAAAATAAGTACAATTATTAAATTAAATAAATTTAATCCCTTAGTACATTAGTCTTAGGTGATAATTTAATTTAATGAAGTATAAATACTTTAGATTAAATTAAATTTAAATCAAATAGGTTTCAATGTGACTAATATAAGTAAATACTATAGGAATTAAATAATTATTATGATGAATGCAGATTAGAGTTTTTTGCATCTGACAATTAAGTCAAGTAGCGAATGTCAGGACAAGAATTTGCCTAATGAGATGAGACTCTAGCTTTGATCAGGTAGACCAAAATTGGTATAATGGAAATGAGCCAATTTTGGGGTATTACGAATTAAAGCATAACTTGTTGAGTGTTGGATAGTTGGTGGACAAGGGTTATCTATCATAGTTCACTGAGAAGACATGCACTATTAAAGACATAGGTGGTAAGATGATTGGAACTGGCACTAGATCTAGAGGTAATGTATTTTAGTTGAATCTTACTGAGATGACATGTTTCGTAGCTAAAGTGGATAATAGTTAGTTGTGGCATAGAAGATTATGTCACATAAACTTTGATAATATTGTGAAGGTTAGTAGCACTTTTGCAGTCAAAGACTTGCCTAAGATTGTTAAACCTACTGATGTTGTGTATAAGGAATGTATTTTGACCAAGCAAAAGAAAGTATCATTCCCTAGCAAGAAGTTCACTATTACAGAGAAGCCACACAGATCTGAGTGGTCCTTCTAGAACAAGAGGATTATATGGTGAATGGTATTTTATGATTTTTGTTGATGATTTCACTAGAATTATGTGGGTAGCATTTCTTAAAGAGAAATTTAAAGTTTTTGAGAAGTTTAAGATATTTAAGAATAGAGTTGAGAATGAATCTGGTGTTAAGATTAAGTGTTTGAAATTCGATAGAGGAGGAGGATTCGCCTCTAGAGAATTTAACATATTTTGTGAAGAAAATGGGATCAAAAGACAACTATCTGCACCTAGAACACTTGAGCAAAATGGGATTTCTGTGAGAATAGATAAGTCTATAGCAAAGGTTGCTAGAGAGATGTTATTTGAGAATGATGTTTCTAAGACATTCTGGAGAGAAGAAGTTAATTTAAAATAGTATATACTCTTAATAGAGTATAGATAAGAAAAGGTATGGACAAGACACCATATTAACTATGGTGTGGACATTCACCATTAGTCAAATATTTCAAGATATTCTGAAGCAAATGTTATATTAAGAGAGACAATGACATTGGTAAGTTTGATCCAAGAACTGATGAAGGTATGTTTCTTGGCTATTCATTGAAAAGTAAAGCTTATAGAAGTTTCAACTATAGAACTAAGACAATAATTGAATGTGTAAATGTAAGGATTGATGAGAAGTTTGGAACTAAAGAAAAGATGGTACATTATAATTCAGATGAAGAAGAGATTAACTTTGGAATTGTTAGATAGAATGCTAAAGTTTTGTTCAAGACTAACAATGACTATAGAATGGTGTGCTAACTTTTGAGCATAGAGGAGAAAAATGTTCTAAACCTAGAGAAGAGATAGAGTTGAGATGTCAACTCCTACCCTGAATAGGAATTTGACAAAGAATCACCCTCCTGAGTAGATAATTAGAAGTAAAGATAAAGGCGTAATGACAAGGAACAAAGTTAATGAGGAGACTTGTTTGATATCTCAAGTTGAACCCAAGTGTGTAGATGAAGTAGTCAAAGATAATCATTGGATCCAAGAAATGGAGGAAGAATTAGATCAGATATTAAAGAATGATACATGGGAGTTAGTTCCTAGACCAAAAGACAAGAATGTGATAGGAACAAAATGAGTTTTCAGCAATAAGATGAATGAGCAAAGAGAAGTTGTGAGAAGCAAGGCTAGACTTGTTTGTAAATGTTATTCTTAGAAAGAAGGCATTGATTATGGGGAAACATATGCACCAGTAACAAGAATGGAAGCAATAAGGATGTTCCTAGCTTATGTAGTGAACAAAAAATTCAAGGTTTATCAAATGGATGTTAAATCAACCTTTCTAAATGGAGAACTAGAAGAAGAGGTCTATATTGAGCATCCTAAAGGTTTTCCTTTATAAGAATACAAAGACATGGTGTGCAAATTAAAGAAAGCTCTTTATGGTTTGAAGCAAGCACTGAGAACTTGGTATGCAAGGTTGGACAATTACTTGGCAAAGCTTGGATTTGCTAAAGGCATGACAAATAGTAAATTGTATCTAAAAGAAATTGAAAATGGATTGCTAATTCTTGTAATAATTTTTTGTGACATCATTTTGGGAGGTAATGATGAAGCTAGTAATAATTTTTCCAAGGAGATGAAGAATGAATTTGAAATGAGCATGATAGGAGAAATGAAGTTTTTCCCAAGTTTACAGATTTTTGTAGAATAATGATGGTATATTCATTTCACAAGCTGAGTACCTAAAAGATTTGTTGAAAAGGTTTGGTTTGGAAATTTTTAAACCTATTGGCACACCTATGATAATTGGTCACAAGTTATCCAACAAAGATGAGACACCTGCAGTGGAGTAGAAGAAGTATACATACATGATTGGAGGTTTGCAGTATCTAACTCACACTGGACTAGATATAGCAAATGTAGTTGGGATTATAGCTAAATTTCAAGCTAATCCTAAGGAATATCATTTTCAGATATCTAAAAGGGACATATGTGTAGACACTTAAAATTGTCCTAGATGCTATATTAATTGATTTAATATCTCCCTTGACACTATAATTAATTAATTAGATTTTGTTATATTCTTCTACTTATTTAATTAAATTGTTTTAATTAAATGGGTTCACTTCCCTAATGTATTTAAATTTGATTTGAATACTTCCCCCCTTAATGTGTTAAATTTATTTAATGCATGGTGCTCCATAAATCCCCTTTTAAATACATCTCAATTCATTTAATTCCCTCCACTTTATTAAATTCTTTAATCCTATCATTAAGTTAAATCTTATCTAATTTAATCCTAATCCCACCCTAAAAATCTAGTCTACACCCATCACTCTCATCCTTCTAAGCCTACCCATTAATTAATCCTAAACACCTTTCTAAATGCCTTTTAGCTCCTAAGTATTTACTCACACATGCATGAGCAACTCAAGATCCAATAAAGCTTTCATTTTATTATTTTATTCACACCTCTTACACATTTTTCCCCCTTTCCTTTCTCCAAGGTTTCTTACACATGTGTGAGAAAGACTTGAACCATCACTTTCATTCAAAATGCTTATGTTGACCTTTGCATGGCTTGTCCCCTTAGTCCATGTGTCTCTCTTGTGGCACCTATGTGGATGCCACATAGATTCCACCTCCCCAAGGCCTCTCTCAAACCTATAAATAGAGCCCTTGTCTCAAGCATTTTACATCTCCCTCATTTGCATTGTTATCATGCTAGTATAGAGTTAGAACTTTCTTAGTGATTTGCATATTTGCTACTAACCCCTTTGGTAGATGTTATATTTCTTGCACTTATGCTTGCATTTTAATGATAGCTTACTATTGCTAGTTTGCTTCATTGCATTTCCATTTCACATCTTAGAATCCTTTGAGATTGGCTTACTCATAGCCATTTCTTGAAGGTTTTCTACACTCATTTAGTCTAGATTCACATACTCTATATTACATTTGCTTTACATTGGGATTCAATCCATAGTTGTATTTGGGGAGATCACACTCACATCCCTTCAATCTAAAGTACACCAACAAGGCCTCTTATGGGCGCCCTTGTTGAGCTGCTTTGAGGTTGTGTGGAAACTCTTTGTTTTCAGTTGTATTAAGTTGTAAAACTCAAGTAACATTACTTATTTTTATTTTTTTTGAATCTTTGATAGGCATAAGAACAACTAGTGTTTTCTTGTTTATGTGTGCTCCCGAAAGGTTAGGTTTCACTTACAATATGATTATGAAATTTGGTATGATAGATCGAGTGATTTCACACTTTGTGTATATACTAATGCTAATTAGGAAGGAAGTATGGATGATAGAAAGAACACCAGTGGTGGAACATTCTTTCTTGGAGGAAGATTGGTTTCTTGGTCAAGTAAGAAGCAAGATTGTATTTCTCAGAATACAACTGAGGCAGAGTATGTTGCAACAGCAAACAACTGTAATCAAGTTATGTGGATGAAGTAGATGTTGAAGGATATCAGAATTGAGATTGAAGAACCTGTTATCATTTACTATGATAACAAAAGTACAATGAGTTTGTCTAAAAATCCTATATTGCATTCTAAGACTAAGCACATATCTATTAAGTATCATGTTCTGAGAGAGAAAGCAAAATAAAAGTAGATTAGATTGGAGTATGTAAGTACTAAGGATCAGATTGAAGATATCTTTACAAAGCCTTTGCCTAAAGATGCTTTTGAGTAATTGAGAGGTATGCTTGGGGTTATGCCCATGCCTACTTGTGAGTAGGTGATGAAGAGATTGCATCAGTCTAGTGGTGCAAAATACTATTGTTTGAATGGATTGAATGTTGATGCTTCCCATATGGGGGAGTATTTGGTATGTATTGAGTCATTGAGGACTCTTGTTTGGTATTTGGTATTGAATAGTGTCTTTGGACACTCGAGTTGGTTGATGACTTGGAGCAGCTAATTAACAATAGGTACATTGAGATTGAGGTCTTTGACATTGATGTCAATGGGGGAGAATATGCATGAAAATTATTTCCTAAATCATGGGGGAGAGTATGCATGAGATGAGGATAGAAGCAACAAAAAATTACTATGTGGTATTCTTGGAACTTAGATTTTTTCATCTATGTTGCCATTAATGCCAAAGGGGGAGATTTTTAACATGAATGCTGATGATACTACTTTAGGGAGTATCTTAAGCAATGGAGAGTATTAATATGTTGCATTCATGACTGTGTTTTTCATTGATGTCAACATAGCATGGTTTCTATAAAAATTGGCTGAGTAGCAGACAAATATCTTGATGGTACAGACAAAGGTTTGATTGTCTTGTCATTTGCAATTATGGATTTGTACAACATAATGTCTTGATGATGTGGTTAAGTGCATAGATTCTAAGTCAAAGATGTACAAAAGTTGTACCTAATTTATAAAGAGTAGTTCAAAGACACAATATTGGGAAAGTAGTTCCTGATATTTGTTGGCTATCTTACATTTGGAATGTAATGAAGAGATGTGTAGTCTGAAAGTGATAGAGGACAGTCAGCTAATAATGTCATTGAGTGTGCAAGCCTTAGTATCACGCATGTGAAGTTTTGTATAGACTTGTTGGTTAACAGTTTGTCCTCCTATTAGATTTGATAATCTTGACTCTTTGATACCCAATGCTTGGAAATACAAAAGGATGTTTACCAAAAATTAGGTTAGTGTATATATTCTATCACTACCCTCTGAATTGATTAGGTACAACTCCCTATAATTCTTACAATAATATGTAATGAATATGTCTTTATGTGATCATAAATTCTTTCTATTATAAACTCTTAACCTAAGAGCAATAAAGGATAACCAAATTATTTGTAGACACAAACAACTCAGGCAAGATGTATATGAATAACCTATTACACTCAATGGAATGATTACAATAGATTATCTTGATATTTTTTGACTTCTAATTCTATTCTAAATGTACATTACTCATCTAAATGTGGAAGTAGGAAAGAAAGGATTATGCATATGAAGGAAAGTGGAATTGCTTTAACTATTAGACTTGATTGAAATGGAATTCAACAAATACAAAATAGATTCACATATATCATTCTTTAATCCCCAATCAATTATCTAACATGTAGGAAACTGTTAAGAGAAGAAACATAATTATATATGAAGCAGCAACTGGAATTATTGTACTGCAAATATCAAAACAAAGTAGAATCCATCTGATTATTTATAGGATCATACACAATTTTCTTTCAACTCTAAGTGCAAAGCTATCTAATGCATGGACCACAAAACATGGAAAGAAAATACTGCAAATGGAATTACATAACTATTCACTCTCAAGTTTTCCAACCTTTGTAATGTCAAATGAGATTACATTTATAGTCTACTATTATCCTTTTCTAATTCTGGCAAAGCAACAGTCACAAAATAAAAAGTAAAACAAATATGAAATTATCCAGTCATGCGAACATGTGTCATCTTCTCCACTACTAATTCTAAATCAGAGATATTCCTGAAAACATTCCATGGCTTTTTAGCTTCTTGCAATCTTAGAAAATCATGTGAAAATTGTTTCTTCTTCATATTTGTGTTGTTTTGCACCAAACTATTTGTTTCATATTCCAATGGTAACTGCATTTTTTAAAATTTGGTCATCAATTTTAAATTGACAATTATGATTCAAACATTGTGTTTCCTTTATAAATTTCCATGTAGGTCCACCGAGTACACGTGTCTTACTGTCTTTTTGTCACTATGATATTTTTCCTGACAACTTACATAGCAAGAAGGTGACATACACAGATCTTTCTTTAATTAGAAGACGGTAATAAAAATAATGTTAAGTCTCTTTTTTCTTTGTGGCACAGGTCCCTCTTTCCAACCAATTATATCATGGCAGACATATGGCGGTAATTAATTGCTCAAATAATCTAATGTTAACTTTCTTTCCTTCATGGCACTTCATGACTAGGTTTTGACTGTACCTTATGAAATGTGATGGCCTACTGGATACATGTCATCTCCTTGCTTCATTGCATAGAATAATGGTTGAGCAACTTCACATAGTGAGACAACAATTTCTGTGGATCACTTTCTAATTTAATGACTGAAAGCATCCAAATTTCTTTTAATATTACAATGGGACCCAGTCTAACAGGTAAGTGTTTGACTTTTCAACTGGCCAATAGCATATGTTCTTCATTCAATCAACTTTTCAACTTGGTGATGTGGACGATCAGACATGTTTTGATTCATCAATTCAATTTCAAACCTTGGTCTTCACCACCTTTGACCATGTTCCTTCACCATTATTGCATTTTTTAACTTTCATTTTTTATTGAATCCAACTAATTCTCGCTTGTACCTTATTCTCATGATTTGCATATTGTCTTTAACTTCATTTTGCGATGTCCTCTATCACATTTTCTCTATATATGCCCATGATAAATTATCTTTCTCTAGGTAAAGATATTTGATCATGGAATTAGAAACTTTTAGAGATGAAGAACTTCTTCTCAACATGAATCTTTGTCTTAGACATGATTAGGAACAAGGAATTATGAATCATTAGAAATATCCATGCCTTCTTCTTATTAGGAAAATGCCTACCAAACCCTTGCAAAACCTAATCACCTAGCCATGAATTGGGAATTTTCTCATATGGTTTCCTACATCAATTATCTCAAAGGAAAGATGAGAAGAAAGGCCATCCTATGGGCAATCTAGACTCACACTCAATACACGACACTTGAGCTGACTTCAAAATCCTAAAGAAGAAACATAAGGAATTAAAATTAGGCAACAAGATTGTGAGTTGATAGTGCTATTGTAATTGTAATTAATTAATTATCTTATTTTAATTAATTGGGAAAGCCTCAAGGCTGACTCAAGGAATTATTATGAAGATATGGTATAAAGGAAAGATGTTTTCCTTAATTGAAGAGTGTGTTGCAGTGTATTCCATTGTTGCAAGAAGTGCAAAAAGAAGTAGAGTGCTTACTGAATGTGTGTAAGTGATCCAAGGGATTATTGGATGTGATATTTGAGATCTGGTTACAAGATCTGAAGGAGCAGAAGCTCGGTTGATAGGACAAAGACAAAGGAATAAAGTACATTTTAGTTCTATTATTTTGCAAGGAATAATACAAAGATCATTTGGACAGTGGGTTCATTGGTCTTGCCCTTGAAGCTATTTGGGTAGTGGGTCCAACTATCTTCCACAACTCCTAACAGGACTGGAATCTCCTAATAGGGATTCAAATTCTCCTAACAGGGACTCATATGTACTGAATGTTGTAATAGACTCCTAATAGGGTCTATCCTCTAACAAGGAATATTTATATTAGTACATCATCTTGTGGCTACCATCCCCACCACGGTTTTCCCTCCAATCAAGGGTTTCCCTAGTTAACATATCTAGTGTTATTGTGTATGAATATCTTATTGTGGTTTTAGTTTATATTACTCATATGGTTAAGATTGTTTAAGGTTGTTAATTGTGATATTAGTTGGATAATTAATTCACCCCTCCTCTCAGTTATATCAGTGGACTATGATCCAGTAGATATCTATTGTGATAACACTAGTGCTATTAACATATCAAAGAATTCTATAATGCACACAAAGACCAAGCATATTGTTATCAAGTATCATTACTTGAGAGCGCTAGTTAAAACAGAGAATTGAAATTGGAGTATGTGAACACTACAAAGCAAATCATTGATATATTCACTAAAGCTTTACCTTAAGATGCTCATGAATATCAAAGAGGTAAATTAGGGGTGATTACCCTAGACAAAGTTACTCAAGAAAAAATGGTGCTTTGCATCAAATGTGCTGATCAAATTATCTTACAAATTGATGCAGACAATCCTACTGTAGGACGTTCCTCAGGTAGTAGTGAAGAAGAAAAACATAATGATGAATCAATCATACAAAAATGATAAAAGATGAAATACAAACTAACATGAGGATATTTACATGAAAAGATGAATAAGTTGAAATGTCTTTGGCATTGTTGTCAAAGAGGGAGAGATTATCCAGAGGGAGATAATGAAAGTTAGTTACCATAAGAAAGAGGAATAGATTACTAAGAGGAAGAAACTGAATGAAAGGTTTTGTCAACAATACAGAAGAATCTAATTGATTTCATGATCTGAATAGAGAGAGTTTATGTGTTGCATATCCGAGTTGCATGGGTGAGAATTAGAATCAAACTAAAGAAAGAGATTGTTGGACACAAAGATAAGAATTAGAATGAAACTAAGGATATCAATGAATATTTGATACTGCACATTGAGGGTGTTTACTCAAGACTATACAAGTTTTTTGTTTCAACTAGAGGTGTTGCCATCAATGCTAAAGAGGTAGATTGTTGGAAAATACAATTGGAACAATTGCTATGTTGTCATTGATGTCAAACCTTATTGGTGAGATAATTTTCTATCTAATCTAAGTATCATATCTATTTGATTGATGAAGAAGATTTGAGAAGTTGTTCATAACAAAAATACCTAGAGGATAGGTTGAGTTATGAAGAGGAACTATAAATGGACACTTGATTAGTTGGACTTTGAAAAGATAAAGAGATTGTTTAAATCATGTTGCAAGTGGAGAACATGGTAATATTAAAGCCTTGAAGAAGTAATGAAAGACAAACCAAATGCATAGGATTGACCGAGAAACAAAGTAGAAAATTAAGGAATTTGAAGTATAAGCCAAGTGATGCTAGTGTTGAACGAGCCACAGTAACGCTGAGCATAATTAATGTTGATCGAGCATTAGCATTGATTGAGTGACAGTATATGTGCCGAGCAAGAAATCTAGTAGTGACCGAGTAACCTAGTGTTGACTAAGTGTTAGAACATAGTGTTGGTTGAGGAACAATATTTTGATAGTTTATGAGAAATTGTAATTTCTACCCAATAGAGTTGATTTCTTGGAATATGGGAAGTGTGTTGAAGATAAGGATTGAGGAGTTAGATCATTTAATGCTAGGAAAGGGCTAGGTAAGTGGTCAATGGACTAATTTAAAATATAAGTTTCTAGAAAAGAAGAGGATGAACAAGAAGATGGATAGATTCATTATATGTGTTGAATTTGATCATAATCTATGGTGGTGTTTAAGCAAAAAAAGATCAAAATTACTTATTTAAGGAGGTACAAGGGCTAATTTTAACAAGGGTTTTTTTGAAGGTTGGAGTAGTTGGTCATGTTATTGACTCACAATTTTAAGAAGAAGGCTTATATGAATTTAGTGGAGGGGAAGAGTAGTTGCTTGAAAGGTTGGCAAGTGAATCAGACACTGAGATGACAATGAAGGCCTGCTAGTGGATTAGCTTATAAGCCAAAATAAGATTTGTATATGCAAAGTGAGTTGTACTTGACAGATTAAAACTTGCTATTACTTTCTATCCATTTTATCAGTATTTGAAATCCTTTAATCAAGGTTGACCTAACAGTCATATCTAAATCCTTTAATCGAGGTGACATTCTAATGGAATGGTCATAAGTCCTCTAACTAGGCCACTCTTAATATGGTGATTAAATCCTTTGACAAGGTCACATTTAATAGTGTATTTTGTAACCTTTAATAGGGTTAGCTCCTAATAGAGCTCACTTCAAAAGAGTGGAAAATTGGTGACATATTATTGGTGGTTTTTCCAAAATTGGGTTTCCACATTAAATCCTACTATGAAAATTATGTGGATGTTATTTATGATTTTTTACTAATTAATGTTTACATTTTGAAAGACTATTATATTTGGGACAGTGGACTGCTAGTTGATGTTATTGAAAGTTGACTATAGAGACAAAGCTATGGAATGTTAAGATCTGAAGTTGTTTAAGTGTTTATTTTTTTAATTGGTACATTTGGACCTTGGATAATTGATTCACCCCCCATCTTAGTTATTCTAAACATTTATTGGTAGACTAACCAATATTCAATTTTTCATTTTGAATTGATACCACTATCTTACCCTTTTGGACATACACTTGTAATGATCCTTGTTGGTTAAGTTTGTAGATTGGACAAATTGTCTTACAACCTTACTCAATTTTTAATGCCTATGGACGATTAGTGTGTTAACATAAAAGTTCCTTGAAGAATCTATCTGTTGATAAGCCTTTGTGAATATTTACCAAATTATGTAAAGTTCAACGCCCAATTTAATATTTATTCATGTCAGATGATGCATTGGGGAGATAATGTAATATTCTTTCCTTCTAATATCCCAGGGTTTTCAAAGAAATAAAACCCAATAATTTTTTTAAATATGAAATGCTCACCTTAGATAATTTGCTGGATCATTGGAAAAGTACGACATGTCATTCATATAGGACACATAGAATATTCTCTTAAAAAGTTGAACCTTTTTATGTTAGATAACTAAGAGGGGGAGTGAATCAGTTATATCCAATTATCCTACATGCCTTAAAACACTTTAGTACCAATTCAAATTTCATAAACTTTTAGATAAATAACCTAGTAACCACATTCAACATCTCAAATCAAACTTGTAAAAAATACTCATCAAATTGTTATCTTACTGCTACCTCACTATACCAAACATCAAAGAGATCACTTAGCATATACCGCTTTGCAAAATTGAATAATTACCATGAAAATAAACTTTTAACGCAATAGGCATTCACACATTTGACACATATATTTAATGTCGAAACCTTGTAAATGGAAAAACCACCTGGAAAGTGGCAACCCAAATAATTTCACTCTTTTGAAGTGAGCTTTTTTAGGAACCAACCTTGTTAAAAGTTACATGCATATTTTTAGTGTTACCTTTTTAGAGGGTTTTCACCAAATATCATGTAGACCTTATCACTCCTTGACATTTCTAAAGTGTGGCCTAATCTAAAGGACTTACAAAACATCATTGTTGGATGCTACCATACAAGATTTCAAAGATTTGTTAGATCAACTTGGTCAAAATATTTTTCTTCTATAATGATAAGAAAGTAACAATCAAGCAGTATGTTAGGTTTTAGCACTAAATTGCTTTTTCATATCTCTACTTCACTCTATCTCTTCCTTTTGATCTCTTTTTGGTTGATTTACATACTCACACTTTAACTTAATGCTTCCTCTATCTGATCTTCTCATTATTGTTATGCTCAATTCACTTTTTGTCTTCCTTCTTTTTCAACTTCATAAATAATTGAATTTTATATCAGTATGATTAGCAAAAAGAACATTATTATTCTTCCCCTTAAATAGAAAACTTTGTTGGTCTAGAATCTTACAGATTTTGTTGCTCAACCATGATCGTAGATCTCAAATTCATTAAATCTAGACTCTAAGTAAATAGTTCCATTTTAAACTTTGTGCTCCATTTCAATTGTTAATTCTCCTTCAATATATATTCTTTGAATTTATCCAATCATTGATCTCATAATTTTTTTGATGTTATCCTCGAAACTTCTCAAACATTCTTAATTTCTACCAAATGTGAGCCTTAGATTAAATACTTTATTAACTTTTTCTTCATGTTAATACTCAATGAACACAAAAAAATTACTTTGGAAATACATCACTTAGTTAACCCTTAAATTAATTGGTTAACACTAAACTTCAACTCTTCTTGGCCAGGCACTTGGTAACAATTGTAGTAGCTCTATTAATATTGTGTTCCTTTATTCACCATGCAGTTCAGTTGGTGTAACTTGAACATACACGATCTTCAATACTTAATCAAAAACATTAGATGATTGTAAAATAATCAAACCAACATTACACTATCAAGATCTAACTCTTTTAAGTGCCCATTGAATACCATACTTATCAACACTGTAGCTTATCCTACTTTCTTCAAATCCTTTTCATCGATCAAATGATATGGGATTCTACTAAATTAGCATAATTTCTAACCAAAGCTTGACATTAATGACAATATAAAAAATTATATCATTCTTTAACACACATTTATATTATTATCAGTTGAGGCTAACAATCTCCCCCTTTGATATTGATGACAACACATAAACATAAGATTTTACATTAGAAAACAATACAACATAAGATAATTAAATGTAAGTATTGACAAAAATACAACTCTTCATCTCTTTGACTTCATTGAAGTTCTCTATAATAGATTCAACCTCAGGTTCACTTAGTTTGTAACTTCAACATCTTCATATTGAAAAACTACCCCCTTGGGTGTATTGTTAGAAAGTAAAATCCACCAAGATAACTAAGAGAGGGGGGGGGGGGGGGGGGAGGGGGGGTGGGTGTAAATCAATTGTGTAATTAAAACCTCTCTCAATATCTTTATTAATCATGAAGCATGTAAACAATAGATACAAAAATCATAGAAAGATAACCATGCATAATAGCACCAAATATGTTAACCAGGGAACCCCTTTATTAGAGGGAAAAACCTTATGGGAATGATGACCACAAGATGATGAACTAATATAAAAGTTATTTGTGAAAGGATAAACCTTATTAGGAATCAATGAAATACAATTAGTACATATGAGTCCTTATTAGGAGACTTTGAATCCCTATTAGGAGATTCCAACCCTTTAAGGAGTTGTGCCAACCCTGTTAGGAGTTGAAAAAAAGACAATTGAACCCACTACCCAAATAGCCTCAAAAAAAATCTTCATTAGACAATCTTCCAAATAAGCATATCCAAGATTTCTAAACTGACTAACCAACAACTCCTTTTCCAATATAATTCCTTTGAAGTTCATAATACATCAATCCACATCAATCTATGCTCTAATCAAAAGATATTCACATTTAGGTTCACTATTGGATCTCACTTTCAAGTTTGCATAACAAACAAATGATTTCAATGATCAAAAACATACTTTACGACAAGGATATAACCTTTCCTTTATACCAAGCCCTATATTAAATAATTGAGTGTCCTTGAGGCTTTCCCAATTTACAATAATAGTATAGGAAAATCTTAAGATATTGCAATACATGTCACATTACAGTCTTACATATTTTCAAGATTACAAGTAAAATTTCATCTAACAATCTTCATAACTTTTCAAACAATGATCTTCTAATTATTCCCTCTTAACCAAGACATCTATGATATGATTCAACCTCTATATTAGTCCTCTTAATACAATTCCATTCCTATGAGGAGATAGAATTAAAACAAAAATACTTGCTTTCCAAAATGTTATCTGAAAGCTACCTTCAATAAAATCCTCACAACTCCAACCAATCTTCATATTTCCATATGCACTCACAGCTATAGTATCTATATGTACTCTTGAACATATCCTCAAGTGCACATAAGATTATCTTTAATCATCAAATCATGCTAAACACTTATTCCTCTCTAACTCTAATAGTCTTCATAGAATAAGAACTATGTTGACTTCAATGATAAACACTATCATGAATGCAAAACATAACCATTGAATCATATCTTTGACAATGCTAATATACTCCAACATAGGAATATCATCAACATTAATGCTAACAATATCTCCCTTTGGAATTGATGGCAACATAGATGAAAAACATCTAAGTACCATGAATACTAAATATATTTCCTCCTCATCTACCTTTTCTCCCCCATTCATGTTACTCCTGAATGTAAACATACACCTCAATTTTAGACATGTTTTAAAGAGTTTTTCCTATTCAAATTGCAACCATACAATCACTAGAATGCATAAGGAAGGTGTTAATCTCCCCCATACATAGGAATCTCCAAATCTTATTCAATCAACACTCTCTTCAAATGATTTTTTTCATGTACATATCTCTCCCCCATTGATATCAATGACAAAGGTATCACTATGTCAATTCTAGAAGTTAAATCATTTCCAAAATAATATGTTCAAGCTCCAGTGTCTAAAGACACTATTGAATGCCAATGCCAAGAGTCCTTGATGACTAAGCTCAAACACATATACCCCCGCATAGAAGAAGTATCAAGCATCTAGTCCATATAAGAATAATGATCTACCACAAGTTGGACTAATGCAATATTTGTAATGAAAGGGTGAGGTATCTCAAGGAGAAAACCCCAAGCCACCCTTGCTATGAGTAACACATAGAAGCTTAATCAAATAAACAACAAGGAACATGAGGTTGTATGCAACAATCAAATATGTGTAATTATATAACTTGACATACGGAATCAACAACATGCTTTATTGTGAGGCCTTCCAGGTTGCGGCCTTATACAAAATAAGAATTAAAATTTAGAGTCCAATCTCACGTATTCAATCCTCTAGATCTAAAATATTCTATTTCCTCTCTCTTCCTTCCTACATCTAAGTAAGCTTCTTATATAGATAGCTAAGCCACAAGTTGGCTAGTCAAGCATTTTGTTACATTATAGGTCTAGTCTTGAAAGAGTAAACCAAAACTCAATTAAAGGACAACATAAGATCACACAGACTTTAAGATAGAACCACTTGTGTGTTAGGAGTCAGCTTCCAATTGCACGAGGTGCCACATCATCACCAATAAATACATGAATAGAAATAGTATTCCTCATTGGATGAAAACTACAGGAAATAGAGACCGCAAAGAATGACACAAAAATTGAAGAATATGAAACATTAGAATGTGTGAACTTAGGAAAAAGATATAGGATAGGTCTCCACATGATTTCAACTACTCTCAACCTAAAACCAAAAGCAATAATGACTACTTTGCAAATAGCAGACTGGTACAAAAAAGTAAGAAATATTTTTGAGTGATGCAAGATTGCTCACTAACCCAAGATGATCCTACATTAGACACCTAAGGTAAGAAAAGAACTAATGCCCATATTAGGATTCAAGAGTGTTATGACCTAAATCATAAATATCCAATTCAACTTGTAATATCCATGAACTATCTTCAACTAGTTTTCCTTTTCACTAAACAAGGTATTCCATGTAATCCCTTCCTTTTGTACTTCTTATTCTATTGTTGAATATTTTTTCAATGCCTTCATCTTTATTCTTTGGATAATTTGTATTATTAGTTAACTCACTACTAGGCTCATGGTACTCAAAGATATCAAATTTTTTGAATTTGGGTGAAATATCCATATCTTCTGGTTGTTAATCTCATTTTGTTTTGACATTATAGTGACAAAACACTTAGTCATTATTTAGAAAAGATCAAATCATGCTAAACATAAGCTTTCAAACATTATATGTCAAGTAATATGATTAGTTAGTATCAAACAGATAGTATGTGCTGAGTCACTCCAGTGCCAAGCAGTCTATACATGCCAAGTGATTTGGGTGCCGAGCAATAGTTAGTGCCAATTTCTATAGAAGCCAAGTTACAACATTCAGAACACAATGAAGGCCGAGCATCAAAGCCTATTGATGTCGAGTGAATAGTGAATGAAATGGTTATTGGTTATGGAACAAACTTCTATGTAAACCATTTTTGGGTTGATGTAATCATGAATTTAGGATTATAAGAGAAAGTATAGAGTTATATTATGAATCCCTATGCAATGCATGCAACCAATCAGATTAAGGGAAGCATTAGGTGGCAATAAGGATCAACCATAGGTGTTGACTCTAACCTAGTCTATCTCCACCAATGATTATTTAAGAAAGGTAAAACCTACAAAGTTTATCTATGTGCAAGGAGAAAAATGATAAGAGTTTAGAAGACATTCATGGTGGCTATGATAGCTATGACAGAGTTATGCAAGGAAGAACCAATCTAAGAGGAATAGAGACAAGTACTGAGAGGTTTAGAAAGGATAGATATAATAAGAAGGATCAAGAAACAACTAGCAAAGAGGAGATCTAACATTAAGCAAAAAGGTGCTAATTGAAGATCAGGTGTTGAATCATTCTAACAGGTGATATAGATTAAATCTCTTAACTGAGTAGTCCTAATAGGCAATTATAAATCTCTTAACTAAGTGCTTAATTAATTGTGAGTTTGAAATCCTTTAATCAAGGTGAGACCTAATAGTATTGTATGCCTTTAATAGGGTAAACCCCTCCCAAAACTTACTTTTCCATTAGCATTTCTAACAATTGGTATCAGAGCCAAGTTCTCTAGAAAGAAAAGTTTGACGACTGTGGAGGTAAGATCTTAAAGATGGAAGTCTACAAGTTGAGAAATACTATTGAGAACTAGAAGATTGAAATACAACTTGCCCTACATCAACTCAAGGAGGCAAGAGATGGACTGCAACATTCATTAAAGAGAATAAAGGAAATAACTATTCAATAAAATGATACTCAATATCAAGAAGTAGACACTATTGGATTATTTTAGGATAAGAAATCAAAAGAGTTCAATGCAAAAATTGTAGATCTAATGGAAAATAACAATGCCCTAAATGAAGAAGTCAGGAACCTAAAAATAGAATAAGAAGCTCAATCAATACTATTGTGTGAGACAACTAAACTAAGAAAGAAAGCTGAAGAAGACAAATCCATGATTGAGGAAGAAAAAAGACTTTTAGCTAATAGACTTGAGGAGAAGACATCAAATGTATAAAAGCTTGAAAATATGTAATTGGATACAATGAATCAATTGATGATTGCAAATCAAGGATTGAATAGGAAAGACATTGAGATTACAACTTTGGAAACACAAAATACCCTATTGCAGAATGAATTGAAGGTTGAGAAGGAATTAACAAGCCTAGTGAAGCCATCAAGTACTTTGAAAAACTAATGGAAGCACCAAGGCCAAAGAATGACACTACTGGTTTGGGATATTCTACTACTGAGTAAAAAGAATCATCTAGGAGTGGTGAACAAAGTAACAATAAAGGAAAGTACAAAAAACCCACTTGTCATCATTATGGAAAATTGGGTCACACAATAAATGTTTGTAGGAGAAACACTGGAAATTAAAACCCTAAGCAAAAATTCAAGGGACACTGTAATAAATGCAAGAAGCAAGGACATCAGGCATATGAATTTAGGACCAAGACCACCAACACTCAGAAATTTGAAGGTTATTGTTACAACTGTCAGAAATATGAACACAAGGCATATGAATGCAAAACCAAATCCAAGTGGACATCAAAAAAACATACAAAGGGACATCACAATGGAAATTATTATAATTGGGATTACAACACAAGGTATAGTTATCACTATTGTCAAGAATATGGTCACATCCCTAAAAAATGCATAAGAACACACTTCAAAGGTAATTACAATAGATGGTTGAATGAGATTGTGTGCTTTAGTTGTCTTAAAATTGGTCATGTCAGTAGAAACTGTCCAACTCGGTCACCTAAACCAAGAAATGAAGACAAAAAAGGAAAAGAAAATGTAGATGCTAAGAAGATAAGGTTGTAGATGTACAAGACATAGAGAAAGAAAGAATATTGCAGCACACCAAGTCCAAATGAGGTCACTTTATCCAATGGATTAGGTGATTACATCACCCCTAACTAGATAATCAAAGATATGTGTGGAACTAATATTTGAAATAGAATATTATTCATTAGTTCTAGATATCTAAGATCTGAAAATATTATATATGCATCAATTAAGATGTAATAAAGAAGTTAGAAGAAAGAGTTATTCTATAGATATGTTGTTTTCTATGTTGCTACCAAGCATGTAGAAAATTGTAGTTATAGCCGAGCAATGGAGATATGCTAGTGATAGTTGAGCTTGCTATGTTAGTCGAGCATGTTGAAAGTCCTATGATAGATGATTTTACAACAATATAAGCACTAAGCAATTAGTGCCAAATTTGAAGGGTTATATAGTCAATTTTTGACTCATTTGCACCTACCAGAGTTTGAAGAGCACAAAGACAATGAAGGCAATTAGAAAAAGGAGATTCAAGTTATTGCAAACCAAATTCTATTACAACTTGACATCATTTATTATATTTGAGAGGTATTTATCTTGTGTCAAGTTACACTATTTCATATTTCACAAACCCTAGAGAATCAATATGGCAACTAGTTCTTTAATAATAGTTAGGAAAGAGGAGAAGGAAGTTTTCAACATTAAATTAATTAGCAATGATGTAAGACAACCCTCATTTCATGAAATTCCTAAGATCATGTATAAGGGAGATCCGTTTGGTGTGTTATTCATGACACCAACAAAGGTTTTAATGATCTAGGATGTTCGTTGCTACTACACTAGCAAGATTAGAGAAGTAGGAGACATGGAAATAAGAGAAATCTACCAAAAGTTATGTGATAATGGAGTGTTGAAGGAGGAGAAAAAAATCATCAAAAGGAAAAGGTTGACACATGCCCTAGACTTTCCTTAGGTTTTGAAAACTAAGTGGATTAAGATTGTATTGAGCCATATACATGACAATCAACTATGGCTAGAGAATGAGCCTACTAATATTTCAAAGAGGATTGTACACCAAGTATCAGGGTAACAAAGAGTATGAGAAGTGGTGTGAAGTTATTAAAAAGAACACTGGAGCCATGTGGTTTAAAAGAGGAATGTCAATTGACATAATTTTAGATTCCTTTGTAGCATTTGTAGTCAGAGTTATTGCTCACAAATTATTTCAGTCAAGTTGACTAAATAGTGTGTCTTGCATGTTAGTTGACCTTGGCTATAAGATTGTTGAATGTGATCATTCTTATGACATAGCCAAGTTGTAGCTTCAACAACTGTTAGAGAATTTGGAAGCAATTAGGAAGGCAAAGAATTCACAGTGTAAGTTTGGCTCACTTATCATGTGTATATTCTTTTATGTGCAAAATACTTTTCCCACATTTGACAAGGTAGTGTAGAAGAAAAATAGACCTATCACACACCATATAACAAAGTTAATTGAACAACTAGGAGACAATTTTGATTTTGTTATGACAAGATTTTTGGAGGATTTTGAGAATTCCATGAAATAAAGGTTAAGAATACTTGTATCCCTAGTAGAACAACACTACAATGATATTTGTTTTCTAGTAGATGCTGACTATACATATGTGCAAGAAGCTATACCAAGGGTTAGATGGATGAGACCATTTCCATATGCAATAAATGTTGGTGAAGCTTCAACAACCATCATTGCACTATTGGTAGAAGAAATTGACAAGGATGCTAAATCCTTTGGCAACCATGATGAGGAAAAATCCATAATTATAATCAGTTTGAAAACTACCTCAGTCATTAGGAAAAGAATAAGATGGTAAATAAACTTACTGAAGAATTTGGTGAAGGGGAAGGAGATGAAGAAGAAGAAGGTCAAGGAGCTCTTGAGATTACACAAGGTTTGGGTGAACACAAAGATGTTGAAGAAGAAGGTGTCGAGGAAGAAGAAGCCGAGGAAGCACCTAAGGAAACTAAGAAGAAGAGGAAATAAAATAAATAGGAAGTGGAGAAACCAAAGAATATTGTGAAGTAGTCAAAAAAAATCTAGTTGTACCTTTAATAAGGTAAAGCACAAGGGCTACCACTACACAAGCAAAATAAGTTACTAAGGAAAAAGGGAAGAAAGCAAGTGCCATAGCAGAGCTGATCCAACCTGCTAATAAGCCAAGGAGGAAGTACAAGACACAAGAGGATTTAGATGATGATAAGACATAGTTTGATGACTTGAGTCAATTCAAAGTGGTCTTCCACAATTTTTCATTTGATATAGATAACCTACATGAAAATGTTAAAACAAATGCAAATTTATTAGGCTTTTCACATATAGATTTTGATAAGCTAGGAAGTGTGGATAAAAATATTATTGAAGAGACCCTATATGACATTATGGTAACATTTAAGACCACTCCTTTAGATATTTCCAACTCCATACCAAAAAGCCTATATGATAGAGTTGAGAAAAAGTGGCAATTCAGTTTAACTACTGAAAGGGAAATAAGAGAGACTACATTAGCCCAAGTTATGGCTGATTTGGATAAATAGATGATTACTAAAGAAATGGAGAAACACAAAGTAATTTTTGCTTCTAAATATAGAGAATTTCATATTTTGAAGAAGCAACTAGAAGATGTGGTAACCAAGAGCACATTGATTTGGAAATCTATTTATAGTTTATCCACAAAAGCTATAACTAAGAAAGGAGAGAAAGAAGAGGGAGATATTGCAAAAGATGTTTTATCAAAGGAAGGTACTATGGAGGAGACAAAAAAAATAGTTGAGGAAGAACAATAGGATGCATAAGATGTTCAAGTACCAGGTGCCAGTCCCCCACATGCAGACCAAGAGAGTCAACATGACTCAATTATTATCAAGGATGTTCTTGATAATATATCTCAGAAAGTTAATCCTTTGACTAATGATGATCTGAAGAAGCTACAACAAGACTCTACCAATGTAACTATTCCATGTACCAACCCAGTATTGGTGAGAATAGATGAAATAAAGAAGGCAAAAATCACATCTACAGGGGAGAACCAACAAGCTACACTAAATGTGCCCCCATCTACTATAGAGGTACAGAAGAAAGAGACATAAGATCTATAGAAAGATGAAAGTGTAAACCTCGAACAACAAGATGACACCACCAAGAAACCATCTATTACATCATTTGAGGATGTTAGCTTAGATGAGGTGATTTAATTGCCCAAGTTTGATCTATCAACAATCACTATTGAAGAAATGAACATTCTTCAGGATGCTCTACAATGAAAGAAAAAGAAAGAAATTATAAGGAGGGAGCACAAGCACAAGAAAGTGCTACATGAAATCAAAGATATATTCATTGATGCTTTCAACCTCCCAAATTCAAATGCAAAAAATTCTATTATAGAGAAACTTGTAAATATAGTGGAAAAGAATAAGGATGAAGACCTAGACACAAATGTAAAACTATTAGAGTGGTCTGAAAGGAAGTTTCATACAAAGTTTTGGAAAAGATATCTAGTGCCATTGCACTTAGACAAGTTGATATAGCAACCAAGATGGAAAATGTAAAGAAGGTGTTAGAGAAAATTTTCTCTCTATACACTAAGTTATGCAACACTGATATATTCACCAAGGAAACCTAATAGGATATTGACTAGTTGTAAGGAGATTTGCAATTCATAGGTACCACACTACAACAATCTCTTGGTAATAGTCAATTACACTTTTAGCAGTTACTAATGACTCAAAGTAGGCTTGCCAAGTTGCAAGAAAAGGATGCCAATATCATATTTACTTTGATTTGGATCTAGTCCATGTTGACACCTCACATAGAATTATTGTACAAGGAACTAGCCTATGTAGAAACATTAATGAAGAAAGATTCCCATCTTTCTACATATGAAGGCTTAGTTGACCTGGTTGCTAATCTTGAAATAGA
This sequence comes from Cupressus sempervirens, assembly GCA_028749045.1. NCBI lineage: Eukaryota > Viridiplantae > Streptophyta > Pinopsida > Cupressales > Cupressaceae > Cupressus > Cupressus sempervirens. The sequence goes on along the minus strand of CM053792.1, from coordinate 918,575,458 downwards.
GATTCATTCACTAAATATAGAAATTGATAATTGGGATGCAACTTTGAAAATAATTTTGGAGCTCCACAAGCCATTGGATAAACACACTATAAGTGTACTACCCACATGACATAGTGTCAAAAAAGGGGGATTATAATTTTTTTGAAATTTTGAAGCATTTTTGTCAAGGAAGATATCTATTCAGAAGGAGGTAGAGAACATAAATGAAGCATTTACTTAGGGGGAGTAAAACATAGACAACTTCAACATTTTTGCAAATTTTGAAGATTTTGAAGATTTTGTATAGAAGCCAAGTAGAGAATAGACATTTTCTATCTTATGCATAAAGGAATGTGTATACCATGACAAAGTGTTTTTTCCACTCATGTCAAAGTGGGAGATTGTTAATTTCATTTTGGTTTTGACATTATAGTGACAAAACACTTAGTCATTATTTACCAGAGATCAAAGCATGCCAAGCATAAGTTTATAGACAACATATGCTAAGTAATATGATTAATCAGTGCTGAGCAGATAGTATGTGCCAATTCACTCTAGTGTCAAGAAATCTATACATGGAAAGTGATTAAGGTGCTGAGAAACAGTTAGTGTCAAGTTCTAATAAAGATGAGTTACAACATTTAGACCATCGTGAAGGCTGAGCATCAAATCCTATTGATGCTGAGTGAACAGTGAATGACATAGTTGTTTGTTATGTCTTAAAATTCTATGTAAACCATTTTTGGGCTGACATAATCATGAATTTATGATCATAAGAGATAAGTAAATAGTCATATTATGAATCTCTATGAAATACATGCAACCATCAAATTAAGGGAATCATTAAACAACAATTAGGATCATCCACAACCATTGATTCTGACCTAATCCATCTCCACCAATGCTTATTTAAGAAAGGTAAACCCTAAGAAGTTTATCTATGCTCAAGGAGATGAATGCTAAGATTTTAGAAGGCATTCATGGTGGCTATGATGGCTATGGAAGAGTTATGCAAAGAAGAACTAGTCTAAGAGGAACAAAGACAAGTAGTGAGAGGTTTAGAAAGGATAGATCTTATTAGAAGGATCAAGAAACAACCAATAAAGAGGAGTGTTAGGTTTAAACTATAGATAGGAATAAAAATTACATACAAATATAAACAATATTAGAAAATAATAGATCACACAGAAGAGAACACAAGACACCAAGATTTAACATGGTTCACCCAAACCCTAGGCTGCGTCCACCAAACAACAAGTCCAATATTATTACGATCCAATGATTACAACCTGATTACAACCTATAATCCCTTACAATTGAATACCACCACAAGAAACAATTTTTGCATCACACATAATCAAAACCCTAATCCTACGCTCTTTTTATACAAGAATTTTTACTACTTTAGGGTTATAATTAATAATTACATGTCGGCCCAAAATCCCAATAAAATAGGGCCTAATTTTTTAAAAAAATTATGAAGTATGTACAGTACTTCCTTGATTAGGCACCACAAACTAACAATCTCTCACTTAGGGACTGATCAGACTCCACACTATACAACAATCTCCCACTTGGAGACTGATCCTGTAGCAATACTACTACCACATAGGGCATCCACTGGATCAAACCACCTTGGACTCAATTGTTCTTTTTATTCTTGTTCAGTCTAGAAGACCAACCAAAGTTGAAGAGGAGTTCAAATTCTCCCTTGTCACTACCTTTGTAAACATATCCGTTGGATTGTCATATGTATGTATCTTGTCTAACTTTAGCTATCCATCATCCAAAATTGATAGAATGAAATGATACTGTAACTATATGTGTTTTGTCTCTGAATGCAGAGTAGAATTTTTTGCAAGATGAATGTTACTCTGACTACCTGTAAACAAATATTTATCCCTCTAAGGGTGTCCCAATTATTCTAGGAAGAACTAAAGCCATATAATCTCCTTCGCTACCTCTGTAGTAGCAACATACTCTGCCTTTGTAGTGGATAAAGCATTAACCTTCTATAAACGAGAAACCCAACTCATTGTTATCCCACCAATAGTAAATACATAACTTGTAGTACTCCTCCTAGTATCAATATCCCCTACCAAATCTAAGGCAACATATCCCTGTAAATCAGTAGTAGAGCCCCCAAAGTATAAACACTTACTAGATGTACCTCTCAAATATATGAGAATCCATTTTATTGCATTCTAAAGCTCAATTCCTAGATGACTTATATACCTGCTAACGACTCCCACTACATGTGCAATATCTAGCCTTGTACATACCATAGCATAAATCAAGCTTCCTATAGCTGAAACATAAGGTACCTTAGACATCTTATCCTCCTCTTCTTGTGTCTTGGGACACATCTCCTTAGTCAACTTCAAATGACCAAATAAAGGTATGCTAACAACTTTAGCATTCTCCATTGAGAAACATTGCAACACCTTCACAATATAGTCAGCTTGAGATAATTCCAATTTCCTATTCTTCCTATCTTTGCAAATCTTCATGCCAAGGATTTGTTTTGCTGCCCCCAAATCCTTCATAGAAAATGCATGTGCTAACTGGCATTTCAATCCCTTACTATGATCCATGTCAGACCCAACTACAAGCATATCATCAACATATAAACATAAAATAATGTAGCTATCATCATCCAAACTCTTAAAGTAAACACAATTATTTGAATGACACCTACTCTATCCATGCTCATGCATAAAACTATCAAATTTCAGATACCATTGCCGAGGTGCTTGCTTCAAGTCATATAAACTTTTTTTCAATCTGCACACTAAGTTCTCCTTACCTTTGACCTAAAATCCCTATGGTTGAGCCATATATATCTCTTCATCTAAATCACCATGAAGGAAGTCTATTTTAACATCAAGCTACTCCAAATGGAAATCTTCAGTAGCCACAATACTTAAAACAATGCGAATAAAAGTTCGTAGACACCTAAAATTATCCCAAACGCTATATTAATTCATTTAATATTTCTTTAAAAATTATAATTAATTATTTTTTAATTAATTATATTTTTCATATTCTTCTACTTATTTAATTAAATAGGTTCACTTCCCTAATGTATTTAAATTTAATTTGAATACTTCCCCCTAATGTGTTAAATTTATTTAATGCATAGTGCTCCATAAATCCCCTTTTAAATAAATTCTAATTTATTTAATTTCCTCCACTTTATTAAATTCTTTAATCCTATGATTAAGTTAAATCTTAATTAATTTAATCCTAATCCCACCTAAAACTAGTCTGCACACACCACTCTCCTCCTTCTAAGCCTACCCATTAATTAATCCCACTTAATTAATCTTAAACACCTTTGAGCTCCTAAGTGTTTGCTCACACATGTGTGAAATTAAAGATCCAATAAAGCTTCCATTTTATTATTTTATTCACACCTCTTACACCTCTTATACACTTGTCCCCCTTTCCTTTCTCCAAGGTTTCTCACACATGTGTGAGCAAACCTTGAGCCATCACTTTCATCCAAAAGGCTTATGTTGACCTTTTCATGTCTTGTCCCCTTAGCCTATGTGTCTCCCTTGTGGCACCTATGTGGATGCAATATAGATGCTATCTCCCCAAAGCCTCTCTCAAACCTATAAATAGAGCCCTTGTCTCAAAAATTTTACATCTCCCTCATTTGCATTGTTATCATGTTAATTTTGAGTTAGAGCTTTCTAGTGATTTTAGTGATTTTATGCATTGTTACTAACCCTTTGGTAGATGTTAGATTTCTTGAAATTATGCTTGCATCTCATGATAGATTACTATTTCTAGTTTGCTTCATTGCATTTCCATTTTACATCCTAGAATCCTTTGAGATTAGCTCACTCATAGCCGTTTCTTGAAGGTTTTCTACACTTAATTAGTCTAGATTCACATACACTATATTGCATTTACATTACATTGGGATTCAATAGTTGTGTTTGGGGGAGCACATCCACATCCCTCCAACTAGAGCACACCAACAAGGTTCACATTGGGTGCCCTTGTTGAGCTGCTCTGAGGTTGCATGAGAATCATATTTGTTGGTTGTTGATCTTAGTAAAACATAAATTGTTTAGTTGTTTCATTTCCTGAATCTTTCTTATATGAACATGTACAACTAACTTCACCTTGTTTGAGCATGCTCTTGATAGGTAGGTATTTTACATATACAAAGTTATCTTAACAACAGGAGAAAATATTTCATCAAAATCAATGCCTTTTTTCTATGCAAATCCTTTTACAACTAACCCAACTTTAAACATCTTCTTACCTCTGTCCTCTTCTTTCAGCCTGTAAACCCACTTATTCTGTAAAGCCCTTTTACCTGCAAACAACTTGCATAGATCCCAAGTCTTTTTTTTAGTAAAGAGTCCATTTCTTGTTTCATTGCAGACTCCCACTGAATCTTAGTATCCACATGCATAGCTTCATCATAACATTCAGGTTCACCAAAATTTGTTAGTAAAATAGAATACAAAGAAGGAGAAAATCTTTCTGGAGGTCTACTTAGCCTTGTTGATTGTCTAACATTCATTAGTGTGTGTGGTATTTGTTGTTGTGATTGTTGCACATCTGGTGCAGTGTAACGCAGGAGAATCCCACAAAGGAGATGTCCTAGCCCCTAAAAACTAACTACACAGTAGAAATACAATAACAATGCAAGATCTGATACCAAATCACAAATCTTTATTCATAAAATAATTGTTTATATGAAATGTGCTAGGATGTGAGGCCTTCCTAGTTTACAATAGAAATTACAATAATAGTTCTACAAGATCCTTCAAGATCTAACCCAAACACTAGCTAGTCCAGATCCACACTCTAGTAGAGACCTCCAAGGAAATCTCAACTTGTGCTCGCAAGTCCACCAAGAAATCTCCTTGTTTCTAAGCCACAACCAGTAGCTCTTCTTACAAACTTGTAAATCCACCACAATCCTACTGTAAACTACCTCACATTTGGTGCTTTGTCCATAGACAGGAAAAATTTCTCCTCTACTTCCTCCTTCTCTCCAAGCTTCTACTAAGAAGAGATCACACCTTCAAGCTTGATTAGAAATGCTCATATGCCTTGCTTAAATAAGCACTTACCACCCAAGATATTACCAACACAACCAATGTGGGATAAAAGGTAAATTCAACTACCTTATAACAAATATTAAATTCCCACTCAAATACAACTAAGCACCACCATGTGGCCCAACAAATATTAAATGCATGATTTAAAGAAATTTTCAAAAACTTCTAGAATTCCACCTACATACCTCGATAAATGAAATGACATCCATTTTTATTTATTTATTTATTTATGTCACCTATGCACCTTGAAAATAGAAATTCTTTTTTTTCTCCTTTTTCCCTTTTATTATTTTTTATTATTTTTCCTCTAATTTTCATCACTTTCTCTCTCTAGTTTTTTTTTTTAAAAATCTCTCTTTATTTTCTAATGCAAGATGCTCCTGCATCAGACTCCCCAGGTAGATAAAAAAGTGTGTCCCACACTTTGATGCCAAAAGAAAGATCCTCAACAATCTTCATCTTCACCAAAGGCTTCCACTCCACCAGGGACAAGTAAATCAATCTACACATCATCCACATCTGTATCACTCTATCAAACACCACACTATCAACCATCCAATCAACATGCTCACTCCTAGAAACAAAGTGAACATAATACTTCACCAATAAATCCTCATCCAAAGCAGCAACTAGTGAATCTACACAAACAACAACAAACTCCATATCAGTAGTAATATGTAGATCTCCATCAACACATTCCAAACTCACAACACCAATAATCTCATTGCTCACAACAAGATGCTCTGTAACATACAAGTCACCACCAACAATAACCAAATCATCCATGACTAAGTGCTCTACAATCTCTAGGTCAGACTCAACCAACTAATCATGAAAACCAATCTCCATCCTAGCATCAACAAGATTAGGAATATCCTCAGCAATAACCTCTAGTCACTTTGCAAGTTCTGTATCAGACTCCACAAACTGATCAACAAAACCAAACTCTTCCACCTCGACCTTGCTATGCCATCTTCTCTCTCGAACAACTCTTCTAATTGGCTAGACAAATCTCTTTCAACTTAGTAGACTCTAACTCCAGTAGCATAGAACTTCCTTCTTTGGTTCCTCAACTCTTTTAGAAAAAGCAACATTCACAACAACATCCACCTAAGCTATTGTCTCATTAATCCTCCTCTCCACTATATCATAGAGATTCACAACCATCCCAGGGTCCAATCATCTTAGAGGCATCTTCTAAGATCTTCGCAAACCCTCTCTAATAAATCACCAATAGATCAATCTTCCTGAACAAGATCAACCTTGCGTCTTTGCAACCATAGATCCATCTACATGTCCTCCCAAGTTCTTAGTGCAAATTGCCTCAACTTTAGTGATCTATCTACATGCTTAGGAATAACCTTGCTTTGATACCACTTGGTGCAGTGCAAGGTAGGAGAATCCCCAAAGGAGATGTCCTAGCCCTCAACAAATAACCACATAGTGGAAACACAATAAAAATGCAAGATCTAATACCAAATCACAACACTTTATTCATAAAATAACTATTTACATGCAATATGCTGGGCTATAAGGCCTTCTCGGTTATGGCCAAATATAATAGCACTTAGAATAATAGTTTTGCAAGATCCCTCAAGATGCAACCCAAACACTAGCTAGTCCAGATCCACACTCTGGTAGAAACCTCCAAGGAAATCTCAACTTGTGTTCACAAGCCCACCAAGCAATCTTGTTGTTTCTAAACCACAACCACTAGCTTTGCTCACAAACTCAAAAATCCACCACAATCCTATTGTAAATTGCCTCACATTTGACACTCTATCCACAAACTTAGTAAAACTCACTCTACTTCTTTGTTTTCTCCAAGCTTCTACTAGGAAGAGATCACACCTTGAAGCTTGATTAGAAATGCTCATATGCCTTGCTTAAATAGGCACTTACCACCCAAGATGTTACCAATACAACCAATGTGGGATAAAAGGTAAATACAACTACCTTATAACAAATATTAAATTTCCACCCAAATACAACTAAGCACCACCATTTGGCCCAACAAATATTAAATGCACGATTTAAAGAAATGTCCACAAACTTCTAGAATTCCACCTATGCACCTTGAAAATATAAATTCTTTTTTTTTCCTCCTTTTTCCCTTTTTTATATTATTTTTCCTCTAATTTTCATCACTTTCTCTCTCCTCTATTTTTTAAAAATAAATTTTCTCTCTCTTTATTTTCTAATGCAAGATGCTCCTGCATCAACATCATGAGGAATTGCTAGAACATCATCTTTTGGAGTATCATCCAACACTACATAATCATCTTCTTTCTTCTCATGTTGCTACAACAGATCTTTGTACAACACTTTCTCATTGAATATGACATCGCTACTTCTTACAATTTTATAATTTTCAAAATTCCAAAGCCTATAACCAAATTCATCAATGCCATATTCAAAAAATACACATTTCCTTTACTTACCTTCTAGCTTGGTTCTATTTTCAGAATCTATATGAGCAAATGCTTCACAACTAAAGGTTTTGAGAAAAGAATCTCACCTTCTTACCAGTCCATGCTTCCTTTGGAATACCACAACCCAAAGGTGTAGAGAGACCCTATTAATCCAATATACAATAGTATTGACAGCCTCCACCCACATGTTTAAGGGCAACCCAACATGTAACCTCATGCTTCATTATTATCTTGCTCATGCGTTCAACCACTCCATTTTCTTGTGGAGTCCTTGGAATAGTTTTTTGTCTATGAATACATTAGTGGAGCAATAATCTTCAAATTCATGATTGTAATACTCACCACCATTATCAGATGTGAGACATTTTAATTTCTTACCAGTCTCATTTTCAACCAAGTATTTCCATTTCTTAAAAGTTTGAAATACATCAAATTTCTGTCTAAGGAAATAAATCCAAACTTTTCTAGTTGCATCATCAATAAACATAACATAATAATGAGAGTCACCAAGGGAAGATACTTGATCTGGTCCCCATACATTTGTATGCACAAGCTCTAATTTCTCAATTTTATTTTCCTTCCTAGTCTTCACAAAACTCACTATCTTTTGTTTTCCATACACAACTTTCATAGAAATCCATATTAACACATTTTAGACCTGGTCAAACTTTCTTTGAATGAAGTACTTTCATACCTTTCTCACTCATGTGCCCAAGTTTTTTGTGCCACAATGTTGTATCAAAATCTACAATAGCTATTTGTTCTCCCTACTCAACCATAACAATTGTTCTCGAACATTCATTTTTTTCTAAAACAATCAAAGTAGAAGGAATAGTATGACTTGTACAAAGATATAAGATGCATACTTTCACACCTTTTTCTACTACAAGGGAACTTTTTGAAACCTTCCAATTTTTATCATTAAAATTAACTACACAACCCTCATCAATGAGTTGCCCTACTGAAATTAAATTCCTACTCAGCCTTGGAACATGTGTTACCTCATGTAGTAGCCAATGATTCCCATTCTGAAACTTAATCTTAACTCTTCCCTTTCTAATAATACAATAGAATTCATTATCCTCCAAATAAGCAAGCCCAAAATCCCCTTGGACATAATCAATGAAATAATCTCTATGAGGTGTAGCATGAAATGAAGCACCAAAATCTAAAACCCATGAACCATCAATAGTTTCTAAAGACAGAAGCAAAGCATCCTCTTTGGTTTTGTTACTTACCACATTTTCATCCTTGTTCCCTTTTGGCTTATCTCCTTCATTTTTATTTTGAGTCCAGTAATCTTTCTTCTTATGCCTTGATTTCCCACAGTACCAATAATCTCTCAGTCCTCTAGATTGAGACCTCTTCCTCTTTGACTTTCCTTTTTATTTTCCATGATTTCCAAAATTATTTCTTCTCTCGGTCATTCTGCCTCTACTTTGTGCATTCAAAGTACTTCTTGATGTAGATCCACCTAAGGTTTTCCTACTAGTTTTCTTACTCAAAATAACACTAATCACATCATCATATTTTAGGGTATTAGATCCAAAAATATAATTACTCAAAACCATTCTAGCTTTCAGGCAAAGAACACAAAATCAAGAGAGCTCTAATTTCTTCATCAAAAATAATACCCACAGAGGATAATTGACTAGTAACATTATTAAACTCATTTAAATGATCCACAACAGATCCACCTTCTACCATTTTCATATTAAATAAATTCTTCATGAGAAATACCTTATATAAAGCAGAGGGTTTTTCATACAATTTTGCTAGGGTTTCCATCAACTCTTCCGTTGTCTTCACTTTTGTAATGATAAATGTCACCGATGGTGCTAGGCATAATCAAATGCTTCCAAGTGCCTTTTTGTCTAAAATCTCCTAGTCCTCATTTGTCATAGTTCCTTGGTTCTTAGTTTTTCCTTCCAATGCTTCCATAAATCCTTCTGATAAAGATAGTCCTCCATTATCATCTTCCATAACTAAATTTTTGCCCATTAAACTTGGAAACCCTCAGGTTACCCTTGTCTGCCATCACTCCCACTCAACTGTGATACTCCCACTTAACCATGAGACTTTCTTGCAAAGGATAACTGAAAAAAAAACCTAGGTCTGATACCACTTGTTAGGTTTAAACCACAAACAAAAATAAAATTACATGCAAATATAAACAATATCAGAAAATAATAGATTGCACATAATAGAACACAAGACACCAAGATTTAACATGGTTCACCCAAACCCTAGGCTACGTCCACCAAACAACAAGTCCAATATTATTATGATCTAGTGATTACAACTTGATTACAATCTGTAATCCCTTCCAACTCAATATCACCACAAGAAGCAATTTTCACATCACACATAATCAAAACCCCTAACCCTAAGCTCTTTTTATGCAAGAATTTTTCCTGCTTTAGGGTTATAATTAATAATTACATGTCGACCAAAAATATTAATAAAATAGGGCCCAATTTTTTTTGAAGTATGTATAGTACTTCTCTGATCAGTCACCACAAACTAATAAGGAGATCTAACATCAAGCAAAAAGGTGCTAACCAAAGATCAGGTGTTGAATCATTCCAATAGGTGATGCAGAGTAAATCTCTTAACCGAGTAGTCCTAACTAGCTATTGTAAATCTCTTAACAAGGTGCTTACTTAATTGTGAGTTTGAAATCCTTTAATCAAGGTGAGACCTAACAATCTTGTAAGCCTTTAACAGGATAGACCCCTCACAGGGTAGATCATAGTTTATGATCAAAACTTTGCAGCCATAATTGGCCACACTTTACAACTGTAGTAGTGAAGATTTGTGGATGTCATCCCCACCCCAGTTTTACCTTCTCCTTGGAGGGTTTTTGGATAACCAAAATCTTATGTGTTATGTGTTGATTTACTTTATGTTATGGATGAGATGTTTGGTTAGTTATTTTAGTTTACATGCAAAGTTATGAGATGGATGTATGGTGAATTTTTTTTAAGGTCAAAGTTTTGAAGTGTTGATTCACCCCTCCTAGAACTTACTTTTCCATTAGCATTTCCAACACTGGCAACTCAACTTCAAAAACTTTTCTACTATCAAAATTTCTCATAATTTTACAAGGTTTAAACTTCTTCATCTTCAATTTGTTGTATGTTCCAACTAGAAATCTATTTTTTTCAAATGTACGATTACCTGATCACCTTCATTAAAAGATTTATGTCTTCTCATCTTATCAACTCACTATTTATATTTTTGAGTATTATTTTGCAAGGTATCTCTTACATCATTATGCAAATCCTTTATGAAACTTATAAAATTTTGACATCAACAATGCCCCACCAGGGAACCCAAAAGAAATTAATCTAAAAAGTCACTAAGTTTGTCAATTTTTTTAAAAGATTAAAACAACAGGAGATAATATAGTAGAAGCTATAAATTTCATACAAACAGACAATCTATAAATAGATTACATCTCTTAAGGGTTCCATGATGTTGAATTAGATACATAAATTTTATTAAGACTAAATTTGATATATAACAAAATCCACATCATAGAATAACCATAAGTATGAATCAAATGAAATAATATACAATTACATAAGATGCCACATGACACAACCCAAATACATAATCATCCTCTGTACAAGTAACAGGGTATGAAAAGCTAAAATAATATACATCGTTGATAAATACAACATCTCATATGATCTCCACTAATCAAGTACAATACAATAGAATATAACCATCAAACATAAACACAAGATTAGAAGAATAGAACGATCACAAGTACATCGAGCAATGCCATCTAGTTGTTGGATCTAAATTGTATAAGAAACACTACCACTAACCTCATGGAACCTAAATGGCCCACTCCTACCATGTTGATGAGATAATCTCAAGTCCCATATGGATAACAATCCAACAATCATAACAAACATCTAGGTCAAGGAAATCCTGATAGAAATCTATCTCAAAGGTACCAAGACACAAGTAAAAATATAAACCCAGAGGTAATAAAGACACATAGGATATCTACTATGTAAGTGGGCAAGTGTCATCACATTGCAACCTCTCTAGACTCTAGACCCCTAGTGACTCTATGTGACATCAATATCCTTTCTTACAGACAAGGCATACTAACAAGGCAAGGTCACAACCAAGCATCCTCTCTACTCTCATCCTAGCCTATACTAGCACTCGAGGCATGGGAAAGATAATCCACTAACTTTTATTAATTCATTAAAAACCCATTTAATGAAATGTTATCACTTGTTAATACAACCTACAATGGGTTACCTAGGCAACCTCTTTAGGGCTTCAAACTCCATTGCAAGCCACTTCCCAACATGCATAAATAAATTCTACACTAAGTTTATAATAGAAAATCTCATCAAGTCACAATGACCACATCAGTCCTATACAAGCAAGTAGAAATTACAATATATCACTGATCCATATCTCAAAGATCAAATCACATAACCACGACATCATAAAACAACAACTCCTAGGCCTCTAATAACATCCAAAATTGGTCAACTTAATAAGTCAAACACAACCTCAACACAAAATAAATCATACATCACATCAAGTATTTAAACAAGTGTAGTTTCATAGTTCATTTGGTTTTGAAACTAATAAAAATTCAATTTTACAAATGGGTCCAAGTTTTTGTTTTCAAAGTGTCACAATTGATAAAGTTTTCAAGTTCAAGAGCCTAATAAAAATTCCTTAATATAAAAGTCACTTTCATATAAAACTGAACCATTTAGACATTTTCGAGTTTTATTAAAACAATCAATTCCCTCAATTTAAAAACATTGAATTACAATTTCTAAAAAAAAATCTTAATTAATGATTCACAAACTATATTTTTAATAAAATATTACTAAATTTATTAATAACTATTAAATTACTAATAATATTAATCATTAAATTATTAATAAATAATAAATAATAATAATAATCACTAATTTTATTATTATTATTGGTAAACAACTGAAGCCTAGATTAATTATTGTTATTTATTGTAATTAATTATTTTTATGTGTTAAGTGAAATTGAACCCAAGACCTCCCACACGAGAGGCTCATAAGTTACCATTGTGTTGTAGGCTCTTGCCTATAATAATCACTAATCTTAATAATAATAATAATTAATAATAAATTTTAATTTATTAAAAAAAACATATTTAATAAATTAATATATTAAAAAAAACCAAATTAAAAAGCAACTACCTTACCTTTTATTTAAAGCTCATAGGCTAATATGCCTGCCGCAACAACCCTTCTATCACCATAGCAAGGTACTACATTAGCAGTACCTATTGCTATGGCAATGGGTCTATCATGCAGAAACCTTTCTAAAAGACTGCTGGCAAATGGAGAAAGGAGGGGGGTGGGGGTGGTGGCCCCACCTCCTTAAAAACATATTTATTATTATTATTTTATATAGTTAAAAAATAAAAAAATTCCCATTAAAATATAAGTATTGCCACAATAATAATTATTATTGTGGTAATTTCTATATAAATATATCATTTTAAAAACTTTTCTAGTATAGATCTAACAGGGAAAATAATTGCAAACAATCAAATTTGTTAAATTAAATTCTGGTTTTCTTTTCCAAACCCTATCCCAATCTTAGTTTCCTAAACATCCAATTTCCCAAAAGAGTTTTCAATTGATTTCTCTCACATATATTTCAATAGCAAAAAACAACAATTTCTCAAACAAGGGTTTCAACTAAAACTATTTCTGAATCAAGATTCTCAAGCAAGCACAAAGAAGATAGAGGAAAGATTCAAAGCAATCTACTATGATAATCTCAAGCGAAATTCCTACCTCAATCTGATGCTAACTAGACGAACGCTTAGAGATAGTAAGAATCCCCGTCTTCTTGAAAACCCTTTTCAAAAATTTGCTCCTCCAAACCCATGTGTGTAGAAAAGAGCTCTAATTTTTTAATAAAGAGTTTTCTCCTTTAGGGTTTTGGTTTTACAAACACAAAAAGGCTTTTGTTTTATTATTCTAACTTAGTTTAATTTCATGTGCAAACTTTTTGCATTTTAATTAAAATAGAATTTATTTAATTTATTCTCTCTTGCTTTTATTAAATAACAAGATGTATTTAAAAGTATACTTATTAATTTAAATAATAATATTTAGAGTTTATTATAAAAATGAAACTCATAAATTAATTATTATTAAATTAAATAAATTAAATTATGCCAAATTTGGAACTTTAATTGAATCTTTCAAATTTAATTAATTTCTTAATTAATTAAATATAATTAAAAGTTGATTTTTCTTTATAAATTTTTTGTTAAATTAAATCATTTAATAATATTTTTATTTGATTTAATTATAACTAAAAATCACAACAAACCTACGAATCTGAATAAGAAAACCTAACTGAAAGACAAAGTATAGATTCAAACTCAAGGGTCAAAATCTTGAATTCACATCACTTGATGAATTGGGAAGGGTAAATAACTCAGATACTTATCCTATATTCTAGGACAATTAGCTTAGGTGTAAGATTTGGACTCAAGAACTATCTCCCCTCTTTACCATTGAGATATTATGATAGGACACACTTATCTTGGCAATTTAGGGAAGTCGATGCTCAGTACCTATAATCTGCATAAAAGTCGAGCATGTACATATACATATAAATCTAAACTAAATAGGAAATGACAGGGAGTGGTGCATCATGTAGATCTTGACTAGCAGGTGACTTTGGCTCCCTCCCTTAACGACATCAAAAATGTCAAACATAAAGTAAAATATACAAGTACACCATACACATGCAAGTATGGAGTAAGTAGCAATAGAAAATTGTATATAAATAATCTATCTAACTATCATCATGAACAATTGAAATCACTATATGAATGTACAAAGCATCATCATCGAAATAATAAACATGAACACATAAAATAACCGAGTATCAAGTAGCTCATTAAATATATAAACTAAGTATTAAATAACATCCAATCAAATTAGGTAACTGAGTACCACTAAATCATAAAACATAACCATAAAGCTGGCCTAAAAGAATTTAGAAATATAACATGAAAAGTTAACTAGGGTAGGCACTACATCCACCCCCCTAGATTTAGGCTTACTCTTGGAATCTTATAAAAAAAGTAGGGATATAAATCTTGTAAATCAGATGCATCCTCCCATGTAGTTGATGACTCATCAGTAGGGTCCCATTAGACTCGTACTTGCTCTATGGTTTGACCCCTAAGGGTCAGATTTCATTGTTGAAGAATGTGCACCAGCTCCAAAGCCAATTGCCCATCCTCCACCTATAATGCATTCCAATCAAGGACACGTATCACATTAGGAATATATTGTCTAGAATCAAAAACATGGAAAACATCATGAACTTGAGCTAAGTTGGATGACAATGCAAGATGGTAGGCAACTGGATCTATTCTCTCAAGAATCTCAAATGGCCCCACAAAACAAGGTGCTAGCTTCGAACCCTTTCCATAATGGATCAGACTCTTCCAAAAATGCACTCTTAAGAAAACTTTCTCACCTACTGCAAACTACTGATCCATCCTATGAGGATCAACATACTTCTTCTGCCTATCTTGTGCTATAGACATGTGGTCATGGATGCACACTACCTGTTGCTCTATATCTCAAAGCATTTTAGGACCCAATAGGATTCAATCATCTAAACTGTCTCAACTCAACTATGTACGAAAAGGATGACCATACAAGGCCTAATAAAATTCCATCCCAATGGAACTGTGATACCTAATATTATATGCAAACTCTACTTGGTATAGATAATCCTCCAAAAGAGTCTATTGGTCCATAACATACATCCTCAAAATATCCTCCAGAATGTGATTCACTCTCTTGGTCTAACGATCTGTCTTTGGGTGATATGCTAAGTTGAAGTTCAATTGTGCTCCAAGATCATGTTGCAAGGATGTTCAAAATGCGGATGTGAATACAGGATCCCTATCCGAAATGATCTACTAGGGAATACTATACAATCTCACAATATCATACATAAAGACATTAGATACTGAAGTTGTTGTATAGGATGACCTCATCAGTGAAAAGTTTTCCACTTTAGTCAACTGGCCAATGGTGACCATGATAGCATCATGTCATTGAGCAGTCATAGGTAATCCCATAATGAAATCCATAGAAATAATATCCCAATTCTATGAAGGAATGAGATTAGTTTGTAAAAAAATTGTTGGATCTTGGTGCTTTGCCTTAACCATCTGGCACTCAAGACACCTAGCCACAAAATCAATGATATCACGCTTCATCCCTATCCAAAACTATAATCATCACAAATCTGCATGCATATTCTTGACACCTAGATGTTCCAAGTAAGGTGCATGATGGGCCTCAAATAGGATAAATATATGAAGCTCTTCCAAAAATGATACAAAAATCCTCCCTATCCAATGGCTCTAGGACATAACCTGGAAATCTTGCCTCTAAAGATCTACTTGAATCTATCTCCATGCTCACCTCCTATACCAAGTATATGTAGGAAGTTCTTGAAGTATATGATTCCTCAAATCCATGCTAAGAGTCAATGAAAATGACTCATGTCTCCTATGACTCAAAATGCCA
Organism: Cupressus sempervirens; assembly: GCA_028749045.1. NCBI lineage: Eukaryota > Viridiplantae > Streptophyta > Pinopsida > Cupressales > Cupressaceae > Cupressus > Cupressus sempervirens. The sequence goes on along the minus strand of CM053792.1, from coordinate 918,559,357 downwards.
GCTACCACATTCTCCTTCCCCTATATATACTTCACTTCAAAGTCATACTCACATAGAAACTCCATCCAATGCCTCTACCTAGCATTCAAATTAGACTGCATGAATATATACTATCAACTATGATGATCATTATGAAGCTCAAAATGAAGCCCCAAAAAGAAGTGTATCCTTCTCACTAGAGCATGAAAAATTACAAATATCTCAAGATCATGTGCAGGATAATTCAAGTCATGATCCTTGATCTTGCAATACTCATAGGCAGTCACAGGTTCATCCTACATTAGGACTACTCCAATCCCTTCTAGGGAAGCATCAATACACACCATAAAATCACCTATTGGATTAGGTACTGCTAGAATTGGTGCGCTAGTTAAAATCTCCTTGAGCCAAACCCATAAGGCTACAAATCTCAAACACAGTAGTGGGTGTAGGACAATCTACCATCACCTGGATCTTTGTAGGGTCCACTGAGATACCATCTCCTAAAAGATATATCCTAAGTATTGTATCTCAGATTGATAAAAGTCACACTTCACTAAATTGGCATACAAATGATTGTCTCTAAGGCATTGAATGACTAACTATAGATGTTCCTCATCTTCTTCCAAGGATCTAGAATATATCAATATGTCATCCAAGAACACAAGAATGAAAAGGTTTAGGTAAGAAAAAAATACTCCATTCATCAAGCACATGAAAACTGATGGAGCATTTCTCAAAACAAATGGAACCACTATAAACTCATAGTATCCATTGCAAGTGAAGAAGGTTTTGTTATGTATTTTGGCATCTTGAATGCATAGCTAATGGTATCCTAACTTTAGATCTATCTTAGAGAACACTTTGTCTCTCTTGATCTAATCAAACAAGTCATCGGTCCTCGGTAAAGGATACCTATTCTTAAGCATTATCTTGTTCAACTATCTATAGTCAAAGCACAAGCTTAATGATCCATCATTCTTTATAAAGAGCATTGGTGCTTCCCATGGAGAAACACTTAGTCTAATAAAACCTTTAGATAGAAGGTCCTCTAGCTACAAACATAACTCGCTCAACTTCTAAGTGGTCATCCGAAAAGGAGCTCTAGATATGGGCTTTTCTCCAGGGATGAGGTTAATGCAGAAATCAATGTCCCTCTTAGGTGGTATACCTAGAATCTCACTGGGAAAGACATCAACTTACTCCTGTAGGATAGGGTGATCTAGCATCTTCCCTTCAGGCTCTTCCTCCTCAAGTTCACTCACAATAATGGAAAACACTTGAAAAACCCTTATAGATGCTCCACTTTAGCTGCATAGCAGAGATTATCCAGAGAGATATGGGTCTCTGGATGCCTACAATATTAGAGTCCTTACATTGGTCATCCTTGCACTAAATAGTCTTCTTCCTGTAGTCAATGTAAGCTCTATGAGAGCCAAGCCAATCCATGCCCAACACTATGCCATAAGAACCAAGGGGAATAACTTAAAGGTCTACTGAAGTAATGAAACTTCCTAGGTTCAACTCGCATTGTTGCACTAGAGAATCTGTGGGAATCTTAGCTCTTGAAGCTAGTTCCACCTTCCAACCTATGCCTTGCTTAAACACCTCAAGCTTACACTTTACAACTATAGAAGGTGATAAAAAGGAATATGTAGCAACTGAATCAAATAAGATGGAAAAGGGTGTACCTCTAATCGCTCCTATAGTCTCAACTATGATACCTTAGTGATCTGCCTAGTGGTTATCTACCGCTACAAAAACTCTATGTGATCTCCCAATGTCACCAACTGTAGGCTTAGATGCTGCTAGCCTCAATCTTGAATAATGAGATGTATGTTCTAGGTAGTTGACTACAATATGTCTAGACTGTCCATAAGAGAAATATCCTATGCCTCTTCTAGATCCTCTCTCTACTAAAGGTGCACTAGACTACTGATGACTTTTTGTAATGGCAAAGGAGTGGTTACTCTGCATAGGTTGATTATTCTAACTTCACCTATTGCACTATGAGTTTAAGAAGTTCTAAGAATTGAAACCACTACCACCACTCTATGCTGGAGGATAAGATACCTTCTGTTGTTGTGATTTTTGTTGCTACTACTATTGACCCTAGTTTCGCTCAGAGTAAGGAGGCTTACTCTTACCACCTATTCCCTAGTTTTATGTGGCCTTGGACCCTGATGCTACACATGCCCCCATAAAATTTCCATATCCCAAAGTGACATTCTGCTCCATAAGAATAACTTGATGTACTGCATCATTAAGAGTCTTAGGCTAGAATACCTTTACAACCCCAATGAAATGGTTATTTAGACCCTGAATGAAGTGTTTTATCATAAGTGGTGAACTATCACTGATCCCTTCATAAGGCATGAGGTCATAGAATTATCTCTTGTAGTCCACCATGGCCATGGTGTATTGTCTGAGATTATGAAATTCATTTGCCCTCTATTGGTGCCACTCCTTTGGTAGGAAGTGATCATGAGAGTTTTCAAGGAATAACTCACATGTAACAATGTTCATATCTACACCTAGTTTCTTTTGTTCAATGTTCCATCATGTAGCTGCAAAGAATCTAGGTGTGTGATGGCATACCTTGCTAACATTGGAGTCAAAGTCTTACATCACAAAACATCTATCTAAGGAAATCAAACACTACTTTACAACATATCCAATACCTACTCTAGTGAAAGGTTTGATCTTGGAGCACTGTAGGTCCCTCATTTGAGTGACCTTAGCCAACCTCTCTTATACCATGGAGATCTCCCCTAGGACTCTTAGATATCCATCTCTCCTTATTTCCAACATGATGTGATTCCTCCTAATCAACACCCTTTAGAGGGGGTAGGTGCTCTAGGATAGTCCTCATCATTTGTATCAAATTAACCTATTCTAAATTAGCTTGATTCTCCCCATTGTGTTCCTCCTTGTTGTCTTTGCAACTTTGTGCATATTTAGGAAAATTGATTTGTAATTAATCCCCCATTCATCAAAACCTTTGAAAATTGGCTGGATAAATTGGGGAAGACCTTCATATAGCCCTTTCAGGCAAGTGGAGGGTAGAATATAAGTTTTTGCCTTGAAATCAATAAATAATAACCCTATTTTCTACATTCTGAGCAAGTTTTCCACATGGTACATACTTATATGGATGTGTGAAAGTTTGAGCATACTATTTTTGGATGTAAAATTGAGTTATATTTCAAATGTAACTAGTTTGAGGTCCTGAAATGCTATAAAACTCAAGTTATACCTTTTTTTGTGCAAACAACCCGAGTTTTGAGGGTTTGTAGGGTTTCTGAGGAAATTGCTTCATAACTCCAGATTAGTCCTTAGAAAATTAATGGCCTTTGGTGGAATCCTTTTAGCCTTAGTCCTCTTTGAAATTATTTTTGTTTTAGTTGTTAATATGTAGGGACAAGAAAGAAAAGTGATTCCCTAGGTGCATATACCATGTATGCACTATTACACTGTTTTGCTTCACCAAGCATTTGGGACTCCAAAACTCAATTTCACAGCCTAAAACTTGCAATTTAGCCTATTTAGAATTTTTACTAGCCACCCTAATTGGTCTAATTTTTTTAGCATGTGCTTAAATGATACTTCCTTTGTAAAAGCACCCTAATTAGCCCTTTATGCCTAATTGCTATCACAAGGGTTTTGCCAACGTCCTTACTGATGGGATCTCAGAACTTGGAGGTCCTATAGTACATTTGAAATGATAAATTTTTTGATGTTTAGGTTTCTTGCTTCATTCCAAAATCTTCAAGTTTCAGGCCAAAATCTAATTTCTTAGACTACTAGCATTCCAAGAGTGGACTAAAGGAACTATGCAATTTATTTGTTTTGGGGTCCCCAAACTCAGTCAACATGACCATGATGGTATAGAAACAACATCCCCCAAGTCTTCTTACATTTTTACATGTTTTCAATAAGTTTCATGTATTGAGTCATTTTATGTAAAGGTGCAAGTGTGGGGTCCTAGGGTCTCTTTTGGCTCTCAAACATTTTTAAGGTCTAATTGTGGGTTGATCTCTCCCAAATTACACTATTAATACCCCTACCACTTGCATCAAGTGGTATCAAAGCCCATCTAGGTATTTGGGCTTCTAAATTTTTTGTCAAAATGTCAGACAAAGAGAATGATGGATTGCCATCCAAGATGTCTAATGCAGACATAGTGAAATACTTGAAGGAGTAGAAGATAAAGGAAGATGCTCAAAGGAGCAATGATGAACTTAGAAACATTGAGATGTAGCAAATGAGAGATAAGTTACAAAGGTTTAGAGAAGAGCTTTGCAAAACTAGGAACTCCAAAGAATTTGATGAAGGGAGTGATGAAGAAATCCCTTTGGAGGAAGAAGAACAAATACCTCCAAATTAGAGGCTGCTTGTGAGCACTCTTAAGTCCATGGAAAGAAGAACCATGGATGCCAAATTAGACTTACCAACTTATGATGGGAGAATGAACCCTGATGCTATAGTTGATTGGGTGGATGCCCTAAATAGTTTCTTTGAATGTGATGAGATTATTGAGAATCAAAGGACAAAGATAACCAAGTCCAAGTTGAAAGGCACTACTCTTACATGGTGGAATATCACCCAAGGTGATAGAGTAAAGAATGAAAAAGGTCTAGTAACCCCATGGACAAAGATGGAGAAGTTATTCAGGAAGGCCTATGTTCCTAAAGACTATGAAGTCCAACTTCATAGAAGAAGAATGGATCTAAGGCAAAAAGACATGACAGTATTAGCCTACATTAATGAGTTTCAAGCATTAGTGATGAGGACACAAGAGGTTGAATCTAAAAGTATCAAGTTGGCAAGATACTTGCAAGGTCTCAAGTTATCTATCCAAGATGAATTGAGTTTGACAACAATAACCACTGTGCAACAATGTGTTCAACTTACACTAAAGGTAGAAGAGAAGTTCAAGAGAAGAAATGAATAATCAAATAGAGGAAGAGGCAAAAATGATAGAGGCAGAAGCAACTCTTGGCAAAGAGGTCAATCATCTAATGAAGGAAAATCCATGGAGCAAACAAACAAAGACCATTGTGAATCTAGTTGGAGAGGAAGTTCTAGAGGAGGAAGATCATTGAATAGAGGAAGAGGGAGATCTAATGGACCTCCTAAGTGTTTTAGATGCAATCAAATAGGACAGTATCCAAACAAGTGCCCTGAAAAACCAAACAACAACAATCAAGGAGAAAGAAGGACCTAGTTGGTGCAAGAAAAAAGAAACTTAGAGGCTGAAGAAGGTGTGGCATTGATGATGAGACAATCATTCCTGCAAGTACCTCATGCTCAAGAACTAGCACAAAGGAAGAACCTATTTAGGACAAGGATCAAATGCAAAGAAAGGGTATGTAATTTATTAATTGATTTAGGATCAACAGAAAATTTAGTTTCTAAAGAAATGGTTCAAAAATTAGAACTAGAAAAAATTCCTCATCCCTATCCTCATAACGTTTCTTGGCTAAAAAAATGGCAAAAAACCCTTGTAATTGAACAAGCCATGGTAGAGTTCTCTTTAGGTGATTTCAAAGATAAAGTTTTATGTGATATTGTAGAAATGGATGCTTGCCACCTTCTCTTAGGAAGGTCATGGAAATATGATATGGATGCCATGTATAATTGCAGAAAAAATACATACACCATAGTTAGGGATGGAAAAACTTATAATCTCAAGCCTCTACCTAAACTTAAAAAGGAAAAAGAACCTTTGGCTATCATAGTGGGAGAAAAAGAAATGTTAAAAGCAATCAAAGAAGAAAAAGAGGGATATGCATTAATTATGAAACCAAGGGATGAACCATTACCTAGCAAAGATAAATTAGTCCCAAAATAAGTTCAAAAGCTTCTTGAAAAATACAAGGAAGTGGTTGCAAAAAATTTACCCTCATCCCCCCCTCCCATTAGAGACATAAGCCACCAAATAAACTTCATCCCTAGAGCATCCTTGCCCAAAAAAGCCCCATACAAACTTACTCCTACTCAAAATTCTGAAATATCCAAACAAGTTGCAGAATTATTGGATAAAGAACTTATTTAGAAAAAAATCAGCCCATGTGTTGTCCCTTCAGTTTTGGCTCCCAAAAAGAATGGTAAATGGAGACTATGCACTGATAGTAGAGCCATTAACAAATCACTATTACATACAAATTTCTTATCCTAAGGATTGAAGACCTCCTAGACCAATTGGGTAATGCATCATAATTCTCAAAGATTGATCTAAAATTTGGTTATCACCAAATAAGAATCAAGCCAGGTGATGAATGGAATACTACATTTAAAACTACAGAAGGTCTCTATGAATGGCTAGTAATGTCATTTGGTTTAAGCAATGCACCCCTCTACCTTCATGAGGCTAATGAATGAAATATTTCATGATTACAATGGCAAGTTTTTGGTTGTTTATCTTGATGATATACTAATTTTTAGTTTCAGCTTGGAGGAACACCTTCAACACATTGAATTGGTTCCCAAGAGGTTAAAAGAGCATCAACTAATGATCAACCTTGAGAAGTGCTCATTCTTGTAGAAAGAACTCATCTTCTTAAGATTTGTGATCTCACAAGGGACACTAAAAATGGATCCAACAAAGGTAGATGCAATCATCAATTGGTCTCCTCCAAAGAATTCAAGTGATGTAAGAAGTTTTCATGGTTTGGAACATTTTGCAGAAAGTTCATTAAGAAATTCAGCCATGTATGTGCACCTATATTGGATACAATAAAAGGAGGTAAAAAGGTAAAGTTTGTTTGGACCAAATCAGAAAATGATGCATTTGAATATTTGAAATCAAGGGTGGAACAATATCCAATACTCACTCTTCTTGATTTTAATAAGGTTTTTACTGTTGAGATAGATGCAAGCAACCTAGCAATTTGGGTAATCCTTAGCCAAGACAATAAACCTGTGGCTTTCTTCTCTAAAAAATGAAATGATGCTAAAAAGAAGTACTCAACTTATGACTTATAACTTTTTGCTATGGTTCAAGCCCTCAAGAAATGGAGGCATTATTTATTACCTAAAGAATTTGTGGTTTTTATAGATAACCATACTCTAAGTTACCTAAATTCTCAAGACAAGTTGAGTGTGAAACATATCAAGTGGATGGAACAATTACAAGCCTATTCATTCACCATAAAGCATAAGAAAGGCCAAGCCAATAAAGTTTCTGATGCTATAAGTAGGAGGATCATTTTGGTGCAGGAAATCCAATTTCAAAGCATAGGCATCAAAGCATTGAAGGACCTCTACAAAGATGATGCAAAATTTGGTGAAATATATCAGGTTTACACTAATCTTATGGACATATATTATACAAATTTTTCTAAGTTTCTTATTCAAGATGGACTATTTTTTAAGGGTCATCAACTTTGTATTCCACAATGCTCTATGAGAGACAATATAGTAAAGGAAAAACATTGTGGAGGAATGAGTGGTCATTTTGGCATTGAAAAAACATTAGAGGTTGTTAAGAGACATTATCATTGGCCAAAAATGCAGCATGATGTCAAGAAATATGTAGAGTCATGTGTCATATGTCAACAAGAAAAGGGTACTACAACTAACCAAGGGTTATACCAACGTCTACCAATTCCTTGTAGACCTTGGAAAGCAATATCTATGGACTTTGTAATGGGATTACCAAGGAAAAAACTAGGATATGATAATATATTTGTGGTTGTAGACCATTTCAGCAAGATGGCATATTTTATCCCTTGTAAAAGCACTCATGATGCCTCTCATATTTCCCATTTCTTCTTTAGAGAGATTTTAAGAATTCATGGTTTGCCTAACTCTATTGTTTTAGATAGAGACACCAAATTCCAAGGACACTTTTATAGAACCTTACACAATAAATTGGGCACTAATTTGCAATTTAGTTCTGCCTACCCTCCCCAAATGGATGGTCAAACTAAAGTTGTAAATAGATCTCTTGGAAACCTCCTTAGATGCCTCACCAAGCAATATGCACAAAATTGGGATCTAATTCTTCCACAAGCTGAGTTTTCTTTCAATGATTCATTCAATAGGTCTACATGAAAGACACCATTCCAAATAGTCTATGGCTATCATCCAAAGGGACCCCTAGAACTTAGAGAGTTGTCTAATGACATAAAGGTTAGTGCACAAGGAGAAGAATTGGCTGACCTTATCAAAAAAGTACAAGGGTGAAAGATACATTGGAATAAACTTCACAAAAATACAAAGCACAAGTAGATAAGAAAAGGAAAGATGTTCAATTCAAAGTAGGTGACAAAGTATGGTCATATTTGAGAAAGAAAAGACTACCTAAAGGTCATCATACCAAACTCCAAATGAAGAAGATAGGACCTTGTACAATCTTGCATAAGTTTGGTCCTAATGCTTATGAAATTTCATTACCACCTACTATTACCATCTCCCCAATTTTCAATGTGGCTGACATCACTATTTTCAAGGACACTTTTGATGTTGCAAGTACATCTACAACAGATCCACATGAAGATTGGTTGAAGGATCTACCACCTTCACAACCCTTAGAGTTGGAAGCAATCTTGGAAACAAAAATTGCCAAGAAGACAAGGAATCAAACCTACCATCAATACTTGGTCAAATGGAAGGGGTTACTTTCCATTGATGCCACTTGGATGACTGAAGATCAGATTCAGAACAATGGATACACTCTTGATCAACTCACCTCAAGTAGGAACTTGAGTTTCTTTTCCCCAGGGTAGCATGGTGCAGGAGCACCCTCTCATGAAATAATGAAATAAGGTTGTTTGGGTCATTTATGACCTTGTTTTAGTTTATTTTTTATGTTTTCAATAAGGTAATTATTCTAAACTCCCAGGTTTACTTTTAACCCTTTTGTGTGGCCCTTTAGCGATTTGGGTGATTTTATAAGCCCATTTCTCAATGAGGTCACAAGGGCACAATTTATGTAATTGAATATAATGAATTTTAATCTAGGGTCTATTAGTTGCATTGAGTCAATTAGGACTTATTTGGATAGTTGAAAATGTTGTTAAGCCTTTAAAATGTAAAAATGCAACAAATGTTGCAAAAGTTGCTATGCAACTTTGCAACTTTTTTCATGTTTAGGAAAATTGATTTGTAATTAATCCCCCAATGGCCACAAACTTTGAAAATTGGTTGGATCAATTGGGGAAGACCTTCATATATCCCTTTTAGTTGGGTGGAAGGTAGAATGTATGTCTTTGCCTTGAAATCAATAAAGAATAACCCTATTTTCTGTATTTTGAGCAAGTTTTCTACATGGTATAGACTTCTACATATGCAAATAAGTTTGAGCCTAGTATTTTTGGATGAAAAATCAAGTTATCTTTCAAATGCAACTGGTTTGAGGTCCTAAAATGCTATAAAACTCAAGTTATTCCTTTTTTTGTGCAAACAGCCCAAGTTTTGAGGGTTTGTAGGGCTTCTGAGGAAATTGCTTCATAACTCCAGATTCCACCATAGGAAATTAATGGCCTTTACTGGAATCCTTGTAACCTTAATCCTCTTTGAAATTATTTTTGTTTCAATTTTTAATATGTAGTGACAAGGAAGAAAAGTGATGCCCAAGGTGCATATACCATGTATGCACCATTACACTGTTTTGCTTCAACAAGCATTTGGGACTCCAAAACTCAATTTCATAGCTTAAAAATTGGGATTTAGCTATTTGTAATGTTTCCTAGCCAACCTAATTGGTATAATGTTTTTAGCACGTGTTTAAATGGTACTTCCTTTGTAAAAGTGCCTTAATTAACCCTTTAGGCCTAATTGCTATCACAAGGGTTTTGACAACATCCTTATTGATGGGATCTCAACACTTGGGGGTCCTGTAGTACATTTGAAATGATAACTATTTTGAAATTTATGTTTCTTACTTCATTCCAAAATCTTCAAGTTGCAAGCCAAAATCTAATTTCTTGGGCTACTAGCATTCCAAGGGTGGACTGAAGGAACTATGCAATTTATTTGTTTTGGGGTCCCCAAACTTAGTCAGCATGACCATGATGGTGTAGAAACAACATCCCTTGAGTCTTGTTACATTTTTACATGTTTTGGGTAAGTTTCATGTATTGAGTCATTTTATGCAAAGGTGCAAGTGCGGGGTTCTAGGGTCTCTTTTGGCTCTCAAACCTTTTAAAGGTCTGATTGTGGGTTGATCTCTCCCAACTTATACTATCAATACCCCTACCACTTGCATCAATGAGCCACTCCCACCATGCTAAGGAGATAATCTCAAGTCCCATGCAAATAACATTCCAATAGTCATAAACATCATCTAGATCAAGGAAATTATGATAGCAATCTATCTCAAAGATACCAAGATACAAGTAAAAATCTAAACCTAGAGGCAACAAAGACATGTAGGATATCTACAATGTAACTGGGCAAGTGTCATTGCATGAACCAACTCTAAGGTTACCTTGACAAACATTCTAGAATTTGACCCCCTAGTGATTCTATGCAACATCAATATGCTTTATTATATACAAGGCATACTAATGAGGCAAGCTCACAACAAAGCATCCTCTCTACTCCCATCCTAGCTTGTACTAGCACTTGAGGCATAGGCGATGTAATCCAGTGACTCTTATTATTTCATTTTAAACCCATTTAATGAAATGTTATCACTTGTTAATACAACCTACAATGGGTTACCTAGGTAGCCTCTTTTGGGCTCTTGCTTCCATTGCAAGTTACTTCCCAACATGCATAAATATAACCTACCCTAAGTTCATAATAGAAAACCTTATCAAGTCACAATGACACATCAATCAGATACAAGCAACTAGAAATCATAATATAACACTGATCCATATCTCAAAGATCAAATCACATAACCACAACATCACATATGACATCATAAAATAATAACTCCTAGGCTTTTGGTAACATCCAAAACTAGTATTTAAACAAGTGTAGTTTCGTAGTTCATTTGGTTTTGAAAATAATAGAAGTTTGATTTTACAAATGGGTTCAAGTTTTTGTTTTCAAAGTGTCACATTTGATAAAGTTTTCGAGTTCACAAGCTTAATAAAAATTCCTTAGTATAAAAATAATTTTCATATAAAACTGAACCATTTAGACATTTTCAAATTTTATTAAAATAACTAATTCCCTCAATTAAAAAAAATTGAATTATAATTTCCAAAAAACAAATCTTAATTAATAATTTACAAACTAGATTTTTAATAAAATCATATTAAATTTTACTAATAACTATTAAATTACAAATAACAATAATTATTAAATCATTAATAAATAATATTTATTAATTTATTAATAATAATAATCACTAATCTTAATAATAGTAATTAATAATAAATTTTAATTTATTAAACAAAATATATTTAATAAATTAATATATTAAACATAAATTTTAAAAAAACTAAATTAAAAAACAACTATCTTACCTTTTATTTAAAGCCCATAGGCTATAACAGCTGCCACACAACACTACTGTCGTCGCAACAAGGTACTACATCAACAATACCTCCTGGTACGATAGTAGGTCTGTCGTGCACAAAGCTTTTTAAAAGGCCGCTAACAAATGGAGAAATAAGGAGAGAGGCAAGAGGTGGTGGCTCCGCCTCCTTAAAAACTTTTTTATTTTTTATTTTTTATATAGTTTTAAAAAAAAAATCCCCTTTAAAATATAATTATTACCACAACAATTATTATTACTATGGTAATTTTAATATAAATATATATACTTTAAAACTTTTCCAATATAGATCTGATAGGGAAAATAATTGCAAACAATCAAATTCATTAAATTTAATTCTACTTTTCTTTTCCAAACCCTATCTTAGTCTTAGTTTCCTAAACATCCAATTTCCCAAAAGAGTTTTCAATTGATTTCTCTCATAGATATTTCAATAGCGAAAAAATAATAATTTCTCAGACAAGGGTTTCAACCAAAACTATTTCTGAATCAAGATTCTCAAACAAGCACAAAGAAGATAGAGGAAAGATTCGAAGCAATCTATTGTGATAATCTCAAGCAAAATTATGTAAGGCCCACACTAGTACCCTACTATAGATCTTGATGGAACAAATATGATTATGAGTTAATTAGGTTATGATTGACATTTTTGTTACTAATAATGAATTAGGAGAACCTATTAGAGACTAAAGCAGATTTTGGTTATTGTAAGTGTAATACACGTTCAAAAATTTTAGATCACGTGAAAAGGAGACTCAACATGTTCAAGCTGAGAACCTAGTCACAAGATTCAAGGTATGATTTACTAGACAATTAGGGGAGATGAATTAACATTCACCCTCATAAGAAATGACACTAAATATAGATCATATGATAACAAAATATAATGATTAAACTCAAAGATTGGTTTTAAAATATGATGACATAATTTAGAGACATTGAATGACATGAGAATTAACCCTAGGGGCACACACACCTTGTAATGAGATAAAAAGGACATTGTTAGAAATATTATTTTGGTCAGTTGATTTGAAAGGATACTAGCTAACAAGTCTGCACAATATTGATTTTCACTTATGACATATATAATAAGATCCATTTTACATGTTTTAATAATTTAATAGATATGACTTTGATGTTTCATTGTTATGATAGACAAGGATTGTGATGGTATTTAGAACGGTAATTTTGTTATGTTTGGAAACATTAATGTTATACATATCTTGATATCTCAAGGTTTTGAATATTTTATGGAAATGATTAGATGGAATTAAATTGAATATGTTAATGCAATTAAGTGATATTGGATTATTCTACACTTATCTGCATGCATTTCTATATTATTTCATTGGGCTACTGACATTAAGTTGAGTATGCAGGAAAGTTGAGATTATTCGGGGAAACAAGGTTCAATCCTAAGTGAACATAGTAAAGCCAAGGTGAATCTTTGGAAGATTCAAAACCTTGTTGTATTGTGTTTATTTTGTAATGTTTATTGTGCATGGGTGTTACAAGTTCAAAGATCATGATTAATTAGCAACATGTCATCGTGATGTGTAAAGTATTTTGTGTGTGTGTGTGTGTGTGTGTGTGATTTGACTCTTGTGTTGTCTATGTGTAAATGACATGTCATATAGGATTTTTGGGCATGAAGTCACTTAACCTAAATTTAATCCCATTATGAAATAAAGTTAACCCACCTTGGAGAGTGTTAGGATGAATCACCTTCAGGATGGAATTCAATTTAATTTGATAGGAACTTTAGAGAGCCTACGGGTGGTTCCCAAGTGTTATTTTTGTGAAAATAAGCCACCCACATGGTAGTAGTATAGGTTGGGGGTCTAAATATAACCGTAAGTTAGCTTAGGGGACTTAGGAGACCCTCTAAACTAGTCATTTTCAAGCCAATTCGAAAATCAAAGTGTCACATGACTTCTTCCCTTATCCCACCACTTGGTTAAGTTCCTATTGGTAGACAGGTACAAGGGTGTAAGAGGGGTGAGTGGGGATAAAAGTGGAGGTCTTTTTAGGGAGATTGTGCCAAACTTAGTGGTTGTTCACCCACTCTCTAATTGTAGAGACAGAGAGGTTTTGGAGGAAGAAACTTGGAAGCAAGAAGGGAAGCCCTTCATCACCATTTTCATAACCCTAGATTGGAAGGAGGTTAGTGCTTCATGTCATGTTCTCTCTCATCTCATGAAAGTTGAAAGAAGGAAATTGGAAGAATGTTCTTGTAAGATGTATGTGTTTGCATTTGGTATGTAGTAGTTGTTGTGTATGCAAATGAGCACGTTGGATTTACTTGCATTTGATTTTGTTTCTTGATTTTGTTGTGGTGGACTGAATGTTGTGTTGGGTGTGAAGGCTTCACTCACCCTTGGGAAGGAAGAGAAGCCTTGGGGTGAAGGGGTTAGTTGGGCTTACATTGGAGTTGAGAAATCCTTCTCTTGGAGAGGGGATAGTTTTCATGGAGTATGGGCTCCAATGAAGCCATGTGCCTTTCTATTGTTCTGTGAAAGGTATAAGGAGAGGACATGAGAAAGGAGCAAGTATCGATAGCCTTGTTGAGGCATTTGATTATTGATAGCCTTGGATGACATGTGTTTTTTGAAAGCCTTATTGGAATATTGCAATTGCAAGATTTGCTATTTCTTAAGGACATGGCATTCTCCTCCTTGAAGAGCCCACCTTCACCCAATGTTTATGATTCCATTTGTGAATCATTGTGCAAGCCTTGGTTGGGGATTGTAAATGTGTTGTTGAACTATGGTATTCGTATTGGTTCTTGTTATTGTAATGTTGGTTGAATCTATCCCGGTTGATCCTTGTTTCTCCTAGCATGGGGGTGGCCTCTTTGAGGCCTAGGTTGGGAGGTGAGCCTCCATGGTTCTACAATTTTGATCTTTGCAGGTTTTTTATGCACTTGGACACTTGGAAGTCATGAAGATTTCATTGCATAAGGAAGTAAATATTGTTGCAAATGAGTTGATGATGGAGATACAAACTCCATCTTGCTATGTGTTCTACTGGTGTTGTGTAAGAGTTTTGTGTTGTTTATTCTCAATTAACAATAGAAGGATTGTGAACATTTGTGTGTTGTGTAAGGTCTACCCATTTGTGTAATTTTGTATGGTGATTCACCACCTTTCTGTGCATCTTGGAACTTATTGTAAGTATACGATGCGGTTGAGAGATATGATGTCTCATTTTAAAGTTCTTGATCTCCTCCATGTTTATGTAGGTTTGCTAAAAGAATTTAATATTATGAAAGAAGTGTAATGGTAGGAGGATTATCCTCATTGAACCTTATTATCATTTTAGCTTAATGATGCAATAGTTGTATATGCAAATTTAGTTTTAATCCTTCTCAAGAGAATGCACTATTAGTTCTTGAGTTAATGGTTCCAAATTTCATAAGTTGTAGATAAAAACAATCAAATAGTATTATATATAATCTGGTTATGGAATGTGAATATGTTTTTGCTTTGAGTCTAATGTTCAAATGTTGAAAGAATTCATCAAACTAGACTATATATAACATACTAATAAGTAACTCCTAATTTATCATTACAACAACATAGTATGAATACCTTGAACTATAGAAATAGGTCAATAAATAGATGCCATAGAATACATATAAGACTTAAGATATGAACTTACTCAAGATGCTATTTTCCTTTCTGGAAAATGTATGGGGAAGGAAAATAAATCCCTTCCCATAATACAGACATTAAAATAATCAAAAAATATTCCCTAGAATCAAGTGCATCAACATTGATAAAGAAACCTATATCCTAAATGGCATAATTTAAGATAAGACAGATAGATAGATAAAATTTTAACATCCACGAGGCTAAAAATAGCCTATGGGACAGCAAGACAACTCAAGCAGACTTAAGTAGCGCTGTTCGCCTCTTGTGTAGACTAATGATGAGCCCCCCCAATTGCTCAATGTACTCTTCATTGAACAGGTTATTAAACACTCCAATTTATTAATGGCAATGGGGTCTCATATAGATTACGTGACTGCAAGTCACTATCTCACCAAATTAAGGAAATATAAAAGAAAGAATATATATATAATATCTATGAGGAATTATAAACAAACTTAAACTAGTACCAAGTAATAATAAAAGAATAATACCTCCCACCAATTTTCTATATATACTTGCCTATGGGCGACACATGTCTCATGACCAACAAAATAAAGTCTCCATGAAGAAAAGACGTAGGTAGAGAGCCCCACTAGGCGGCTATGTATTGATTAAATCGTAAGTGCGTGTTGAAGGGAAGGGTAGTCATGTCTGCCTTGGTAACATAACCTGCATTTTCTCCTAGGCACTAGCAAATAGGTAAGAAACTTGCAAGTTTAATTTAATTAAACTTTCCACCCAACCAGAACTCACGTAGGATGATGGAGCAGCTTTGATAAGGTTGGGTACAAGTCAGAAAGTGGAGTGCCTTAAGACCAATAAGGATCCACTCCCCAACTTGGTGCCTAAGCTTTGGAGCTTTCAAATTACTTTTTGTTGTCTTCTTTCATGCCCCCACGCCTAGGAAAGGGGACCCACACGTTGGAAAAAGGGATAGATAGATAGATAAAATTTTAACGTCCACGAGGCCAAAAATAGCCTATGGGACAGCAAGACAACTCAAGCAGACTTAAGTAGCACTGTTCGCCTCTTGTGTAGACTAATGATGAGCCCCCCCAATTGCTCAATGTACTCTTCGTTGAACAGGTTATGCCAAGAACTGTCACATATAGTATCCGCAAACTTATCCCTGCTATCCTTGTAGGCCTCACATTCTAGAATAAAGTGCTGTTCAGTTTCCACTTTCCCAAAATTGCAAAATCTGCAAATTCTCTCTTCCCAAGCCTCCTGTGGCCTCTTCCAACGCCCGGTCTCACAACGAAGTTGGTGAGAGTTGGTTCTCAGTTGAGCAATAAGAATTTTAGCTCTCCAAGAAATGTTGGCTCCTATGTACACTTTTTCGAGTTGATCACAAGTGGGGTTGAACTCATTTATATAATATAGTTTCTTCCTCCCAATCTCGCTTCCCCAATTTCTCTTGTAGAATTTCTCCATAACAAAGACCTTTATTTCTTTATTACTTGTGGGGCATATATTGAAATGAATATTCCATTTACTCATCCACTTGATGTTTTGTTGCATCCATGTCCTTTTTCGCTTACATAATGTCTCACTAAAGACAACTTTTGGCCATCTATCCTCTTCCATTTTTTCGATTCTTTTTAGATAGCTTAAAAGGCGAACCATAGCAAGTGCCTCAATAGGCGCAGCCCCCATTTCACTTAGCATGATGTCATATGGAACAGTGCTTTTAATTTTAAACTTGCTTGTAATCAAGCGCTTTTGGATTCCTTCAATTTGTTTCCATTGTGCTATAGTAGTGCTGCTGGCCCATAATTCACACCCATAAAGAACAACTGGCAGCACAAGAAGACCAAACAAGGTTTGAATAGTTTTCCAATCCCACAACTCCGCTTCACAGCACCTATTCTGAAGAGCGTAGAAAGCCTTCCATCCACCTAATGTCCTTTTATACCTGCAGCTAGACCAGCTTAGTTTTTTGTTGAAATCGATGCCAAGGTATTTATATTCCGCAACTTCTTCGAGAACACTTCCATTGTAATAAAATTCATGTTGATGCTATTTTTTATTATTAGAGAAAATCATAACCTTGGTTTTGCTGATATTGACTTGCATCCCCACCATTCTACAAAAGCGCTCAAGAGAAGATAGATGGTCTTGCAAACCACAATCAGATTTGGCAATTAAAATGAGGTCGTCCGCATATAGGAGTAGCTTTATAACAAATTCCCCTAGCTGAATGCCTTCATGCTCTTGCGTGTTTAACCACTCTTCCAGTTTGTCAATATATAAACCAAATAAAGTAGGGGATAAAGGGCAGCCCTGTTTGACCCCGATATCGCTCCTAAAACATTTTGAAATGCCATCTGAAGTTCTGATTTTGACTTTCACCTCTTCGTACATTCTATGAGCAGCAGCTCTGAGATGCCTAGGAATCCCCAATTCTTCCATCCTCAACCAAAGCTTGTCTCTCGGAACGGTATCAAAAGCCTTTTTGAAGTCAACAAAGCAACAAAAAACCTCTTCTTTTTTCTCCCACTCTTTTTCAATAATGTGTCTCAGAGTGACACAGTGATCCACTGTCGAGTTCTTTGGCCTAAAACCAGCTTGCCCTTTAGCACGTTTATGATTTTCTTCTGCCCATTTGCTGATCCTAGTTTCTATCATACTGCCAAAAAGTTTAGCAAAGAGGGGATTGATCATTATAGTCCTATAGTTGGAGGGATTGTTAACATCACCACTCTTAAAAAGTGGTATTGCAAGGCTGATTGTCCAATCTTTCGGAAACCCTTCCTGGCAGATTTTGTTGAAGATTTCAATGATGTGCGGTGCAAGAGTTTTCATACCCCACTTCAAATATTCAACTTGAAGCGCAACAAGGTCTTTTGCTTTGCCTCCACCCAACTTCTTAATCCTTGTCTCTATCTCTTGCACAGTAAAAATATTTGTGGTATCATTGACCAAAGGTGGCTGTCCCACTCCACCCTCTTGTTCATAAAGTTTCTTAGCATAATCAAACCATTGGGTGGCAGTAATATTATTTTCAGTTTGCTTCCTCCTTGGTTGGAGTTCTTTCCAAAAATGTTTGGGGTTATTTCTGCCCAAGATGGGTTGTGTTGGAAAGAAAGCCATGCCTTGGGATCTCAAATGTTAGACATTGTCCTTAGGGATTTAATGGGAAGTAAGATATTCTTGATTATAATGTTATAGAAGGAGAGTTATGTGGGCACATGACCCCATACCCATAAATTTCAAAATTGGAGCAGCAATTGAGTTTGCATAATTAAAGTTTAAGCAAATCACGAGTCAACCCCTCCCTTAAGTGTAGATTTCCACTTGGACTTAGTACAATGGAAATGTTTAATTAGTGACATAAGATCCCACAGCCCTAAATTGGCATAATTTGTTAAATAATAAGATGGATTTAATAAATGGATTATTAACTTTTAAATTGGTATGAGTATCATTAAGTTTAGGGGGGTATTATCAAGGGCTCATTGTTAATAATTACATTGCATATTAGTAATGTATCCAAATAAATTAAGCAATAGATAAAAGTCTTTAGTTAATGGTGTAGTATTTAGTTTTTTGTTACATTCATTAATCATTTAGTAGAAATATATTTGTTATTAGTTAGTAAGTATATGTAGGGGTATTCAAATATTAGACGAATGGAGTTATTAATTTGGGATGTGTTGGGTGTATGTAGTTAAGTTAGTTAGCATAATATATGGGTTAGATGATGAATTAATTCATGGTACATACCTAAATTAGTAATTACATAAGTGAATGAACTTTAGTTAGTAAGTAAATTAATTAAGTGGTATAGTTTGGAATTAGTAATTGGAAGAAAAATTAGTAGAATTTAAAATTATGAAGGAAGAATCCTCAAAAGAGATAATAGGGAGTAGTAGTTTAGAGAAAATAAATTAGCTAATTAAGTAATTGGAGTTAGCATGGTTTAGTTAGTATTTTTAAATATTGATAATTAGGTAGTAAGAATCAATAGACTAATTAGAATGTGTCCCACTTGTTAATTTCTTACTAATGAGTTGGTAGTTATTAATTTATTGGAACTTAGGATCAAGGTAGTTGCATGTTAATAAGTGTTTAAATATGGTTATATAACTTGTCTTATGGTAACTAGCAAGCAGTAGAGGAAATCAATTGCTTTCGTGTGTAGTTACTTGTATGTTGGAATTAGGTTTAACGGGCAATGCAAATCAGATTATATAAGGAATATAAAAGAGGATAAAAAGGTATAAGATCACATACATATCCTCTTATTTAACTCAATTATGAGTTTGAAATCCATAAAGATTGGAATAAGGTAGACCTTGTGTTCCTATGGATGTTACATTGTAGATGCATAACGAGGTCCCTTTATATTAATCTAGGTTGTGAAACCTAATATTACTTTATAGCTAAAGTATTATACACCTTCCTATCATTCAATAACTAGAGAATAATAAGTGTGGATGTTAATGGTTATCACAAATGACTTTCCAGTATGTCCTTTGATATTGTCCATTTAGAACTTAAGGCTAGTTGACTACATCAATGCAAGTCTTGATCATGTGCCTTAGTTAACATGACCTCACTCATGACTAGAATATGGATACTCCTGTAGTAAGAGTTAGAGTTGAAATAAGATTGAGATTTGAGCTTTTTCTTTGAACCTGTTAATACTAACACTCACATTTTCACATAAGACATGGTTATGAGGGGTATCAAGGAGTAAAGTACTCATTTTAATCCAACCACTAGGAAGATACCCTTGATTAAGTTAATGACATTTAGAAACTTAATGAAACATAGTAGTACCACAAGGATTAGTTATCTGAGAGTTGCATAATAAAAACTTAGAGGCATAAGTAATTTTCAGTAAATTGAAAGGCTAAGTCAAGACATCGAATTGGTTATAGTTAGTAAAGATTAAACCTAATGATAATAATAAAAATAATAATATGATTTTAAAAAAATAGTGTGTTTTGCATTAGTAAATTTAGGGCATGACAAATTCCTACCTTGATATGATGCTAACCAGATGAAGGCTCGGAGATTGCAAGAATTCTCATCTTCTCAAAAACCCTTTCGAAAAATTTGCTCCTCCAAACCTGTGTGGAGAAATGAGCTCCAATTTCTTAGTAAAGAGCTTTCTCCTTTAGGGTTTTGGTTTTACAAACACGAAAAACCTTTTCTTTTATTATTTTAATTTATTTTAATTTCATGTACAATATTTTTTGTGTTTTAATTAAAATAAACTTTATTTAATTTATTCTCTCCTACTTTTATTAAATATCAAGATATATTTAGAGTTTATTATAAAAATGAAACTCCTAAATTAATTATTATTAAATTAAATAAATATAATTATGCCAACTTTGGAACTTTAATTAAATCTTTTAAATTTAATTCTTTTATTTAATTAATTTCTCAATTAATTAAATATAATTAAAATTTGATTTTTCTTTATAATTTTTGGTTAAATTAAATCATTTAATAATATTTTTATTTGATTTAATTATAATTTAAAATCACAACAGGCCCACAAATCTGATTAAGAAAACCTATTTGAAAGACAAAGTACAGATTCAAACTCAAGGGTCAAAATCTTGAATTCACTCCACTTGATGAATTTGGAAGGGTAAATAACTTAGATACTTGCCCTATATTCTAGGACAATTGGCTTAGGTTTAGGATTTGGACTCAAGAACTATACCCCCCTTTACCATTGAGATACTGTGATAGGGCACCCTCATCCTGGCAATTTAGGGAAGTTGATGCCCGGTACCTGTAATCTACATAAAAGTTGAGCGTGTACATATACATATAAATCTAAACTAAATAGGCAACAACAAAGAGTTATGCATCATGTAGATCCCGACTAGCAAGTGACTATGACTCCCTCCCTCAACCACATTTTAAATGTCAAAGATAAAGTAAAACATACAAGTACACCATACACATGCAAGAATGGGGTAACCATAGAAAATTATATATAAATGATCCATCTAACTATCATCATGAATAATTGAAATCACTATATGAACATACAAAGCATCATCATTGAAAGAATAAACATGAAAACATGAAGTAACTAAGTATCAAGTAGCTCATCAAATATATAAACTAAGTATGAGATAACATCTAATCAAATGAGGTAATTGAGTACCAATAAATCATAAAACATAACCAGAAAGCTGGCCTAAAAGAATTCGACAATATAAAATAAAACATAAACTAGGGATAGGCATTACATTTACTCAAGTTTATCATCTTTGTAGTTCCTCTAAGATGTAATCCATTTATGATCTGAAAAGGTATCTTCTTAGTACTTGTATTCACATAAATGTTGCATGCAAATTCAACTTGTGTCAAGACCAAGTCCTAATTTGTAGGCTTACTTCTAACCAAACATCTCAACAAGTTATGCAAACTTATATTCACAACTTTAGTTTTTCCATCAATTTAAGGGTGAAATATAGAACTAAACTTAAGCTCAGTACCCCACTTCTTCTAAAGTGTCTTCCAAAAGTATCTAGTAAACTTAGTATCTCTATCTAAAATAATTATATTTGACAATCCATGCAACCTCACTATCTCTTTGAAAAATAGTTCTTCTATATGTACTGTATCATATGTTTTCTTGCAAGGTATGAAATGTGTCATTTTAGAAAAAATTTCCACTACCACAAAGATAGAATCAACACCTCTCTAATTTTTAGGCAATCACAATACAAAATCCATGCTTATATCTTCCCAAGGTCTACTAGGAATAGGAAAAGGTGAATACAATCCCAAATTCTGACTTCCTTTTGCTACTTGACAAACTCCATAACCACTCACAAATTTCTGAACATCTTTATACATTTGTAGCCAATAGTATCTTTCACCAATCAACTTTAGTGTCTTATTAATTCTAGAATGCCTAACAAGTCCACCACTATACTTCTCTTTAATGATGTTACTCCTCATAGATCCTCTAGGTATGCAAAGTTAAATTCCTTTGAACAACATGTCATCTTGATGAAATAGTCAATCCACTTATCTTGTTTAGTTATCAAATGATACTTACAAGATTTATAAGATTTTGCAAAATCAAGGTTAGTTTCATACAAAGTCTTTAAATCATCAAAACCAAGTTCTTCAACCTTCATTTTTGTTAACAAATTCCTTCTTCTCCTCAAAGAATCACCAACTTTGTTTGATTGTCCAATTCTACATTTCAATACAAAATTGAAATTCTACAAATATTCTACCCACTTCATATGTCTTTGATTCAGTTTGTTCTTACTTCCAATTTACTGCAAGGCTTTATGATACGTAAACAAGAAAAAATCCTTAAGCATCAAATAATATCTCCACTTCTTCAAAGCTTGCACAATAGCATAGAATTCTTGATCTTAAACTAGGTATTTCTTTCTAACATCAATTAATTTCAAACTAAAGAAAGCTATGTGTCTTCCTTCTTGACTCAAAAAACCCAATTGCATTCCCACTAGCATCAGAGTGTACTTGAAAAACCTTAGTGAAATTAGACAAAAAAGTGTAACTAACTTTGCAACCTTTTATTTTAATGTTTCAAAACTCTTATTTGCTTCTTGTATCCACTTGAAATCCTTTTTATCTCCTCTCATAACCTTTTTCATAGCATTACATACTAAAATAAATTTTTTGATAAACATTCTATAAAAACTTGCCAACCCATTAAATGAACTAACTACTCCAATAGTCATAGGTGTAGGCCATTCCAATATAGCTTTTACCTTCTCAAGATCCATCTTCAAACCTTTAGCTGAAATCACAAAGCCAAGATATACTAGCTCCTCTTTTATTAAAGAACACTTCTTCAAGTTAATCAATAACTTTTCCTCTTGCAACCTCTGCAACACTTGTCTAATATGCTCAACATGATCCTCTTTAGTCTGATTGAAAATCAATATGTCATCAAGGTATACAATCACAAATTTTCCCAAAAATTTCTTCAAAACTTCATTCATCAATCTAATAAAAGCACTAGGTGCATTAGTCAAACCAAAAGGCATAACCAACCATGCATACACACCTTCATTAGTCTTAAAATCAGTTTTCCATTGATCTATCTCTATGATTCTAATTTGATGATATCCACTTTTCAAATCAATTTTGGTACTTTACTATGATCTTTTTTATAGCTCTAGAATCTATGCACATTCTCTATTCTCCATTTTTCGTAGGTGCCAATATAATAGGTATGCACAAGGACTCAAAATTTCTCTTATCAAACCTCTCCGAAGAAATTCACACACTTATCTATTCAACTCAACATTCTCTACAGGAGTTAGTCCACATGGTTCTTTATTTGGTAAGCTAGCTCCACGTATCAAATCCATACAGTGACTAATACTTCTCAAAAGAGGTAATCAATCAGGTACATCCTTAGAAATAATATCTTGAAATTCATCTAACAACACTTTTACTTAAGGTGCATTCTCAGGTTCATGTTGTTTCATAGTCCTCCTAGGAATCAAGACAAGGCATATGTTTTATTCCTTCGTATCTTTAAGAAATTGATTTGCATTTACCAAACAAACTCATACTATAGTACAACACTTCTCAAAAAGTTTCTTAATCAAAGGTAACAACTTTTTCTTCTTCCCATGTGCCTGAATACTATATTGATTCAATATACAATCATGCAATGCTCATCTATCATATTGCCAAGGTCTACCCAAAAAGACGTGACAATAGTCCATAGGCATAATATCAAAGAAGACTACATCATAGGAATTCCAAAATTTTGAATTTTATAGGGCATTGTTTACCTACTAGTAATTTATGCTCTTCCTGAATCCAAGCAACATGATAAGGGTTTGAATCTCTCAACCTCTCTAGCTTCAGTTTGTTTACCAATTCCTCAGAAGCCACATTGTTTGAACTACCACAATCAATGATCACTTTACAATATTTCCCATCAATTTTACATCTAGTTTTGAATATAATTCTCCTCAAAAAAGG